>LNAC01000193.1:556810-574685 GCA_002007465.1 Ailurus styani
GGGGTCCCGGGTCCGTCCCGGGAACGCGGCCACGGCTGGGGAGCAGCCGCTGGGCGCCCGTGCTCAGGGCCCCTCACTGAGTTCTCACCACGGGCGGGCAGCTGGGTCCTCTCGTGGCCATTTTACAGACGGGAAACTGAGGCCCGGGGGGCCTGCGCCAGCCGCCCCGGAGCAGAGCGGACGAGCTTGAGTCTCTTGGTCCCCAGCTGGCTTTCTCCCCACTCCTCCCCGAACCCCAGTCCTCAGGCTCCCCCACCCGCAACGAGGGCCGCAGCCTGTGCGGGGCCTCTGACGGCAGCCCAGGCACGAACGTTCCAGAAGGTTCCGTCCTGGCCTTTGCCTTCACCGCCAGGCCTGCCCTCCCGCGGAGGATGGGGTCCTTCACCCTGTGCCGGGGCGTCCGGGGAAGCTGAGCGGAGCCACGGTGAACGGGTGCGGGCCCTTCTCCTCCCAAGCCCCGGGGCCCTCCCGCCTGGCCCGGCTGTCCCCGCAGGCGCCTCCGCCCGGCGGTGTTTCAGGCCCGCGAGGCCAGGTCCCAGAGGCTCCGACCGCATCCCCTCCTTCCCGCACCTGGGGGCCCAGAACTGCAGGGACGCGCGGCCCGGGCTTGGGCTCCGGGGCTGGGGATGAAGGGCTCGGCCTGGCCCCAGCCCCCTGCCGGTGGACAGCGGCAGGGGGGCAGGGTGGGGGGCAGGGTGGGGCTCCCAGCCCCGCGGGCTCTCCCCGATATGCGGCAACGGCGACCCCACTCTCGCAGCCACCAGGGTCCCCTCCGTGCCATGGGCTGGGGGTCCCGCCACGGAGGAAACGCCCGCCCTGGGGGCTCCCTGCCTGCAGCCTGCGGCAGCCTCGGCCCGACCGTGGGGGGGTCTGCGGGTCCCAGGAGCTCCTTCCTGCACAAACAGGGACCTGGGAGGGTAGGGGCCCCCGTAGAAGAAAAGTGGCTAGAGGGGCGCCTGGCTGGGTCCATCAGTACGGCAGATGGCTCTTGATCTTGGGTTGCGAGTTCAAGCCCGTGGTGGACGTACAGATGACTTGGAGATAAAATCCAGGCGCCTGGGTGGCTCAGTTGGTTGAGCGTCTGCCTTCGGCTCAGGTCCCTATCCTGGGATTGAGCCCCATGTCGGGCTCCCTGCTCAGTGGGGAGCCGGCTTCTCCCTCTGCCCCGCTCTCGCTTTCTGTCTCTATCGCTCATGAATAAGTAAAATCTTAAAAAAAAGGGAAATCTTAAAGGAAAAAACAAGTGGTTTGAAAGATATAAAACACCGCGCGTAGTGAACTGATGGAGCGCCAGAGGAAGAGAGGTTTCTTTTCTTTTTTAATATTCTATTTATTTATTCGACAGAGAGAAAGAGAGACAGTGAGAGGGAACACAAGCAGGGGGAGATGCAGGCAGAGGGAGAGGCAGGCCTCCCGCCGAGCAGGGAGCCCGATGCAGGGCTCGATCCCAGGACCCCAGGATCATGACCTGAGCTGTAGGCAGACACTTAACGACGGAGCCCCCCCGGCGCCCGGGGGGAGAGGTTTCATTGGCGGCGGCGGAGCCGGGCTTCGGGGAGCAGCTGAGGGCGGCGAGGCCCCGCGGGCTCCCGAGGACCCCCTGTGCTTTGGGCACTTCATCCCCCCGTCTGTGCACCGTGAGGAGGCACCATAACCCTCAAAATGTCCCCGTGGGGTCCCCGCGCTTGACCGCGTCTCCGCAAGGTCGTGGCCTTCCTCATGGAGCCCCAGACCCTTCCCACTGCGTCCGCCGCCCCCCGGCTGCCCGGGCCGTGGCACGAGTCCGGAGCAAACCCTCCATCGGCGGGGCCGTGGAGGCTGAGCCCGGCCTCACCCCCACCTCGGGGCCCGCTCTGTCCCCGGGGGCTCTGTGGCAGGAGCAGCCACGGCGACTTCCCTCCTCCTGTCTGCGCGGCCAAGGCCCCCCGGCAAGGTCTCCCAGGGCGACACGGTGATGGCAGGAGTACCGGCGCGTCCCTCAGAAGGGACAGGAGGGACCGTGTGCAGGGGGCGTGCGGACGGCTGCACTGCACGCGGTCTGCGGTGTGCACGGCAGGGGGCAGAGGGGACTCGCGCTCACCCGGCTCCGGGACCACAGGCCCTGCCCTGCTTGCACCTGTCGAAGCGCGGCTCTGCCCCGGGGGGCGGCTCTGGGGGCCGTGCTGGGTTCGCGGGGAGCCCACGGACCGCGCAGTTCGTGCTGGGGGCTTGGCCTCGTGATGCCCCCTCCTCCTCGGGGCTGTGGACACCAGGGCAGACACCACCCCCGCCCAGCGGGCGGCCCCCCGTATCGTTTGGGGGGACTCAGGGGCCTGTCCTCCCTCCCGGTGCTCCCCTGTCCTTCCGTGACTGTGCTCACCTCCTCCCTTGTTATCTCGGGCCCGCTAAGGCTCCGGGCTCACCCCCCAGGGCCCAGCCGGTCGAGCGGCCCCGTGCCGTTTGGGGCAGACAGAGCTGACCCTGGGCCAGCCTCCCACCTCCGACCTCCGGACTCGCGCTGTCCTCTGCGCCACACGACTTCTGCCATCCGCTGCCCAGCCCGGCCTGTCTCCCGGCCTCCTGGGCTCCCGCACGACCCAAGGACGAGCTGGAGGCTACCACGTGACCCTGCGGGGCCAGTGGGGGTCGGCTGTCCAGGCTGCTGCCCCTGCCCACCCCGTTCATCCGCTCGGGACGGAGGCCCGGTCTCGGCTGCGCGCCCCCTGCTGTGGCCGCCGGATAAAACGCAGGGTGCCGTGAGTGGGAACGTCGGGGGAACCCCGGGCCGGCCTGCGATAAGGGCCGGAGGTACCGTCGGCCTGAACGTCCCGCCTCCCCGGGGGTCCCGCTCCGGGGGGCAACCGCGAGCCCCCACGGGGGCTGGTCCACGGGCCCTGGCTCTGGAACGGAGCCTCCCGGAGAGTGGCCCTGGCCGCGCGGATGCAGCGCGCATCCCAGTCCCACGGTCCCCGAGAGCTGCCCGGCCGGCGGGCTGAGAAGCTCCAGCAGGGCCAGGGGTGCGGCGGGGAGGCCGAGAGCTGGGCTGCGGTGAAAGCCCCTCCGTCCATTCGCGTGGCTTCCCGCCCGGGGCACCGGGGGCTGACCCTTCTGCGGTGGGGGTCCCGGCTTCGCCGCCAGCCCACGGCGCCCGTTTCCCCCCCCGGATGCTGGGAGCCCTCGCGCTCCCTGCTGTGGCGCCCAGAAGGGTCCCCAGCAGAGCCCAGGGCCCTGGTCAGACCCCGTCCGAGCCTCCGGGCAGGGGGAGAGGCGGGCCACGCGCAGCAGGTCACGGCACGGGGAGCCCAGCGTCTGACGCAGGGGGGCTCCGAGGGGCCTGCGGGTTCCGGGAGGCCCGTTGGGGCTGCGCCCGGAGGAGAGCGGCGTGGCTCCCCCCCCAGAACCAGGAGCAGACCCCGAACCGGCTGGGCCACGTTGTCCTTGCCCGGCAGCCGGGATGAGCCCGGGATGCCAGCCTCCAGCCCCCACCCCAGGCACAGCAAGCCGCCACCGGCTGTTTCGTCCCCATCTCCTGACCCGCGCGGGAGGCACCACCTGGCGGCCGGCCTGGCTGGCATCGCGGGGCTGACTAGGCTGGCTGCCCGCGGGCTGGAGCGGAAGGGCCGCTGTGCTGACCTTGGTGGCTCTGCCGAGTGGGGTCACTGCCCAGTTCCAGGGTGACCTGGCCCTCGCTCCTCCGTCGGCTGGTGCATGCCGCCCGTTTCCCGGTGTGGCCGTGAGCCGTGAACCCACAGGTCCCACACCGGGAGGATCGCCGCGGACCCGCCCGCACCAGGCCGAGAGCCGTGCCCTCGCTGGGCCGGCTGCTCCTCTCAGCTGCTCTCCGCGGGTCTCGGGGCTCTCCCCACCTGCCCCTAACGGCGGCTGAGCAGGCACACGGCTGGACGTGCACATCTGGTCCCCAGACCCACACCCTCCCTCTGAATCCTCTGGTGGCTCCCCAGTACTCTCAGGGCCAAGTGCTGGGCCCCGAGTTGGAGCAGCCACTTCCTTGCCCTTCGCTCTCTGCCGTGCCGGCCCCCTGGGCACGGCGGGTTCGCTCAGGTTTCCGACATCAGCTCACCCTTTCTCTGCTCTCTGCCCAAATCCGCAGGCTCGGGGTCCATCGGCTCCTGGAGGAAGCTCGGGGCCGGGACCGGGCCTGCGTTCCGCTCCGTGTTTGTTGAGTGAAAAAGGCACAGCAGAGAAATGGAAGCTGCCCTCCGGGTCACTCGCACAGATCACAGGGGGACACCTCGGGCACGCTGCTGTGTGTCCTTGGGGCCGTGGTCTTTGGCCCTGGAAAGATCCCAGAGCCGAGGGTCCCACCCCCGGGGGACACAGCGCACGTGGTTCCCGCGGCCACCCCACCCTCCTGGACCCAGGACCCAGCTCCTGCCGCGTCCCTAACAGACCAAGCTGTGGTGCCCTTGGTCTTCGGGCTCCGGACGCCTCACCTGGAGAACAGATGGCTTGGAAGAAAGGCTTCCAAGTTGCGCCAGGACGCCAGTCAGGTGGGGCCCAGAGTTTTGTGGAAGTCCTTGCACCCACGGCTCAAGGTGCGGTGCCCCTGAGGGTGCTCCTAACTCAGGGTCTGCACAGCCTCTGCCCCCCGCGGCAGCTGTGCTCAGATGGGGCTGAGATCGGGGCACGTGGGGGCCTTTGTCCCTTCATTCCGTGTAGATCACAACTGGGATTTAACAAAAAGAGCCACTAAACCAAACCCAGGGAGGGGATTCGGGGAGACTGGGAGGTGGGGTCCCCTGCCGGGGTGGCACCCAAGCCTGGAGCACCAGCCCCTCATCCTGTTGGCTTGGGAAGGGCCCTGGCCCCATGTGTTGGTGCAAATGGACATTTTATAATCAGGGAAACTGAGGCCCAGAGCGTGTGAGGCTGAAAAAATAGTAAAAAATTAAACCCACCATCGAGACACTGTAGGAATTACTTTGGGGTGTGGTGAGCTGAACAGCAGCCCCCAAAGCATCAGCCCCTGATCCCTGGGCGCTGTGAACGTCGCTTCCTATGGGGAAGGTCTGCAGCGGTGCTGGGGTTTAGGATGTGGGGATGGGGGTGATCCTGGGCCGTCCACGCAGGCCCGATGCTGTCACAGCGTCCTTACCAGAGAGAGCAGGTGCACGAGGCCCCACGGCGATGGAGGCGGAGGCCAGGGCGCGGCTGCACACCAGGCCCCCCAGCAGGGACCCCCCACGCCTCCAGAGGGAGCAGTGCCCTGCTGGCGCCTCGGCTGGGGTCCTCGGCTTTGACGGAACACTTCCGGTCTCCAGAATCAAGAGGACACACTTCCACGATTTCGAGGCGCCCAGTGTGTGGTCTCGTCCCAGCGACCACAGACCCGACACGACGGCTCCCCCGTGAAGGACGGTAAAGGTCCAGGAGGCCGGGCGGCATGGAGCGGGGGCGCCCCGTGAGCCCCGTCTTCAGCAGTGGGGGCCTCGCCACCTGCTCTGCCTGCACCCCTCCGTGGGCCGCCTGGGGTGCACGCTGGCCTGCGTCCCGTCTGTCTGTCGCCGGGCTGTGCTCTTCCCGACAGGAGTCTCTCCGTGAGGCCCTGTCTGCAGTCACCCCCCTACCTTGGCGCCTCACGCACACATGGTGAAAGGCCCTCCCCAGACCTCTTCCCGGGGGGGTCAGCTTCACAGCGCCGTGTGCATGCGCACACATGTATGAATGCGCGTGTCTGCACGCCTGCTGTGTGCGTGTAGCCCCAGCGCCCCCTGCTGGCCGCATCCGGAACGAGACGCGATGGGCCCAGGCCGGGGCAGGGGGGTGGGCGCGGGGGAGGGTCGGGCGCGGCCGGTCGGGAGGCCCGAACAGACCGCAGCCTGAGGCGCCTTCCCCACCAGCCCCCGCGTGAACGCCGCCGCTGCGTGTCCGGGGCCGCCTAGAGCCGCCTGCGGGACCACGGACGCACCTGCGCCGTCTCCTGCCCCCGCGCTCCGCATCCCTCGGGACCTGAGCCGGACGTGCGGGGCCCTCCCGGCGCGGCTCCGGCACAGAACTGCCACCCACCGGGGAAGGGCCCGCCGTCGCTGTGGGGCTGAGGACCGGGGTCCTCTCGCCGGGCCCCAGAGCACAGGCTTCACGCAGAGATGCCTCCTCGGGCTCCGGGGCTGGGGCGTCTTCCGCCCCTTCTGAGCGTGAAGTCCCTGCCGTCGCCCCTCTGGTCCTCAGTGGGGAGGCCACACGGCCCCGCGGGTGCTGGCAGGCCCGGCCCCAGCACCTGGGGTGGGCCATTCACCCAGCCCCGCTCTGGCGGGCCCCCGTGTGCCCGCCTGCCCCCGGCAGGGCCCGGCCCCCAGGCGTGACCCCGGGCTGCGGGCTCAGGGGAAACCCGTGGGACGCGACCCGACCCTGCGGCCGGTCTCGCCAGACCCCGGCCCAGGTCCTCCCCGAGGAGCCCCGGACCAAGGACAGGGAGCACGTCGTTCTCTCCCGACTCCCGACACGGGCCTCCGGACAATGCCCGTGTCCCCACAGGGGACCCTTTCTGCTCAACCATCAGGAACTGGTTTCTGTTCATTTCCACCAAAGGCATAATAATTTCCGTCTCCCCGCACCTACCCCAACGGCTTGACGGGTGTGAGCTGAATTCCCCGACTCTGCTGCGGGGTTATTTAAAACGGTGGGTCCCTTGTAGACGCGGCCGCGCTCACGTCTGCAGGACAGCCCCGCTTGCGGTCCGCCCTCACACGCCTGCACGGCTCACAGCGGCCTCTCGCGTTGCGAGCAAGCTCCAGGCCCCGACATTCCCAGTCGGCTCCAAGGGACACAGAAGTCATCTCCCCGACTTCCCGTGGAGCTGGGGTTCCTGCTGAGCTGACCCCGGCTTTTCCTGGGGGGCCCGGTCCATGCCTCCGCACCACCTGCCAGAGGCCCCCGCCCCTGGAGTGCACCCCCTCCCGCTGAAACCCAGGGGCCCTCCGGACTGGTCTGAGCGGCCTGCCCTGCCCCTGGCCCTCTGCACCCCCAGCACGCAGCCACCCTGAGCCGTCACTGTGCGTGCAGCCGGTGGCAAATAGTCGCTGCGGCCCTGCTGCTTCCGGCTGTGGGCAGTGCCCTCCCGGTCGGCGAGGAGCCCAGGGGCCCGCAGGCCCACGCTGCGGAGCGCCTCCTTCAAGGGCGCTGGGCGCTGCAGGAGGTCACGGGGCCTCCTGGACGTGGTCAGGGCGGGAGTGTCCACAGCAGCACGGACACGGGCAGTCGCCATAAGCCGGGGCCCGGCTAGCACACCACGGCCCAGGCCCGAACTGCCCCGGCTGAGGCTCCGGGTCCCGTCTGTGCAGCTAAAGGGCTTGCGGTCCACGTGGATGGTGCAGGTGCCCACGGTGCCCGTCGGAGGCCCAGCTGGTCCCAGCCTGCACGTTCCAGAGGTCTTGGGGACCGAGGGATCTGGCAGCGCTCGAATACCAGGCTGGATGGCGCGTGCTAACATGGTCGGGTCCGCCGGTGCCTGTCTCCACGTGCCTGGGGCTTGGGGCCGCGCTGGCCCAGTCCCCGGGGGGCTGCAGAACGAGCACCTGAGCTCAGGGAGGGCTGCCACGTTCCTTCCTGACCGAGTCTGTAAAACCCTGGACACCGGGCTCCGCTGAGCTTCCCTGCTGCCAGGGCCCAGCCCTGGGGCCCCCGGAGGGTGGTGCTCCCCACCCCTGGTCTAACCTGCGCCCTTCCCGTGTAGCGAGCCCAGCTCCGGGAGCTGTGTGAGTCCATCCTGTGAATCACGGAGCCCGGGGCAGTCTCGGGGACCCTGACCAGGTGGGACAGGGTGTGGCCATGACTTCAAGGGGAGGAAGGGAAGAGCCCAGGAGGGCCCCGCTTGAACCCGGAATCTGAGATGCTCGCACATTAGGAGACAGTGTGTTCTAGGGAATGACAGAGACTCGTGACCCAGAAAGCCCGCGGCCTGTCTTTGACCCACGAACATGTAAAAGATGTAGTTTTCATCCTATTTATTTCACAGATTTTTTTTTCCCTCTTGTTCCCTTCCTACTCCATCTGCTTTCCTTCCTTCTTAGAGATATTTGCATCGACCACACGCCGGCCTCGTGCTACACGCTGGGTCAGGCTGTGCGGTAAGTGATCACAGACACGAACATGTGTCGACCAGCAAGCGGGGTTCCAGCCGTGCCCACCACGGGGCAGGGGCCCGGCGGCATGGTCTGGGCACCAAGGGGGCCCTCCGGGAGGGCATGGAGAGCGTGGTGGGGTGTCTGCATTTGGGTGGGGGAATACGGACTTTGAAGAACCCTGATATATGCGAGCGGGGGAGCCAAGTATGCACGAGGGAAGGTAGGACGCGAAGGGAGGCCCGCACCGAAGATGCGCGTGTGTGGACAGGACGTGGTAGCCGCTGGGCACAGGACAGGGGAGGGCCAGAGCCGGAGAGCCCAGTCACGTGGCCGGGGGACACGGCTGGGGGAAAGAGGTCCCCACGACCGCCTGAGCCAGGGTGTCCCAGGCACCAGGAGAAGGGTGGGGGGTCAGGTTGGTGGCCGGAGGTCAGAGCGCCGGCAAGAGACTTCCTGCGGGCGCGGAAGGTGGGGGGGACTGGATGAACCTGCGGGCACCAGTGTGCCGGGCGCCACGCAAGACACCGCGGGCCCACGGGGGACACTGCGGATGTTAACTTCTCACGGCTTTGGCCCCTGGGAACCCGGGATCGGGGTGGGGGTGGTGGACTGGGGCCTGGTGAGTCTCTAGCAGGCTGGCACAGCAGTCCTGTCGCGGGGCGCGGGAAGGCACCCGTGTCTTCCTGGACGTGCGCGCCCCATCCCGGGGCCGCTGCCAGCCCGCAGGAAGCTGCTCTATCCAGCCAGACAGCGAGATCACAGCCGGGTCACGACCCCAGACTCAATGACGGCTCACGACAGCCACTCGGCTTCTCACCCGCAGCAGAGCACAAGACAAGGCGACAGGACAGACACGGGACGAGCACGAGACGTTAACAAGCCACACGCGAAGGCCGTGCTTGGGCGCGCAGGCGAGGGGCGCACCGGGCAGGGAGAGACCCCCGGGCCCAGCCTTCGGGGGCAGCGGCCCTTCCCCTGCGGGGACGGGGGGGAGAGGGGAGGGTCAGCGTGGCCCCAGTCTGGCCCGAGCGGGTTCTCCAGCCCCCGTCCTGGCTGCGGGCCCCGCTGCGCGCTCGGATGACCCCGTCCTCGCGGCCCGGTCGCCTCCCAAAGGCCCCACCGCCACCCGCCGGTCCTGAGCTTGGTGTGCGCGGCCAGGGGCACGCGGTCTCGGGCCGGAAAGCAGGCGGGGGCGAGGCGGCAGGGCTGGAGAACAGGGCCTTCCATGGACGCACGGCGCCCAGGCGGGGGCACACACGGAGGGGGCCCGGGGGAGGACCGTCGTGGAGTCAGTCACGGCGGACTGTCCCGCTCACGCTGCTCCGGAGGTCACATGTGCGCTGGGCACAGTTTGGCCGAGAGCCCGAAGCTGCCCTAAAAGATAGTCTGTTTGAAAGGAAACAAAGACGCACCAACGAGCTTCTGTCGCCTGTGCTTTCGGGGTCATGTCCAAAAAACAGCGCATTTTCTCACCCATCAGTGGGGGGACATTCAGGTTTTCTCCAGCTTTTGGGGACTGAACAGTGGCACTGTCAACGCCCACGCCCAAGCCGCTTGAAATGTGTCCCGTCTTGGCGTCCCCCTGGGCGCGGGACTGCGTGCTCCTCCGCTAACTGTGTGTGACGCTCGGAGGCTCGGGCGCAAGGGGACTTCGGGCTTCATCTAAGACTTGTAGGAAAAGCCTCGCTTTCTGTCCTATCATTTTAAAGCCAGCGGCGGCGCGTGAAGACACAGCGACAATCCCGCAGGTTCTGTGACCAGCTTCAAGCCTCTCGATGAGGCGCTAGCTCCCGACGGTGGCCGGGTGGGTGCCGTCACCGGGAGAAACAGGGACAGACTCCCAGGTGACCGGGGCTCCAGCATTAACCCCACAGCCCCACCCGCCGCCACTAGATGGCGCGTGCGTGCCGCCTGCGGACCCGCCGTTCCTGGCACCAGCACGGAGTCTGCGCTGGGAGGGCAAGAAAGCCCCCTTCTGGGGAAGGCAGACGCCAGTCCCGTGAAAGGTGCAGCACCCCGGAAGGGTCTCCCTGGGGCTGGAAGGGCGGCACAGGCTCTAAAGGGAATCGGCCTCTCACTACTGTCGGCAAAGGGTTTCCCACCTGGGCCCGAGGGTTCATAATCTGCAAGTTCACGGCGGCGTTCACTTGAAACTTACCTTGGTTATTTAGCAAAGCCTTTCTTTTTTTCAAGATTTTATTTATTCATTTGACACAGAGAGAGAGATCACAAGTAGGCAGAGAGGCAGGCAGAGAGAGAGGAGAGAGGAGGAAGCAGGCTCCCCGCTGAGCAGAGAGCCCGATGCAGGGACTCGATCCCAGGATCCTGAGCCGAAGGCAGAGGCTTTAACCCACTGAGCCACCCAGGCGTCCTAGCAAAGCCTTTCTTGATTCATAAAGCAAACTGACTCCACAAACAGTTACGGAGCCTGTTGTGTGCTAGGCATTATTCTGGGTGTTGGTATAGGGCAGTTCCGACAAACTAGCCCAGGGAAACTTGCTGGTGGGCAGGGGAGGGAGAAAGATGGTGTGCAGGGCATGACACATCAGACGGGCACCAGTGCCACCGAGGAAGCTATAAATAAGCAAGGACGGGTCCCGACGGGCACAGAGCGCGGCTGCAGCTTTTAGTAAGCGGTAAGGAAAACCGCCTGAAGAAAGTGAGGGGCCAAGGCGCCTGAGTGTCTGTGGGAAGAGCTTTCATGGACAGGGAGCGCGTGCAAAGGCCCTGAGGCCAAAGCAGCCAGTGGAGCCCAGTGAGCAAGAGGGAGGGATGTGGGTGCTGTCACTAAGGGCTCCGCCTCTGACTGCGACGGAGGACGGACTCAGGATCCACGTTCCCTTTGGCTATGGAGTTAAAAACAGACCGGAGGCGAGGGAGGACAGGAGCAGGGGCACACTGGGCAGGAATCTGCGGAGCCAGGCAAACCCCAGACGAGGGCTCAGGACAGGGAAGCGGCAGGACGTGGCGAGAAGAGGCTAGTCTGGCCGCAGGGCAGCAGCGCTGGCAGGACGCTCGCACGAGGCGCAGTGTGGGAGCGGCGACCTGGGGCCCAGGTGGGGTGGGTGGGAGTCTGGGTCTGGGTCAAGCAGGGAGCAGAGTCCTGTGGACACAGACGCAGTGTGTGAACTGCAGCCCGCGTGTGAACCAGGACCCCCGGGGACACCTGCTCGAGTGTGCGTGCGGCGGGGTGGGGAGCACGGGGGGGCCCTGCTCGGCCCGCCTCCCGGGGGCCCTGCGTGGGGCACTTAAGCTGGAGGGAACCGGCCCTGCCCGGCAGCAGAGGGCCCAGTACTGCCCGGAGCAGAGGAAGCGGACGCCACACCCGTCGGCGGGGACCGGCGCGCCGCTCTGCTCTGCGGAGGGGAAGAGAGCGGGGGTGGGCGGGACGGTGGCCCCAGCACAGGTTCGCGTCCTCGCCCCTAGAGCCTGGAAAGGCGGCCTTAAGGGAAAAAAGGTCTTTGCAGGTGGGACCGCGCATCCTGAGATGGGGTCCCTCCGGGGTCCCTGTGGGGCCCCCACTCCAGTCGGCTCGTGCAGACAGGTTTGATCCGGCGGGAGACGTGGCCAAGCGCAGGGGGGCCGCGGCCACCAGGAGGGGAAGAGGCAGAGAGGAGACTCCTCCCCAGAGGGAGCCTCGCCCGGAGGACAGACTGCTGTTCCCGCCCCGGTCCGGGCTCACGTGACGGCAGCCACAGGCAGCTAGGCCTACGTGCGGTGAATGCTCCTAGCGATCCCCCTCCCTCCCGCTGGGCCGAGCTGTGCACGGGGCCCTCCGGCTGGCTCTCCTCTCCTGGGCCTAGCCTGTCCGGCAGACACTTACTGCCTCCCCCCCCACAAATGCTCCAGGGAGCACCGTGTCCAAGCAGAAGCTTCTGGTAATGACACCCACCAGGCCGCAGGCTCACCCTGAATCCAAACACGTGCTCCTGCCCGCAGTTCTGCCGGTCGGCCCGCTGGGGCTCCAAGAGGTGCTCAGACCCCATGTTTGCCATTGACCCCACGCACGGTGTCACCTCCATGGTAAGCTCAAGGTCACCCGGAGGCTGCCCTCCACTTTCCTTCTGGAGGGAGAACCCCAGGGCCCCGGGCCTCCGCAGGTGTGTCTGCTCCCCTGCGCTGACCCAGAGCCCAGCGGGGAGGCCAGCCGTGGGGTCCTGACCGAAGCCCCAGCACCCGTGAGAGGCGAACGGACCTTCCGCCAAGTGTTGGCCGCAGGGAAGCCACATCCTGAATCACACTGTGGGTTGTGAGTGGCCCAAAACACAAGCGAAGGCTGCTACTTTCCGAGGGGCGCTCAGCGACAGCGGACGGGGAACCATCCCTCCACGGCGGGAGCGGAGGGCCGGGAAGACAGACGGGGGACTGACCTCCGCCCACCACTGCCGAGGAAACAGCGATGGCGCCTGACAGGGCAGCGTGCTGCTTACTAAGGCCTGGGCCGGGCAGCTGTCATCCTGCTTCTGTTCGCGGATGTGGCGTCAAACCACGTGAGACCACAGTTTAAACTGAGATTCTACCGCACGTCCCTTCGTAACGCTGCTGGGAAGCCCACGTGTCTAGATCATCCCCATTTCACAGACACACAGTGGAGGCACAAAGTACTCAGGCTTTAAGATCTCACTCTCAGAACCTTCTGGAAGCAGGGAGCTCTGCACGGCCCACGGCCCTAGAGCCCACAGGAGTCTCGTACCTGCAGCCCACGAGGTCCCCCCAGCTCCCCAAGGCCTCCCTCAAGGACTCGTCCAGGCTGCCAACCCCAGTCGCCACCACAGCGCCAGGAGACGCCGCTGCAAGTCGAGGCGAGAGCTCACCGACACACACCGTCCACACACCTTCCGTCTGGGGAACAGAGGCATCCGGGGGAAACCCGCAGTCCTGCGTGGAACCACGTGGCTGTGATTTCAGACAGGTCATTACTCACTTGTAATGCTGCCTGGCCTGGAACAGACAACTTTCAAAGAGTGGACTGTTTTCAATTTCTGAGTTACGTCTTGGCTACAAGACGTCTTGGCTAATGATTAGCATTGGCTAGCTTATTTGAGGCTCCTAGTCTAGGCCCCAGATTTCTGTTTTATTTGCACTATCACATGCCTTTGGCTACTTATCTCTCTTTAAAGTATGAGACAGCTTCAATGTGAAATGTCAAGCCTACCACTCCTCGTTGAGGAAGCTTCCAGAGCCCATCCTGTGGTCCAAATCCCCCGAGCATCCACGGTCTGGTTGTCTCGGCTCTCCATCGCTGCCGATGGCGTGTCTGCACCCCGGAGGCCTGGGTGGACCGCAGGCTGGGCTCGAGCACCCGGGGCCGTGGCTGCTTGTGCTCATGTGGCTGCCGCAGGCTCCGTGGGGCTCGGCTGTGCCGCACAGAGGTGCTCACCCCACGCAAGTCACCGGCGGGGCTGTCACTGGCACTGAGGGCACCGGCCAGGATCCATCTGCAGGCGGCAGCTTGTGAGAAACACCAGGAGTAACCCCCACTTGAACTCAGTGTTCGGGTGAGAGCGCCAAACTGCTGGCAGTAAACAGAGTAGAACACAACACAGAGAAAGGCAAACGAGCACAGAGGACAGTGCCCCTTCACGTGTGATTTTTCTCAACAGCATCTTGCTAAACCCACGGGGAGCCCCGGGAAGGCGGCGTCCCTCTGGGCGGGGGCCCCGGCCGGCGGCAGCAGCCCGGGAAGCGCGCCCCCAGCACACGCCGGGAGGGCGCTCCCAGGTCCGCCGGCTGGAGCGTCTCTGCACGGCCGGCGGGCGTCCTGTCCAGTCTGGTGGGGTCTCAGCAAAGTCACAGGCTGTCCTTCCGCCTCATTACCTGATGTCACTTACACGCCCGTGATAAACGATTGTTTTAGTAACGAATCACAATGATTTCTGGTGACTCCAACACAATCTTGGGGAAAAAAACATTTAATGCAAATATTTAACCACTGGAACATACAAATAAATAAATAAGCTCAGAACAGCTGAGAAAAAAAACCCAAGTAAGTATGATTGCCCATCTCCCTTCAGTCCCAGGTAATCCATTTTCAAAATACTGATAATAAAATACACAAACTAATATGTAAAGAAGATACAGAACATTCAACATAAACCAACCTAAAATAAAAATAAAACCAAGGACAAACCCTAATTATTTTTATTTCTGTATATCAAGACTACAAATAGCATTTAAACACTTAATTTATTATTCAAATTATGAAATTATACATTTTGTTTTGATATGGTCATTGTCTTAAAAGTGTCATTCAGTTTCCCCGCATTTAAAAGCATATTGCTAATTCTGGTCAATCCCATAGGACAGCCCAAGCCCCAGTGACAGGAAACACTGGGTGAGGCAGAGGGAGGTCAGAGCGAGAGCCCTCGGCCCAGCGGCGTCAGCGAGGGTCACTCTGGCTCTCCCAGCGGGCGCTCAGCGCGCTCCCCGTTTTCAGAGACCGAAATCACCCAGCAACAAGGTAGGTCCCGATAAAGTGCCTTTTTAAGAGAGAGTCGCCAGCACCCTCCCCCGGACACGCGCCTGGGACCGTCCAGTCTTCCTCCAGAGCAGCACCGTCGAGAGGCGGAGGGTGCAGGAGGGAGTGTGGCGCGTGGCCCAAGGACCGGGGAGAGGGGCGGGCGCGGCCCCGTGTGAGGAGGGCGGGCGCCCTCCAGGTCCCGCCACGGCGGGCCGCGCCCCGTGCAAAGCCGCAGCCGCCGCTTTGGTTCAAGTGACTCAGATCGATGCCAGTGTCTGCTCTCCCCAGGCCGCCGCCGATCGTGGGCCACACGCCGCGGGCCCGACGAGCCCCTCCCTCTGCCGGGGGCCGGGCGCGGAGCGGGACACGGGAGGAGGGCGTCGCCCGCGCGCACACACCCCACACACACACAGGAACACCCGAGCCACCGTGATGCGTCGGCAGTGAACCGAAACAGACATGCTAGTCCCGTTCAGGGGAATGGCTTAAAAAGCACAAATAAAATATTATCATTGCCGTGTATTTTCCAAACCTAACCACTTTGGGAAAAGGCAGCAGGAGAGAAAATGCCTTTAGTTTGAACAATCAGGACTGTAAACAATTCAGCCATGCGAGAAGCAGGGCCCCGAGAGGACGCGTCTGCCCTCAGCCCCGGGGTCTCTGCAGACCGAGCGCACGCGTGCCCGCCCCCGGAGCCCCGCCGGCTCAGGAGGGGCTCGAGTCCATCAGCAAAGCCAAAGCTTCATCTTTGGTTAATTTCACTGAGTTGCCACTAGTCTGAAAACCGCGCTTCCCTTGGCACAGTCACTAAAGTAGCCACATGGCACGTAACGCTTGCTAGCCTACGTTGTCGGAAAAGCAGTGTCCATCTAAGTGAGTGACCACGACTTCACGGACCATCTAGAAAATGAGGAGGGGGAGGAGGGGACGGGGGGGGTGGGCACGGGAGAGCGGCAGGAGTCCGGCCCCAGCGCCCTCGCGGCCGGAGGGGGGTGCTGCCCGCGGCACGGGCCCTGGTCGCTCCCCTGGGGGTGGTTGGCGCGTCCGCTCAGCTCAGCTCAAAGCCGGCAGCACACTCGATGGCGTAGAGGAGCTTGCTTCGCAGGAGCGTCTCGTCGTAGAACTCGGGGAGCTTCAGCAGGTTCATGCAGGTGCTGGCCGTGGGGAGCCGCTCCAGGTCAGAGCCTCCGTTGTGGATGCAGAACGCGGGGTACAGCTCCTGCAATGACAGCACGCGTGCGGGACGCGGCCTGAACGGGCGGCCTCGAGCGCATGTGTTACTTTCTTAAAGATTTTATTTAATATTTGACAGAGAGAGAGAGAGAGATCACAAGCAGGCAGAGAGAGAGGAGGAAGCAGGCTCCCCGGCTGAGCAGAGAGCCCGACACGGGGCTCGATCCCAGGACCCTGAGATCATGACCTGAGCCCAAGGCAGAGGTTTAACCCCCTGAGCCGCCCAGGCACCCCCCGAATGGACTTTTTAAAAGCACACAAAACCTGCCTGCTCCAAACAGGAAAACGTGGTCACATTTTCCCAAAAGACATCTGGTTTCCTACGGCGCTCCGGACGGCGCTCTGCAGAACCGCAAACACTGGGCACCACACTTTGCACATGAGAAACGGCGAGGAGGATGATCCCTCACGGGAAGCAGAACCTCTCCAGGGAGCAGGGCCTCCACGGTTACGTGTTTTAGGCTTTTAAAAATTTGTTTAAAATTCAAGAAGGTACGCGGGTGAAGACTTGAACGCACGAGCCTGCTTGCCTGCGTCAGGACCGGCAGGCAGCCGGGGCGGGCGGGACAGGGCTGAGGGGCGGCGGCAGAGCGCGTCTTCTCCAAGCGCAGAGCCACGCCCACGTCCCCACAGAAAGAAAACAAACCCACTTCACTCAAACGGGAGGAAAACAGCAATCTCAAGAGACTGAAAGCAGAATGAAACAAGAGAACCTACATATCGGCGGCTTAGTCACACAGGGAGGCATTATTCTGAGGGCGGTTCTTTTTTTTTTTTTTTAGATTTTATTTATGGGCGCCTGTGGGGCTCAGTCGGTTATGCATCTGCCTTCGGCTCAGGTCACGATCCCAGAGTCCTGGGATCAAGTCCCACATCCGGCTCCCTGCTCGGCGGGGAGCCTGCTTCCCCCTGTCCCTCTCCCTCTGTGCTCCCTCTAGCAAATAAAGACACGTTTTAAAAAGATTTTATTGACTGATTGGAGAGAGAGGGCTCGGGCGTGAGCAGGGAGCCCACCAGGTGCCCCCGCCCCCGCAGTGTTGTTCTAGAACCACCAGGGTGCCCCGCACAACTGCCGCACACCTGTGCACAACTGTAATGGACGGCAGGGCCCCAGAACTCAGGAGGAGATGAAGAGAAGGAGCAAATTAAAAACCACAATTATCACCCGTAAAACAAAATCCAAATATAAAATCAAAAATCAAAAACGTGGAAGTCTACATTTGAATTGGAAATGTCAGAACTCGCGATGGATTTTTCTCTTAAGGGAAAAAACCCACCCATTTCTGAACGCTGTCCACGGTTTCCAAGGCCTGGAAACAATGAGCACGCGTGACAACGAACAGCCTGAGCGCCCAGGTTCTGGTTTCCACAGACCCACTTCTCACGGGAAGGAGCCCGGGCTCCTCGGGAAATACAGGATTCCGTACGGAGCCAGCAAACACACCTGGCAAGTCTGTCGCCCCAGAAAGCCAGCCAGCCCCCACTCCCCGGGTTACGGGGACCCCTGAAGGCCGCCCCCGGCCACAGATGCACGCTCTGAGCGGAAAGGAACACTTGTAACTGAGTGAAACACGTGAAGTGTTACAGCCCCCGAGTTCGTGCTGACAGGCCAGGAGCCGCACGTGTGGCTGCCTCAGGGGTTAGTTCACCCTCGGCGTTCTGACAACTGGTGGGTGAACAATGATCACGATTTATTCGATCATCTCTGCACAGAGTCCTCAGCGTAACCCAATAACTGAGGAGAAAAAATACAATTTTTCTTCAGAAGCAACATCAGCTGAGCAACGAAGAGACACTGCCGCTGGGAAGCGGCTGTTTTACAAGCACAGGACAGAGCGGACCCGGGCAGCCCGCCGCCGGCTCGCGGACACCGCGTCGTGGGCGCGGAGACGGTGGAGGGCAGATGACGGCACCCGGGCCACGCTACTCCCCGGAAGACGGAGTCCGACCCCGAGTGTGCTGACCCCCAGCGAGCAGGTGCACAGGACGGACAGGGGAGCGACCCGGCCCCCCGCGGATTCAGGGACAGGGCAGAGGAGAGGGCGGCGGGCCCGGCTCCCGGGCCGAGCAGCCGCGTGGGCTCGCGCACCTGCCCACGGGGACCCGCGCCCGCGGCAGG
>LNAC01000193.1:575304-588559 GCA_002007465.1 Ailurus styani
CCGGCGAGGCCGAGGCGAGCGCGGCTTGAGCGCCATCGCCGCAGGCGCCCCGACGCTGGCCAGGGCTGCCCCTCCCGGACCAGCAGACGGCGCCCAGGAAGGCCAAGCGGCGGCCCCTCCCTCCCGGGCGCCTGGCCGGAACGCGGAACGGCATGGTTTGGCCTCGGGGTCAGGGCCCTGTGCACCTGTCACGTGCTCCGTCCCCCGAGCTGTGACAGACGCCTGTGCTTCCACCACCACCGCGGAGGCTCCCAGCGACAGCGGCCAGCACCTTCCAGCACAATCCTCCCCTCCGACGCGCAGTCTGCCCTAACTCCCCGCGAGGCCAGCCTGGCGCGGGCGCGGGGGGCCCTGCACACACGCGCGGCCTCTGACCTCCCTTCCAGGACTGCGTCCTAAGCAGACGATCCGAGACACCGACCATGACTTTCGCACAAGATGTTCCTAGCGTCATACGGAAGGAAGAGCTGTAAAAACTAATAAGCAACAGTGAGTCAATTGTGGTAAATGTGCAGGATGGGACGTTATGAAGTTTATTAAAAATATTTCAAAGATGTTTTAATATGAAGAAAAATGATCCTGATGTAATGTTGAGTGGAAAAAAGCCTATCAAACTGAGCAATAATTAGCTTAAATTATATTCAAGAATTATGACCAAAGAGACTGAAAATAATTCCCTACCAACCGCCGTTGTGGAAACGAGAGGACAAAGTTGGAGCGACGTCCCTGCTCGGATGAGGGCCCCTGGAGACGCCTGCACCCCGTCGCCCAGCTGGCCCACGCTGCTTCTCAGCGGGTTTTGTTTCATGTGTATGTTGAATTTAGCATGTACTTTACAATGCAGGCAAAACTGAGGACCAGCACAGCCCACAAAATGCTGACTCGAGACTTGTTATCAGCCGCGGTACATTTCTCACTGTTAAATGAAAAATTTCATCTCAACAGTATATGTGGTATATAATACGTGCTGAAAACCACTGTCTTTTAAAATATTATAGTTTATATACCATTTTAAGTGTCTCATAAAAGTGTCAGAACAGGACCAAAAGAGAAACAGAAAGCACATTAATCACACTTATTATTTCACACTCTGAGTACATGGAGGGCGATAATTTTCTCAAATGCTTGAATAAACTAAAGTGAAAATACCACATTTTGAAACACAAAAGGACCTCTGAAGGCAGAGTCAGTGAGCACAGGGGAAAGGTGAGTGACTGGCTAAATGGGGAGAGCCTGAAATCCATTTTGAATTAATGCCCCATTTTAGCATTTCTTTCATAATGCTAATTGAATTTCCTACTTGGAGTCTTAAAAGTAAAAAAAATGAAGTTCTTCATTGAAATCTGAGTCAAGGGCACCATGTCGTACATAATTAAATAGAGCACAATGGGAATTTGCATTAATTCAGAGTGAGAAAAATCATCAATTTGTTATGTGGCCCGATGGCAACTTAACAATTTTCTACAGCGACTTAATGATTTTTTTGTCTGTAACAATCACATTCATTGAACATATTAAACTTTAATTAGCTTTAGCAGACGATATTCCCCTCCAATAATCCAGCACTAAGGAGTTCTGTAACTTCAAATTATGCAAGTTTGCCGTTGCTCCTTCCGGCACTTGGACTGAAGGGCAGTCGCTGGGCATGTCGAGCCAACTGCAAAGCACAAGCATTAAGATGATTTCTTACCCCTTTGGAGCCTAATTTAGGACAACTGCAAAGATATTTGAAAAGTCTAAATTAAATTTCACATTTAATATATTTTAGGTCCTTGAAAAAAAATCTAAACTAGGAAGACCGTCTCATAGCTCCGCAAAGTATTTTTCATGGTACGATGACAGCTCGGTCATGATTGTGTGGGCTCACCAATAGGGGACAGACCTTTTCACACACGCTCCTCCGCTGGCCCAGTCTCTGGAGCCTTCCCCTTCCAGCTACACCCCGAATTCCTCCTGGCCTCGACTAAAGTAGTCAGGAGCTGGCAGAAATGTTGGGCTCCTCCACTCAGTTCTGATGGGACTAGGTCTTCTAAATCTCCTTTTGTGAAACTACTTACTTTCCTTACCTCTCCCCTCTAGGTTTGGTGTCATTTTGAAACTGGAAGATTCTAGAAGCCTGGTCTCTTGTAATAAAGGTTGCTGATAAAACTACCAGATCATCATTACAATTTTAGTAGGTCAGAATTTAACTTATATGACTGTTTACATGACTAGATGATAAAACTTGGCTCCCAGAGACCCTTTCCTTGGTCCCACAGGTTGGCGCACCCCCCCTGTTCTTCCCGCTCGCCAGGCCCCAACACGGCAACATCCCCAGACTTCACGACACGCCCATGAGGAACCAAACAGCAAAGCTGTGTTTCTTCCAGGCCGCTGCCTGGTTTTCCTTAGATTCACTGAGGCCCGTTTCCCGATCTGGTCACGTGTGCCCGTGGCTCAACGCCACGCAGCGGACGCATCCAGGGGGCGGTTAGACACCGAACCAGAAACATCACTCACTCTTTCTGAGTCACTCTGCTGAGCTGTGCTGCCTGTACGCAGCAGAGTTTTAACCCAGTCTGAAAGTTTTCCCCTTCACAGATGACTATTATTCTACATGCATCCCTTGCTGTAATGGTTTAGCCTTCTCTCTTTAACGTCATGGGTCTGCTGTAGGGTTTTTAGTGTTTTTTTTTAGTGTTTTCTGTATCTGCTTCATGAAGTGGTTTGTCTGCCTTGTTGGACATGCTTCTTTCCCTCCTCCGGTACTTTGGAAGACAGAGGAGCGATTTCAGTTCTACTGTCACTGAAAACGACTCAGCGCCTGCACCCTACAACAGGCTCAGTGACGCCAGTCCTGGGAGCGGTGAAGCCACCGCCCTGGCACACAGCCCTCTCCCACGTCTCCACGTCACGGCTCCAGCTCTGACGGCGCTGTCGGGCGCTGTACGAAGCTACTGACAGTTCACTGTTGTTTTTAAGATTTAAAAAACATCTTTAAAGTAATCTCTACACCCAACGTGGGGCTCGAACTCACAACCCCGAGATCAAGAGTGGCATGTTCCACCGAATGAGC
Source organism: Ailurus styani (assembly GCA_002007465.1). Classification (NCBI taxonomy): domain Eukaryota; kingdom Metazoa; phylum Chordata; class Mammalia; order Carnivora; family Ailuridae; genus Ailurus; species Ailurus styani. The sequence continues at coordinate 578,360 of LNAC01000193.1, forward strand.
CAGCCAGGTTACCCTACTGAGGTCAATTTTTTAAAAAATAGCTTGATCGAGGGGTGCCTGGGTGGCTCAGCTGGTTAAGCGTCTGACTCTGACTTTGGCTCAGGTCGTGACCTCGGGGTCCTGAGACGGAGCCCCGCGTCAGCTCCGTCTGAGTGTGGAGCCTGCTTGGGTCTCTCTCCCCACCTTCACTCCCCAAGCCCCCCCTCCCTAAAAATATATATACGGAAACATAAACAAATAAAAGTAGCTTAAATGAAGTGTAATTCACATACTAGAAGTTCTTTGTTCAATTCTCACAACTTTTCTATACTTCTAAAATAATTTCAAAGTAAAAATTTAAAGAAAAGAGTAAGTCCTATATAATTCACTGAAGGTTGTCAGAAAGTACACGTCTCTCTGTAAGTTTCACCAGCACAAGCAATATTCAAGGCTTATCTAAGTTGATGTTCTTCTGTATTGTATATATAAACAGCATTGTGTATTTTAAACTATTAATATTGCTTTAATTGACAATGAATAAGGGAACCCCTAACTCACCCCTAACCAATTAATTGCTGAAAATATTAAGCTGAATTAATGAGGTAATCATTATCAGAAATGATAAGTAACAAAAATAAGTCACGGGAACAACCAGGGAAAACTACACCACCGACCCTTGACCCCGACGGTCTGAACTGCGCAAATCCACTTCCATGCACATCGTTCCCGATAAATACACATCAGGACCAGACAGGCATCCTTCTGTTAGGATGGCCCCATTTCCTCGCCTCCAGCTTACTGTATCGTAAGAGTACAGCGTGGAAGACGTGGGCCAGTCTGCTGCTCGTGTTACCGGGAAGGCTTCCCGTCAAGAGCAGGCTGCTGGTAGTTCAGTATCTGAAGCGTCAAGAGATGCCTGTGGATTTTCTACTGCGCAGTGGGCGGGGATGGGGGGTGTCAGCGCCCCTAACCCCAACTTGTTCAAAGGTCAACGGCACTTTTGCTCTTACGTTATTCTTCCCAAACGCACTACATCCCCATTTTTAGCTTATGTTTTCTAAGTTCAGGAGCAAAGCTGAGGAGACGGTACTTTACATCCCGCGAGCCCCGCCCGGTGCCCCCAGGCTGGTCACAGGCCGTCAGGATCACGGCCGCCATCAGCAGGCTAACCCGGGGGCCAGCACCAGGAAATACATGCAACCCCCATACCTAACGATCTGGCTGAGATACTTCGTTAGTGCAGCTAAAAATACAGAGAAGCCTGGTGTTATAAAAGCTCTACAGCGGAAATGTCACTCCCGGGGACTGTGGGCAGCGCGCCACGTCACGTGACCCCGCGCGGCACCCCGCGGCCTTTCCTGACCCCCGCGGGCCTGCAGAGTGAACGGCGCGGGAGCTGTGTACCTTAAAGCCCAGGAGAGGGGGGCGGGAGCAGCTGGTCACGAACTTGAGCAGCTTGCGCTTTTCTTCATCCGTGAATCCTTCCACAACTCTCCAGAAGACTTTGATCACAGGGTGGTCGGCGGAATAGCCTCCTATGACGACACGAACACATGTTTTATGACAGACAAGGAAATGCAAAGCGGGCTTCTCTGAAAAACACCGGAGCAGCCAGCTGGTAAGAGATGCACCGTCATCCCACCTCCAGGGGGGGGACGCTAGCCCGTGGCCGAGAACCAATCCGAGGGACACCTTTCTTTTCTCTGTGAGTAGGCTCCACGCCCAACACGGGGCTTGAACTCACGACCCTGACTCACGACTGAGCCAGCCAGGTGCCCCCGGAGACACGGCTCCTTCTGCTCCTGGGAGACGATGGACAAGCACACGGGGGAGACAGGAACCGCTGAGGACCCAAATACCAAAGGCCAGAGTGGGAGTTAAAGAGCAGTCTAACCGGGAGTTAACTCTGCTGGGAGTTAAAGACCAGTCCCTGTTGAGCAGCAGACCCTAAGTCACCACGGACTTACAGGAGAGCCATGTATCTGCAAACAGCACACTTTGGGGTTTTTCTTTCCAATAGACCTGGTTACTCTGCCCACATGATCTTAGTGTCTAAATTCGTTTTATGACCTGTCCTTTGTAACAGCGAGGCACACACCATGGCTACCAACCAACCCCAGCACACGATGAGACCACTGCTCTCAAGTGTAATATCTGCTACTTACAGCTTTTAATCTGGTTAAGTGCTTCCTAAAACTGAAATAATTGCTATATATTGTTCCCTCATTGTTAATATACTACAGGAATAACATCGATAAAATATCTTAAGTGCATTAATTGGCACCAAAATGAATATGATAATATTTTAAAACCTATTTACTGGAATAGCTAAGATCATTAAAGGTATAAGCTTTCAGTGCACACAGGGTAATGCAAACAACCCAAGACAATTTCTTGGCAAAAGAAAGGTTGGATTGATTTCATTTTTTTAAACTGATGACTTGATAGTGGGGACAGAGTGACCTTAGGTATTATCTGCCTTTACATAAACATTAGAGTTCAAACTTACAGCAATAAAAGTTAATGACAAGGGAGATACGAGTGTGTGTTTATATGACATAAACATAAATGTCAACATATGCATACTTATATATATGTAAATGATGTCAGTAAATTTAGTTTTGCAACCATGGGCGCAATCCCCTTTGGGACACCCCCACTTCCTCGAACGAATCCCACGTGACCCCGCAGACTACCGGCGCCTGCGGTCTCTGCACGTGCGCTCCCCAGGGACAGCTGGTGCACATGGGGGAGCACCCCGTCAGAGCGACCTCGCGGGAAAGCGGGGTAACAGGACAGAGGAGTCTGCGTAGGGTTCTTTCTTCAAATCATACATTTCACCATTTAGACCTTTTTTTTTTTTTTTAAGATTTTATTTATTTGACACAGAGAGAGAGATCAGATCACAAGTAGGNCGTAGGGTTCTTTCTTCAAATCATACATTTCACCATTTAGACCTTTTTTTTTTTTTTTAAGATTTTATTTATTTGACACAGAGAGAGAGATCAGATCACAAGTAGGCAGAGAGGCAGGCAGAGAGAGAGGAGGAAGCAGGCTCCCTGCTGAGCAGAGAGCCCGATGCGGGCCTCGATCCCAGGACCCTGAGATCATGACCTGAGCTGAAGGCAGAGGTTTTAACCCACTGAGCCACCCAGGTGCCCACTTTTTTTTTTTTTCCAAATAGATTTTATTTATTTGAGAGAGGCCAAGAGTAGAAGAGCGGAGGGGGAGGGGCAGAGGCAGAGGGAAAAGCAGGCTCCCCTTCGAGCAGAGAGCCCGATGCAGGACTCGATCCCAGGACTCAGATCACGACTTGAGCTGAAGGCAGATGCTCAACCAACTGAGCCACTCAGACCTCCCTAAACTTTTTTTTTATAAAGATTTTTATTTACTTGAGAGAGAGCAAGCGAGCGAGCAAACGCGGCATGGGGAGGGCAGAGGGAGAGGATCTCAAGCCACCACTCCCACTTCCTACAAAATCTCATCACAAACAGAAACTCTAACTATTAAGTGATGAATCCCCACTGCCCCTCCCCCAGCCCCGGTGACCTCTGACCTGCTTTCAGGCTCTAAGAACTTGCCCATTCCAGGTATTTGACGTATATTGTTGACTCATACAATATACGTCCTCTTTTGTGCCTGGCTTATTTCCCTCAGCATAATGTTTTGAGATGTATCAGAAAATTCCTGTTTAAGACTCACTAAAACTCCACTCAGTGTGTGTAGAGACCACATCTGCTCCTCCATTCATCTGCAGGAAGACATTCCGTTGTTCCCATCTCTGGGCCCCTGTGAACAATGCTGTGTGGACACCTGTGTGCAGGACATGCTTCCGTCCCCGCTTCCAATGCCCTCGGGTACACACGAGAGCAGAACTGCGGGTCCGACGGCACGTCTACGTTTAGCTTCCTGGGGAGCCACCGAGCTGCCTTCCACGGTGGCTACTTTACATGCCAGCAACCGGCAAGGGTTCCAATTTCTCCCCATCCTAGACCACACTTGCTACTCTCCCTGTGGTCCCTGTGTGCGGTCGTCTTCACGGATGGGGGAACTGTTTCACTGCTGTTCGGATCTGCACCTCCCTGATGTCCGGTCATGTCTGTCTTCTTGGAGACATGGCTATTCACGTCTTTCTCCCATTAATGAGCTGGCTCGTCTTCTGGTTGAGCTGGAAGACTTCTTTATATATTCTGAACACACATACCCGATTTCCAAATATTCTCCCCTTCTGTAGGCTGGTCTTTCTACTTTCTTGATCATGTCTTTTGATGTACAAAGTTTATAATTTTGATGAAGCCCAACTGGTATTTTTTCTTTTTTTGCTTATGCTTTTGGCATCATATCTAGGAATCCAAAGTCAAATCTGAGATCATAAAGACTTACCCCTTTTCTCCTAAGAGCGTTATGATTTTAGCTCCTACATTAAGGCTGTTGGCCCATTTGGGGGTTCATTTTTATGTGTGGTGTGAGGTAGGAGTACAGCCACTTTTTAACTCATGGTAAACTTTTCCAAAGAGCCTCTATCATTTTATGTTCAGTCAAGAGTGCTCCAATTTCTCCACGTACTAACACTTGGTACTTGTCTTTCCAATTACAGCTGTTCGAGTGGGTACGTAGTAATCTCTCATTAGGATGTGACTTCGTGTCAAACAACTGCTCCTGTGCTAATTTGCTTACTGGCCATTTATGTGTATCTTCTTAGGTGAAATTTTTTTGGGCCATGTCTTTAAATTCAACTGCTTCTCTTACTAAGTTATAAACGTTCTTTATATATATTATATATATTACCTGAACGTAGTTTTTTCCAGTCTGTGGCTTGCCTTTTCATTTCCTTAATAGTATCTTTTGAAGCACAAAAGCTTTAATTTTGAGTAAGTCCAACTTTCTATCAATTTCTTTTTCTGGCACATACTTTTGGTATACAACCAAAAGCTCTGTCTCATCCGAAAGCCATGCAGATTTTCTCCTTTATGGTCTTTTAGAGGTTTCACAGTTTTAGCCTTTACCTATAGAACTCTGATCCTGTTGAGCTAAGTTTTGCACGTGGTGTGAGGTAAATGTCTAAAGCTCATTGTTTTTCCATGTGAATGTTGTCCCAGGACTACTGTATTGTCAAGTGAATAGCCGACTGACTGTAAATACAAGGATTTGTTTCTGAACTAATCATGTCCCACTCATCAATATGCCAGTCCTTGTGCCAATGTCTTGACCACTGTGGCCTGCTAGTAAATTTTAAATCTCAGTGTAACTCCTAGAACTTTGTTCTTCTACAAAACTGTTTGGGCTATTTTAAGTCCTTTACGTTTCCAAATGAACTCCAAATGAAAATCAACCTGTGTATTTCTACCAACAGGCCGGCAGGGATTTGGGGAGGGGTTGCACTGGATCTGCAGATGAACACCTTGACGATACGGAGTCTCCGACCCGTGACGACGGGCTTCTCTCCTCTTCCTCTCAGCAGTGTCGTGCGGGCTGCAGCGAATGGTCTTGCGTGTACACTTACTTTGCTGAGTTTGTACTTTACTCTTTTTGCTGTTACCCTGAATAGAACTGTTTAATTAATTCCATTCTTGGCTTGTGCATAAAAACAGAACTGGTTTGTGTGCACTGATTTGAGCTGAAATGGTTTTTTAGATTTCGTTTTGTTTTTTTATCAAGCTATCTATGAAGAAAAACAGTTTTACTTCCTTTTTGGGGGGTGGAGGGCCAGAGGGAGAGGAGAGGGAGGGAGAATCTTAAGTAGACTCTACACCCGGCGTTGAGCCCAACACAGGGCTTGACCCTGAGATCGTGACCTGAGCCGAAGCCAGGAGCTGGAGACGTTTAACCAACCGAGCCACCCAGGTGCCCCCGGTTTTACTTTTACTTTTCTTTTCCAACCTGGATGTTTTCTCCTTCCTTTCCTCCCTCCTGCTCTACTGTACTAGCTAGAAACCCCAGCCAAGTGCCTCTGACTTTGGCAGGTAGCATTTAACCTTTCCCCAGTGTGCTGGCAGCTCTGAAGAGCTATGCATGCCTGGTGTCAGGGCAGGGAAGTTCCCTCCTGTTCTAGTTTCCTGAGGGTCTCACCGTGAACGGGCAGGAGGTGCCTGGGTGCTCTTTTTCTTTCTCTTCCGCACCTTCTGAGATGACTACGTGGGTTTGGTTATCTTGCCAATACTGCACATCGCAAGAGTCCATTTTCAGATGTTAAATCAAGCTTGTATTCATGGGATAAATGGAGCAAAGGGGCCTCACCATTCCACAACCACGTAACACCTGTGCTTGGATCTTACTCAATCCCATCTTCAAAGATGCGGTTTCACAGACACACATTGTTTCATCATCACATTTACTTAAGGATATATTTTAAATTTTCTAAGATACCTAAAACATTTTTTACATTATATTTTATTTTTTTAAACAGTAATCTCTACCCCCAAGGTGGGGCTCGAACCCAAGACCCCGCTCTTCCAGTGGAGCCAGCCCGGCATGCTGGTATGTAAAATACTTCAGGGGTGTCTGGGTGGCTCAGTCAGCTCAACGCTTGGTGTTGGCCTGGGACACGATCATGGGGCCCTAGAAATGAGCCTACGTCGAGCCCCACGTTGGGCTCTGTGGTCAGCGTAGAGTCCGCTTGGCCCCTCTGTCTGCTCCTTCCTCACTCGTGTTCGTGTGCTCTCTCAAATAAATAAATAAATAAAATCTTTGGGAGAAAATAATATAAAAATAAAATACTTTAAAATGTCCATTGTGCACAATAAAATTAAGAATCAACGGCTCACAACTAAAGATTTTTATAATATGTACTTTTCTACAGATGAGAAAAAAGACTAAAAGGGTGGAATTATCCTCAACCAAGCACCAGAACGTACACCATTTCCTAGATGTTAATACAGCTCGCCACACTTTCCCTGTGAGTCATACTCATCCTAATCTCACTGCCTGAAGTCCTCACATCCTTTTAATAAACAATTTAACTTCTGGGCTTCTCTCATTAAAAAAAAAAAAAAAGACTACACCTAGAAATAAACACAAAATTGTTTACTGTAGTGGAAGGTTAAATAAATCATATACATCCACTTAACGTCAAAAATTAATGCAAGAAGAGTGACAGCTTGAAGATACATAGATGACCTACTTTTTTTTTTAAATTTTTTTTAAAGATTTTATTTATTTATTTCACAGAGGGAGAGAGATCACNTTACTTTTTTTTTTAATTTTTTTTTAAAGATTTTATTTATTTATTTCACAGCGGGAGAGAGATCACAAGGAGGCAGAGAGGCAGGCAGAGAGAGAGAGGGGGAAGCAGGCTCCCCGCTGAGCAGAGAGCCCGATGCGGGCCTCGATCCCAGGACCCTGAGATCATGACCTGAGCCGAAGGCAGAGGCTTTAACCCACTGAGCCACCCAGGCGCCCTGACTTACTTTTTTTAAAGGAGACAGAAGCTTATTGGACACACCTCAAGGGGGGACAGGACAGCAGAGGAGAGGCTCTCTGCTGGAAGTAGGTTTTTTTATTCCTGATGCTAAACAAACAGAATGTATACTATGAATTACATATCACCACAAACTAGAATAGACTACAAAAATGAGTGATTGTTTTAATGATTTTTTTCTCTTTTCACGTTCCTAAGTGTGTATGAGGTTAATTTAAAAAAAACTTACAAATGTATGAAAAAGATACACCAAGCCCACCACTGAACAATCTTACTATTTCTCTGATGCCTAATGTCGCTGAGCATCTTTNTCAAGGGGGGACAGGACAGCAGAGGAGAGGCTCTCTGCTGGAAGTAGGTTTTTTTATTCCTGATGCTAAACAAACAGAATGTATACTATGAATTACATATCACCACAAACTAGAATAGACTACGAAAATGAGTGATTGTTTTAATGATTATTTTCTCTTTTCATGTTCCTAAGTGTGTATGAGGTTAATTTAAAAAAAACTTACAAATGTATGAAAAAGATACACCAAGCCCACCACTGAACAATCTTACTATTTCTCTGATGCCTAATGTCGCTGAGCATCTTTCTATTTGTTTACTGACCATTTGAATATTTTTTCTGGTTTTTCATTTTCTTGAAGAGCAGAAACTTTTAAGTTTAATTTAATAAAAATGAGGTCCAATTTTTTTTGTTTATTCTTTTTAATTGTTAGTGCTTTTTTTGTTTTGTTTTGTTGTGCTTTTGGGTTGGCAAGCACTGTTTTAAAAGTGGAAGCTGCACTAGTAGAGATGTAAGAAAACATGGTGGGAAGAGAAGACCACGAGACGCAGAGTCGTGTGTAAAAATGCGTAAAGTCAGAATAAATTTTGTATTTGTGTGTAAATACGTGAAGAACCGAAGAGAGCAGCTCCTTGCGGAGGGAGAGGCGGAGGCAGAGCTGGGGACGTCATTGCGCCCCTCACCCCACACGCTGGGCGGCTCTAGACCATGTGAACGAATCGCCAAAGAGCAAATGAAAAGTCCGTTTGGAAATATCATCTCTAACTTTTCAGGAATAAATAAGAAGCAGTGACAACATACCTGAGTAGTTTGTAAAGGATTTGAGGTCCTCCAGACTTATGGGAACCTGTGCACCAGAAATTAATACCTGAAAAAGAAGTTCAATTCATAAAATGCGAGGCAGACGACAGGCGGCTGGTCGGAGTCTCGCAGCAGCGGGACGGGGTGGCAGCGGGCGGCGTACCTGGATCTCCTGCTGGTCAAACATCCGCAGCCACTCCAGGTTCACCACGTTGGCCAGGCCCTGTCTGAAGGCCAAGCAGTGCTGGCGGATCTGCCTGTTGAGCCTGTAGTCGGCCACGAGGTGGATGTATGCAATCCTGTTGGCGCTCGTCACAGGGATGTCTTTGCCACCGCATTTCAGCTCGACCACCTGGAAACAGTAAAATAAAGGGCTGCAGATTCTGAGTGTGACTTGCTTCAGAGACACCTGACAGCACCACTTCGTACACGAGCATCGAAGCAAAAGGCCACGCGGCAGGGAACGCTCGCCAGTCTAGGTCGGCGCAAGGACGCACCTCTCATGGGGCGTCTCCTTCTGTCTTTGGGGGTGTGAGCCACCGATGCTCTCTCCAAAACACTAAGGGTGATGCAGCAATGTAATCGTGGCAACCTTCTCTTCAAAAATTAGCAATCTGGGGCACCTGGGTCGCTCAGTCGGTTGGGTGTCCGACTCTTGATTTCAGCTCAGGTCATGATCTCAGGGTCGTGAGATCGAGTCCCGTGTCAGGCTCTGTGCTCAGTAGGGAGTCTGCTTGAGATTCTCGCTCTCCCTCTGCCCCTCCCCCACTCACATACAGGTGCACTTTCTCTTTCTCTAAAATAAATAATTAAAAGTTAAAATAGGGCGCCTGAGTGACTCAGTTGTTGAGCGTCTGCTTTCGGCTCAGGTCATGATCCCAGGGTCCTGGGATCGAGTTCCGCATCATGCTCTCCGCTCAGCGGAAAGCCTGCTTCTCCCTCTGCTGGTCCCCTGCTTGCGCTCCCTCTCTCCCTGTCTCTCTCTGTTAAATAAATAAATAAAATATTTAAAAAAAAAACTTAAAATTATGAATCACAAAGGGCAAAGATATGAACCAAAAAATGAACTCATGTCAAAAGGGATTCATTCTGGACAAAATACAGCCTAAGGGATGAAGGCTATAATGGAATGATTACTCATATTTATACAAATAGCACATTCTTCTCTTTGTATCTCCATCATGTCGTTACCACTATGAAGTTCTTTATTCTTTCACTATTTTTTAAAAAAGATTCTTATTTATTTATTTGACAGAGAGAAAGAGGGAGCGCACAAGCCAGGGTGGGGGGGAGCAGCAGAGTCAGAGAAGAGGGAGAAGCAGGCTCCCCGCCGAGCAGGGAGCCCGGTGCGGGGCTCGATCCCAGGACCCCGGGATCACGACCTGAGCCGAAGGCGGAGGCTTCACCGACTGAGCCCCCCAGGCGCCCCTCATTATTTCTAAAGAGTTTGGGTTTCAGTAACCTGTACAGCTAACAGGGGGCTCGAACCTACGACCCGAGATGAAGCGTCTCGCGCTGCGGTGACTGAGGCGCGGGCGGCCCCGGAGGGCAGTGGCCCCTGAGACACGACTGCCCATCGTTCAGCCGGCCGACTGGCAGAGGGCCGCGCTCTCGCAGTGCGTCGCCGGCGCGAACCCTCGGAGGCGCTGGGGCCAGACGCCGGCTCGGCCCGCCCGCCGGGACGGGACAGCGAGCCCCGCGCCCCACGAGCAGC
>LNAC01000193.1:588808-600901 GCA_002007465.1 Ailurus styani
GGCCGTCCTCGCGTCGGAGGGCACGTCGGGCGGGGGAGCTCTCGGCACACGGCGAGCGGCCGCCCAGCGCTTGCGCGGGGGCCGGTGACCCGAGTCCCCGCTGCGGACGCAGGACCCCGGCCTTCCTCGCGGACACGCGCACAGCTGTGCGGTGGCCAACGTCACGGTCGCTGTCAGGCGGGCCAACGGCCGCACGGGGTCCGCCGAAGAAAACACGGTGGGGAGGAGCACCAGTACTTTAACAGGAGAACGAACGCGACCTGCCAACGCGACGAGGTGTCCGCACGTTGGAGAGCTTTAAGTCACAGTAGTTTGTAGACGGAGACCCGTACGGAGGACCACGGCTTTACATCTCTCTCCGCAGACATCCGTACGATCCCCTCCAGGCAGCGGCTTTCCCGTGATCTTCCCAGTTCTGCCCGCTGCGCTCTCCCGCGTAAAGATTCCTCTGCGTGGCCATCCATGCCCTCTCTCCAGTGCGAATTTCTGTGAGCGACTGGAACATCGTCACTCCCCACTTCTGCTTTCAACAGGTTCCAGTATTACCCGTGCGGCTTTGAAGGAAGCCTCCCACACACGACATCTCACTACTACCATCTATGTCCCAAGGAAAAATGGCAACGACTCCCACTAGCAAAGGCCGCGGACGGGTCATCATAGAACTGCCGGTCCCGGCGCCTTCACTTCATTTCTCGATCAGGCCGGCAGGGGGCGCGAGGCAGCAGGGCCGGCCGCCTCCCTCCCTGCGCCGTGGGCGTCCTCAGGCCAGGGACAATCCGCGTCTCGTCTCTCCCAAAGTTCTCAACTTTGCACGGTGAAACTTTAGCTCTATAAAGCGGAAGAGGTGGAGACAAAGGTATCCAAGTAAACCGCGGCCACACCGAATGGGGTTCTGTCCTCGTCCATCTTCTCTCCCAGGGCTCAGTTTTCAGGAATGCCTAGAGCTGTCCAAGTGAGACGGAAGCAGAGGCCCGAGGCGGTGTCATTTCCTTTATTGCCACTTAGGACTTAACTCACACCTATATCTTAAATAGATCGTTGTTTTTTTTTTAAGATTTTACTTATTTGAGGAAGACAATGCGTGCTCATGCACGGTGGGGGGAGTGGGGGGGACAGAGGGAGAAGAGACACAGTCCCAAGCAGAATCCCCGCCGAGCGTGGAGCCCCTAACACAGGGCTCAGTCTCACGACCCCGAGATCACGCCCTGAGCCGAAATCAAGAGTCGGATGCTTAACTGACTGAGCCACCCAGGCACCCTGTTAAATAGGTAGCCTTTTAAAGGCCAAGAAATAGACTAAAATTCAAGTACCACGAACACAGACATTTAAAAATATGCAGAGTTCAGAACTAGGATGTATAACTCTGTGTGTACTTATCTTAGTGTCTGGAGAAACCCCTGCTGTGGGGGCCGAGCCACGGTTCTGCAGTCACAGAATCAAACCTCCGCTTCCTGGGAAGGGAGGCTCAGGGGTTTCCTTTTTCTTTTCTTTTTAAAGGATTTTTTTTTTAAGTAATCTCTACATCCAGCATGGGGCTCGAGCCCACAACCCCGAGATCAAGAGTCACACATCCCACCGACCAATCCAGGCAGGTGCCCCTCAAGTGTTTTGTTATTCATTTTCCTGCTGGCTCTGAAATGCACCTGTTTACACAATCATCTTACTCTGAAGAACTGAAATACTGCAAACCGGCTATGGACTCAAACACGGGTTCTGAGAGAGTCTTTACCCTTTCTAAAGCCCAAGGCCTCCAACCGTTGTCCAGGACGGCAGGGGAAGCCCAGACTCACTGGCATCTGTCTACCTTCTCTCATATGCCCTATGCTTAGCCACCTCTAAATGTGCTCACCTATCTGGTGAATGCCTTTCCACCCACCCAGTATCTCTCCCAGGTAGCTCTCCCTGACCTACTTGGAGGTCACACCTACTGCTCACACCTGCCACACGTTAGAGTATGTACGCTTTCCTCGTTCAGAGAAAACCTCCCATGCAGAGCATCGTGGCTGGGACAGAGTGGTAATGCCGTCTCATGAGTAAATGGAAGAAATACAGATGGGGCCTGGTGGCAAGTACAAAAAAAATAATCAAAATTGCATTAACTCAAATTTGATCAGTGTCTGTTTATCAAAATAATGTTAGTGCCGACGACCTAGAGGGTTAGGAGAAGGAGTACCCTGAATGGATCAATGCACTATCAATGGTGGTTTGACTGAACAGTAAGTATAGATTTACTATGAAGTCACTTTTAAGTGCACAAAGCTGATGACCTTTGAAAGCCTGAATTAAAAACCAATAACAAATTTACAAAGCTTAATTAACAATTGTTCCGTAGTTAAAACATAACTACTAGATTCAGAAAAGATTATTCGTCTACATAAGAATAGCAGAAAAGCTGTTTCTCCCCACAAAACAGACCTATTTGTCTGAAAACCAAAAATAAGTTAGAGAAGCACACTGGTCACTTTAAAATCTGGTAAAATGAGATGTTAACAAGTATGACTTCAAAGGTCCTCCAACAATTTGGCTCGTCAGTAAACAGTAAAGGGTTTTGCAAATTACGGGACCATGTGAACGTACGCTAACATAGACAAAAAAGTATGCCAAAGGTCCACCCCGCTGACTGCCCGCTTTAGCAAGTTCCAGCTCGCGGCCAATCTAGGTCACCTCTACCCACCCCCTGGCCCTGCTCTCGTGGTGCTGGAAGCAAACCCCAGATGTTACCAGTTCTTCCACAGTTCGGTATGTTGTTCAAGAATGTGCGTAGCATATTCTTCCCAACAGCGGAAGAGTGGAAATAACCCACATGTCCGTTAACTGAGAAAGAAACTGGGGCGTCTCCACACAGCGGGGCGCCGCTCAGCTGGACAGAGGGACGGAGGACTGGCTCCGACAACAGGGAAGGAAGCCGGCCACAAAGGCCACGGGCCGTACGATTCCAGTTACGGACCGCGTCGGGGGAGAGGGACGTGCGAACAGCACGCAGGTGGTGCTCACCTACGCTGGGTGGGAGGGGCCCGCAAATGTGCACACGGTTTCTCTGGGGAGAAGAAACCATCCTGATCGGAGATGCTGGTGCGGGCTGCACACCCTGGGAATGCGCTGGCCTGCGCCGTCCTCTGAAGCTTGCATTTTACAGTATGCAAATTATACCCCAATAGTGCTATCATTTAAAAACTCAGTTTTAATCTCTAACATGTAGGGTTTTTTTTTTTTTTTTAAAGGATAAAGACACGGGGTACCTGGGTGGCTCCAATGGTTAAGCGTCTGCCTTTGGCTCAGGTCACAATCGCAAGGTCCTGGGATCGAGCCCCATGTTGGGCTCCCTGCTCAGCGGGGAGTCTGCTTCTCCCTCGGCCTCTGCTGCTCCCCCGGCTCATTCTCATGTTCTGTCTGTCCCTCTCAAATGAATAAATAAAATATTCAAAAAAAAAGGGGGGGGGATAAAGACAGCAAGACTACCCAGACTGATAACGGAGGCCAGAGATGAGCGTCAGAGCACCTGAGGGCCGCCAAGGTGGGCGAGGAACGGAGGCACACGGGACCCTCAGGGCTCCTGCGAGACGGTGCTAACCGCTGCTCCCTGGGACGGAGGCCCAGCAGCAGCGCCGGAGAAGCCCAGAGGACAGCTGTCACACAGAGGACCAGGGCTGTGCGCATGCGTCTCCAGCCCCCCACTCCGCACGTCTAACCCTCAGGGCACTGGAAAGGCACTGAAGCGTCTCCCCGGGGAAAGAAATGTTCCCAGTGCCGTGGGAACCACCGTGGTGGCAGTAACAGGCCTCCTCACCTGTGCCTCTCCCAGGTCGTTGTTCACCACAGTGAAGTTCAGCCCAAGTTCCTCCACGTCGCCTTCGTAGCTCTTGAGAAAAAGCAGGTTCTTATACACTTCGGGATCTAACGAGGCGAGATGATGGATGTCCACATCTGCGCTGGTGCCAAGCAATTTGGACAGGAAGAAGCCGGCAAAGGGCAATTCCACCAGCATATTTTCATAGAGAGCCTTCAAATGAGAACAAGGAGCCATGATTAGCATTTCAGAGGAATTCTTTTCTCAGACTGCCTACAAATAAAAGCCCACCCTGAGATTCAGCAGAAGCCTGACGGTAGGCACTCTCTCTCCTGTAATGATGTAAGGACATAAGGATGGTGACGGTGCGAGCCAACGCCCGGCGAGCACTCTCCCTGCGCCAGGCCGGGCCGGCCGCTCCGTGCATGTGTGCAGCGCGCTGCACGTCCGAAGCACACACCGAGCGCGCTTCAGGGCTGCCTCACAGAAGGTGCGTGCCCGTGGGCATGTTCCAGAGCCACATCGTCCGTGCTGCCACGGAGGTGGGCACGTGTTTGCTGCAGAGGGCTTTGCAGGCGTAGGGGTCTCCGAGGGCTGCTTATTAACAAAGCCCCACATGCGGTGCTCAGAACAACAGAGCTCGGGACCTCGGGGTTCCGCAGGCCGAAAGTCTAACTCCGGGTGGCCGCAGGCACACTCCCCTGAAGGGCCTCCTTGTCTTCTCTGATGTTGTCGACTGTACCCGGGGGCCCCTGGCTTTTGGCCGAGTCACTCTGAACTCTGCCCCTTGGAGAGGCTGTCTTCCCTGGGTGTGTCTGTACCTCCCTCCCCTTTCTCTTACTGAGACCGATCACTGGATTCGGGGAGCCTCTCTTAGCCCGGTATGACTCAGGCAAAGATTCACTGCCAGGTAACATCAGGTTACAGGTAGGGGGATTAGGATGGAACCTTATCTTTTTGGGGGTCACGATTCAACCCACGAGCGCGGGCTGGACCAGCTCGGCGGCCACTCCTCCACTCGGCCTTCGTAGCAAAAAAGGAACGTAGTGTGTGGACGAGTGAGGACAGCTGTGCCATGGCTGGAAGGCACGTAATTCTCAATGTCAAGAAACACTACTCCTGAGACTTCTCCAGGCCTCAGGAGGAAAAAGCATTCTTAGCGCCCCGACCACACTAGAGTGGGGGGCAGGCCGGCCCCGGCCCACGGGCTGCAGTCTGCCCGGCCCTGTCCGAAGAGGAAGGGACTGGACCCTGGGACTCACAGACACTTGTGTGGACATGTGGGTTAGCGTGTGGCGGAGCTGGCGTCAAACCCAGACGCCCTGATGCCCACAGGGGGACTTTTCCGCTTGGAGCTGCTGTCCGCTGTTCTGCTGCAGGGGCCCGGGCTTAACTGCCTTTTTACTCGCGTAAGTTAAAGCATAATTTACACAGAGTGAACAAAACGCACACCCTCTAAGAGTACAGAATGACGAATTACTGTATTTGGTTGTACCCGTGCAGTGGCCACTCGGGGGAAGATCCGGAACATCTCCCCTCCCCCAACTCCCCATGAGAGCTCCCTCCTGCCCCTCACGCTGACCCCCTTCTGTGGCCACCCACACCCCCAGGACCCCACCGAGGGCATCAGACCGCCTGTGCCTCCTCACAACACGAGGTTTCTGAGATGCATCTGTGTTACTGTTCCTTCTTTCACGCGAGGCTGCACGTGTTCGCAGCCCTGGGCCTGATGACGGACGTGGGCGGTGTTCCCCATCTGGGGCTGGCGTAGAGAAAGCTGCCGGGCCGTCGGTGCGAGGCTTGCTGTGGATCTGTGCTCTGCCTTCTAGCAGCACAGACTTGGACCTGCTGACCCAGGGGAAGCACCAGGATGAGGTGCGTTCAGCTCTATCAGGCAACGACGTGCTGTTTCCCAAAGTGCAACCATTTTCTGCCACGACCAGCAACGCAGGAGAGTTCCAGCTGGTCCGGACCCTCGCCGATGATTAGTGTTGTCAGTGTTTTTACAGTTTAGTTATTCTGGTTGGTGCCAGGGGGTACCTCACTATGGTTTTAATCTGCATTTCCCTGATGACCGGCGGTACTGGATAAATTACGTGGTGGTGAGTATTCCTGTATTAACCTCCAGATTCTCTGTCCGGGTGAGTGTGTGTGTGTGTGAGTGTCTCTCTCTCTCAAGTGATGCAGGTTTCCAGCACGAAGGCAGGGCTCGTCTTGCACGCTAAATACTTCCACAGCCCAAGGCTGCAAAATGCAACAAGGAATCAGCAGTGGGCTGTAAAGTGTTCAGAAACATTCTTGCCATTTTCTTCTAACAGATGATGGACTTGGAAGCCCCGACAAGTCTTGTCAAAAACGTTCTGATGAACCCAAGCTACTGCGTACCGGGGCCAGCTCTGTGCCAGGCGCTGCACTGAGCACACGCCAGCCGTCTGGTCTGCACCCGGCCGACCTGGAAGGCCTGCAAAGGGGAAGGCAAGAGTCCGTCTTCTACAGGAGTCTAGGAGAAATCTGCATTTCCACGCCCAAGGCCCTCTGTGCTGGAATAAGTGTGGTCTGCAGAGACGGGAGCGTGACGGGAGAGTGGACCCACCATCCCCGGAGAATGCTCAGGGTCTCAGGGTCTTCCTCTCACAGGACTGGAAGGAACCAGAAAACTGCCATTAAACATCATCCTGAAAGTGGCACCCAGAGTGCACTGGCTTCTTGTCTCAGAACGCCGCTGACAGTGCGAATGAGCGCTTCTTCCTGAGGTGAACATGTCTGAGGACGCCGGGTTCGCCCTCGGTTAACTGCGTATTTCACGGTAAACCCCCCTCCAGCTCGGACTCCGGATGCTCTCTGCCAGGGAAACTGAACTGTTAGGTCCCGGTGCTTTTCTCTCTGATTTGAAGACTAATGAGTACCCAATTAATTCTGAAAACATGGCAAAAAAAGGACTTCCGAGTGAGAGAATGAGCAATAGGATGGTGGCGACCAGCACTTAACTCGTCTACTGATAAACGCAGAGTCGTTTTGAGAAACCACAGTTTGCTTAAAGTTAAGAATGGCTAATACTATTAACCTGGAGCACTTAAAAATCCCATTACTTCTAGATGAATGATGGCTTCAAAGGCAAGGAGAACGTTGTGCGCCAGACGCCATGATTGATTCCAGGTGTTGAAGAAACGCCTCGTTTGTACAGTGGACTTTAAAGTAAACTGGAAGTGTAAATCATGGGATGTTCAATATATAAGGTCATTGTTTGCCATTTCTGCATTAGTAACAATAAACCAGTGAAATTCGTTAAATAGATCAGAGCTACCTGAATTTTAAACAGAAATCCCACTGTGACTCATAAAATGTAAATGCCTAGGTATAATTTTTTACATAAGGCAGGTTTAAACCTTTAGAGCATTTAATATACAAGCACTAATAAATGATAGCACTAAAAACTATGATTGCATCAGCTAAATGGATTATAAATTAAATTTCCATAATGTATGCAACTGAGATACAAATGTAAGCATAAATCAAGGTATTTTCTAAACACAGGTTAATTATACAATTTCAAAACTGCCTATTTTTTATGCAAAATAATCCACTTAGCATTTTTCACGCTGGCCGGGGTTCTCAGCCGGTTGTACCACACTTGTTCCAGAAGCACATCAATAACAACTTGTCACGGGAAGAATCGCAATAGGTATATGGAAAAAACCTGTACCGTATTTTTCAACTGTCTGTCTTTTATGAGTGTTTATAGCTAGAAATTGTGCCAAAATGATTTGAAATAAAAAGGATTAATTATCGTAGAAGCCTTTTAATATAAGTGAGTGCAGTCGCAATGCAATTAATGCAAATCGTGGCACTGCTGGGAGAATGAATGTGAGCCACACGAGAGGCCATTTCTGTTTGCTGCCAAAGAACTTCAGTAATTTACTACATTAAGAATCAATAAAAAAATAATGCTTTTCAAATGCATCTCTATCAATCTTCAGGTAGTTCTAAAGTGAACATTTATAACTTAATCTAAAAACTATATCAGAGTTGTCTTGTGTTAAAGCCACCCTAATTGAGCAAGAAGATAGTAATTTTAATTATTTCAATTCATGCTAACCTCGGAGTTTAGAAAAATAAAAAAGAAACGTAACGGAAGGATGTGGGCTGATAGTAACAGGCTGTTTCACAGCTGTGCTTCGACATGAATAACCGTGAGTGGAAAACACGGTCTCTGACGGGGACTGCTGTGGGTCTCTGGGACCATAAGCTCCCACGGGGCAGAGGACACCCCTCATCCTTAACATCCAAGTCTCCGTACCACATACGGCATCCCATCGTTCAAGAGACATTTATTAAGTGCCAACTACGTGCCAGGGACGACTTTCCACCTTGGAATTCTACAACCGTGAATTTGTTTACAGGAATCCACTTCTTTTGAGACACTTCGGGTTATGCAGAACTACACACGTGTCACGATTCATTTCAAACCCCTGGGTCGTCACAATCCGATCCCACAGGTCTTCCCACACTGCGCACTGCTTTTGTCAGCACAGCGGCGGCGACACCGAACGTCCAGATTTGCGATATGGGGCAATGTCCCGTGATCCCTGTGTCTCTCCCTGTGAGCTGTCACCGCCCAAGATGGCGAGGCAGCCCCTGAGCACCACACTCCCTTACACTCTCAGGCACCCTACAGTGCTTCTAGAAATAGTAACTTTGAGACGCCTGGGTGGGTCGGTGAAGCGTCCGTCTGCCTTCAGCTCAGGTCATGATCCTGGTCCTGGGATCGGAGCCGTGTCGGGCTCCCTGCTTAGTGGGGAACCTGCTTCTCCCTCCGCCTGCTGCTCCCCGGGCTTGTCTCACCCTCTCCTTGTCTCACCCTCTCCCTCCCTGATAGACAGAGAGATAAATGAAAACTTAAAACAAAAAAACAAAACAAAAAAAACCCCAGAACAAAAAAAAACCCAAAACAGTGACTCTGTCCACTCAGGATTCAGAAAATGTCAGAGCAGGGTCCGGTGGTTCTGGTGTTTAGAGGAAAGGCATCGCTGAAACCCTGAAGCTGCAAGGCAGGATGCTGACACACCCCTCCTCTTCCCTGCAGAGGCTCCAAAGTGGCCGCGAGCAGAGCACCTGGGCCTTGCCCCTGGCCCAAGCGCCCTTCTCTGAGAGCCGCCCTCCCGTCCCATCAGCAGCACAGGGGGCTGAGCAGGGCGCCGCGGGCCACACCGGCTGCCGGGGCCAGAAGCAAAGGCTTCCCCAAGAACAGGCTCTCTGGTTCGTGACAACTGAGGCCATGCACGTCATGCTTTCACAGCTGTAGGTTAGGAAATCGTTCTGCTTCAGGAAACCTGCAGGGGATGCCGGTGGGTGGGGCACGGAAGTCCATTTCCCAGATCCTGTTTTCCAGGATCTGAGACATCCAGAAATCAAGCTGTTCATGGAGGGAGCTGGACCAGCCGAGCGCTGAGCTCCCTGTCCGCGCTCTGCTCCCCCTGAGACGTGGCTCCCCAGCTCTGCCCGCTCTGCCCACAGAGGCGTTTCTGGAAGATCAGGAACCAGAGGGTGTGCCCAAGCGACCCGCCACGAGAGCTGAAAACCCAGGACAGGAGAGGCAGGAGCGTCGTGACATCCCTGCCTCCGGAAGACTCATCAGGACTTGAGGAAAGCACTAGGCTCGGTCAAGGCAGCCCACGCGGCAGAACCAGCTTCACTAACTAAAAGGGAAACATTTTTCAGGCTTGAAGATTTTTTTCACACACAGGATAATAAAATACAGACTGAAACCTGCTACACTCCCTCCCTTGAACTCTGAGGATACGGACGTCCCTGCAGGGCACGTAAGTCCGCTGTGGCCAGTGCCGAGACGCCAGCCGGCTACACCCCTCTGGCTGCACCGACACCCGAAAGCTCCACTCCGCACCCAGTTCTCCCGCCGACCCTTTCTGGCCCGAGCAAAGTCACGGCATCACATGGTTTCTTTGGTTACCGCTTTACTGAGACAGGATTCACACACCTGACAACTCACCCATTTAGTGGACAAGCCAGTGGCTCTTACTGTGACTGTTACGCAACCATCAGCGCAATGAACTTCTGAGCGTTCTCGTCCGCCCCCAAGGAAACCCTTCACCCCTCTGTGCTCCTCATTCCTCGCACGCTCCCAGCCTGGGACGATCGTCACCCCTCTCTCACCTCATGGCTTTCCCTCTCTGGACATTTCCGACGCACGGACTCCTCCGGCGGTGCTCTTCCGTGACTCGCTCTCTTCCTGGAGCCTGTTCTGTTCAGCGGTGTCGCGGCGGCCGCCGGGACTTCAGTCCTTCCCGTGGCCAAACCGCCTCCTGCGGTGGGGGTGGAGCAAGTCTGTTCTCTGTCGTCCGATGACAGACATCCGACCCACTTCTCCTTCTCGGCTGGTACAGAGAACGCTACGGTGCACACTTCTTGCCCGGCCGTAGGTGGGTTGGGGCATGAGGTGGGTCTGCATAGCCGTGGACCACCCGGCCGTCTTCCCGAGGGGCCGCGCGGTTCACGTTCCCTCCTGCCCCACGCGCGCGGCCGCTTCCTCCGCATCCTCGCCGCGCCGGGGATCGTTGGGTTTCCTGCCTCTTTCCGTCCCCGTGGGCGGGCCCTGCGGTTGTGAGGTGCGTCTGCCCGATGACCAGCGATGGCGAGCGTCTCTTCAAGGGCTTCCTGCTCACGTATCCATCCTCTCGGGACAAACAGCTATTCAGGCCCTTCGCCTATTTTAAAATCAGTTTGTACTGCGGGTCCTTCCTACATCCCAGGCAAGTCTCTGATCAGATATGAATCACGAATACTTTCTTTTAGGGGGTTGTCCTTTCAGTTTCTGGATGGCATTCTTTGAAGCAAAAAGTTTCCGACGAAGTCCAACCTATTTTTTTCTTTTTGTTTCTTGGTTTCATTTCTGAGATTACTCCCGACAATACTGCAACGTTCAGCTCTGTTTGGAGGGTGGGCTGTGCTATGCTGCTGCTGCGCTCCTTTTTTTCCTTAAAGATTTGTAGGGACGCGTGGGGGTCTCAGCAGGTTAAGCATCTGCCTTCGGCTCAGGTCATGATCTCAGGGTCCTGGGATCGAGTCCCACATCGGGCTCCCGGCTCCGCAGGAAGCCTGCCTCTCCCTATCCTGCTGCTCGCCCCACTTGCACTCTCTCTCTGTCACATAAATAAATAAAACCTTGAAAAATAAAGAGAGACTTATTTATTTGGGAGCGTGCGCGTGGGGCGAAAAGTGGACCCCACTGTGTAGGGCCTGAACCGGGCTGACCCCACGACCCTGAGGTCGTGACCTGAGCCGAAACCAAGCGTCGGACGCTTCACTGACTGAGCCCCCCAGGCGCCCCGAGTGCTGTGCTCTTCGTATTCCTCAGCACCCTTCTCCTTTGGCAGCTGTCTGCGCTGGCGTCCTCCCGCGCCAGCGGGCAGGGGGAGCAGGGCCCCCTCCGTTTCTCACGGCCACTGCGCACACCTGCCAGCCCGTCCCCGGCGGGGACTCTCCTGCCGCCGGACCCCTGCACTCCTCCCACGGCTGCCAGCTCCCTGCCCCTGATCCCGACTCAGGGCGTCTCCGGTCCACTCTCACGTGCCTGTCGCTCTGCCCCTGCCGTCCTCCGTCCCGCTCGGGCGCCCAGTGTGCAGGCCTGTGCTGAGCGCCCCTCCCTGATCTGATTCCAACCGCCGCACACCCAGACTCCTTCCTGCCCAGTCCACACGGCCCCCACCACCAACCACACGCCCGCCGTACCTCGTCGTGCCACCGCCTGCTCGCCCTCCCTCGGGTCCTCACGAGGAGCCTCCTCTCCACAGCCCAAGGTTAAAGGTTCACGGCCGTCATCACCCGCTGTGCCCTCGATCCCCCTGCACCCAGCTCGCCCGGCAAACACCGCCCGCCCCGGGGTCCAACTACCGCCACACCCGCGGCAGTGTCCCCGCAACGCCGCCGCCGGCCTCAGGGTCCGCGGGGATGGAAACGCAGGCTGCGGGGCCCAGCAGGTCGGGGGCAGAGGCCACGGAAAGGCCTGACGAGCCCCACGTGGCAGCGCTCTTGCGGCTGGAGGAGCCACCCTCAGCGACCCCTGCCTCCCCCTCCTCTCGCCGTCCGGGCCACGGGCTGGCTCCCGCCCCGAGAGCGTGCACGCGCGCAGAAGGGTCGCCCGTGGGTGCCCGGCTCCCACGACCGCGCCCCGCACCCGGCCTCCGCTTCCCGCACACACAGCCCCGCGCGCCGCCGCCTGCCCACCCCTCCTCCAGCAAGGCTCGCCCGGCCGCCGCGGCGCACACGCACACGCACACGCACACGCGCGC
>LNAC01000193.1:601424-661253 GCA_002007465.1 Ailurus styani
GCCTCCCGAACACAGCGCGACTGCCCCCATCTCGGCCCCGCGGTCCCGCCCCGCGCCGAGCATCTGACGCTACCCGTCGTCTGGCCCGGAACACTGTCGGGAGTTGGCCTCGGAGACAGCGCCCCGGCCAGCTGTGCTCCCTCCGTCTGCGGCGCTTCTCCGACCCCCGGCGGCCGCTGCTCTCGCAGCCTGGCCCGGGACTGGCTCTTCGGGGCTTTCTTCCCTCTCGCCACACGCCCTCCCTGCGTGACACCGCCCAGCCTCCCGACCCCCAGCCCCCCCAACGCTGATGGCCCAGCCCAGACCTCGGCCCTCAACTCGGGCCCACCGAGTCACGGCATGCTCAGCTGACATCTCAGCACCTCGGGAAGAACGACGTCTCCTCATCCCTTCCCAAGCCTCCCTGCCGCGGTCGACGGTACCTCCAGCCTCTGGCTCTCGGAACAAAGTCTGTAGCCCCGCTGTCTCTCCCTCCCTCGTATCCCCAGATCCGAGTTTTCAGCAAATCCCCTGGGGTCTTCCGTCCACCACCACCTCCCAGGACGAAGAGGCGCACGACCAGTCAGCCTGAGGGCCAGGGACACCCCAGCGGGTCTCTCCGCGTGAGTCCGGCTGCTGGTTCAACTGTGCCTGCCAGCAGAGGCCGGGGGATCCGCTAACGCGAATGCACAGCCCAGCGCCGCTCTGTGGCTGCAACCAGGAACCCCAGTCAGCTCGGTCTCACTCGAGCTTCAGCTCAGAGACGCCTGCTGCCTCCCAAAGTTGATCATCACTGTGGAAACACGAGTAACACTGTCCATCTTCACTTGGTCTGCTTTTCATAAAATTAAATTTATGAATTCTAAATTAGTATTTTTAAAAAAGATCTTATTTTAGAGAGACAAAACTGGGACACCTAAGCCGGGAGAGGGAGAGGGACAGACAGGCTCCCTGCGGAGCACCGAGCACGAGGTGGGTTCGATCTTAGGACCCTGACACCACGACCTGAGCTGAAATCAAGAGTCAGATGCTGAACTGACTGCACCCCCCAGGTGCCCCCAAATCAGTACTTAAATATGCAGAAGGAATGTGCTTGCTTCGGCGGCACATACACTAAACGTTCAGAGGGATTCACGTGGGCTTTGTCTTATTTTTGGGTATTTATTGCCCTTACTGCACAAGTGAAGACCAAAGATGAGCAGCAGACTTGAAAGCAGGACCAGCAAGTCCATGTTTCTGATTTTCACAGTGACAATTTAACATGGTTTAGAGAAAGGAAAATGGCCTCAATATAATGATACCAACCCGTGTTTAACTAGTTTTTGGGAGCGCTTCAGATTTATGAGAAGGGATCTCTCAGGAGTAAGCAAGCTCTGCTTTACTCAGGAGCAGAAAGAAGTGTGCTCAGTATCTCAGACAGGCTAAAGCGACAACAATACTTCCAGGCAGTGGAATCAGCTGAATTCGGGAACACGTGTAATTTCTGCCATACAATCTAACTTATTTATTTCACATTTAATTCTGAAGAAAGAAAATGAATGCAGATAGAACACCACGGCCCTGACGGGAGGAAGACTGCAAAGAGGTGAGCACTGGTTGTTGAAGGGAAAGACTGTAAGCCGTGGGCATCAGGAGCTGGGGGGCTGGCGCGGTCCTCAGAAGGCGCAGGAGTCCAATCAAGTAACCACTTGTAAGTCATTACGGTCTCTGATTTTTCTGCTTCCAAAAAAAGCTGAAGGTCAACAAGAGCAAACTCATGACGAACCGTCCACTGTGGATGACTGGGAGATGCACAGAAAGCTTGCTTGTGAAATTTGCTGACATCAAAGTAAAAATGTCTTAACATTGATTGGAAGGCTTATGCTAAGCACAGAATGATCAACTATTTGCTGAATATTATGTTTAAAAAATCTAGGGGAAAAGATATATTAACTTTAGAGACAAGAGCACTTAGTCCAATGACAATCAGATGAAGAAGCTCAATTACACTGACCCTTAATGAGTTTGAGAGTTCAAAACAAGATATTTTAAAAGAGAAGCTTTGCCATTTACAGACCAAGGTAACTTAAATCACTAGTACTCACTTCAATCTACACTTTTAAAGGCTCAGCAAACTCAATGAGCATTTTACAAAAGGACTCCAATGATTAAAAGAATAAATTTTCCCAAGTCTCAAAAATCCCAGGAGAAACTGTTAACTATCACACTTTCTGCTACATTAAGTGCACACTGTATTCTACTAAAATACAAAATTATCAACCAGTTTCACAGGCTGCTAATTAAAAATTGGAAACACGTGACCAAGATATCATCAAGTAATATGATTTACACGCATCCTGTTCCAATTAAATCAATATTCTGAAGCAACGGTGGGGGAAGACATTTTCAAATGGAATTAAAATACGATAAAGGATTTCCTTCAATAAATTCCTGAACTTAATTGGCTTAAATGGACCTAGGTGCTTCTATCTGTAAAAAAAAAAGTTCAAGATGACATTACCACATCCTTGAGCTGTTTATTTATTCCCTGCCCGAACCCTGATTTACAGGCGGTGAAATGCAATCCCGACCCGCACCAGAAGCAGGAATCATCTGCTAATGGAACTCCTAAATGAGAAGTGACCAGTGACATGAGGTAATTCTTTCTATGTAGGGTTGCTCTTGAAGACCTCTTTGCACTTTATCACAGTAAACAATCACTAACATATGCATTAAAGAAAATTTAAATACATTATGACCCAATAAATATCATAATCAATCAATACACAATTTTCTTCCCCTAAGGATTTAATGTGCAGACACCACACTTGGAGGGCTAGACCATCACGCTCACTTAGACCTGGACAATTTTTAACATGTTGGTACAAAAACCATTTGTAACCAGATAATAATCAGATGTTTTAGAAACTAGTATTCTCTTAGGAATTTCCAGAAAATTAAGTAAAATCTTAAATATGTGAAACTAAATTGTCTGCCATCCTCCTATAAGTTAGTTTTGTTACTTGTTCTGTTGAACCTTCACTATTTTAAAGAGCTTGACTGAGATACGATTTACATCAACTTCATTTCTGGGGGAAGGTGCAGATGCCTAATTCTCCTGCCTGGAATCTGGTACGTACCCCGCAGCCGAGGAGTAAGAGCAGCCTACTGTCAGCTCTGGACGTCCAGGACCCCACCACGAAATCGCTTCCTCACAGGATCTGCAGCTGGGAGCAGCGTGTCCAGAAACAGAGGGAAAATCAGTTTATCCTCAGCGAACTTACAGAACTACTGGCCAGAAAGCTTCAGCGAACCAGGACCGTCTAATTGTCTTGTCTCTATGTTAATCAAGGTTGGACAATGTATACATTCAGGAAGAAAAATTAACAGCCAATTTTAATAAGGTTTAACTCCTGCAAATAAAATCACTTTCCCTGTTGTCTGTAACTGCGCTGTGTGAGAACCATTAAGTTTAGGGGGCACTTCAGGGGCACCCAGCCGGCTCGGTCAGTGGAGTGTGCCGCCCCTCCCCTCAGGCTCATGAGTTCAAGCCCCATGCTGGGGTCGGAGGTCACTCAAATAAATAAAATAGAAACACTTAAAAGATTTAGGGGCTACCTCAGTTTAGTCTAGCAAAATAAAGGCTTACCGTTATTATTTTAAAATTTAATTTCATTACTATTAATTTAGAAGACTCTCGGGCTCACCTTCATAGAAAGAACTAGTGTATCATTTCAAAGATTTTCATAAAATGGGTTATGAAACATATTATTGTCTGGGGGGGGGCTGCAGCTGGGTCACGGGAACCTCTGCCAGGGAGAGACAGTACCTCACGGAGAATGGACGCCAAAGCCAGCACACGGTTTCAGGTGGGAGACAGGTTATGTCTTAAAATGAATTAAAGTAGAAAATGGTCTGTTGACAGTTATGTTAAAGAATTTATCAGCAGGCCAATGTCTGAAATTTGTCTCTGAAATGATAAGGAGAGACTAAATAAACATACGTACATAATGGTGAGGCTAAGTTAGCGTCCATTTCTAAACCTGAGTCTATTTATTAAAGTTCGCAACATTTGGAGTCAGAACAAACGAACGGAAACTGAGCCTCTAACCGTGCATCTCAGAGACACAAAGAGAGGGTACGATTTTTCTACTGAGGACCTCCTGGGTCCCTTCCACCAGCCCTCTGAGCTCCACTGCCACCATCATTAATAAACACACAATACGGACTACACATGTACAGGAATCACCACAGTGCCAAGCTGGCACATGGCTAGACACAGAGATCAATGAAACAAACCGAGAGTTCAGAAATAAACCCTTACATCCATGGTCAACTGATCCCTGACAAGGGAACCAGGTCAGTCTCCCTAACCAGCGGTGCTGGGACAAGTGGACAGCCACATTGCATGGGATCAAGCGGGACCCCCTACCTCACACCATCTACAAAAAATAACTCTAAATGACAAGTAACTGGGAAGACAGGAGCTTACCTGGCCCCTGAAAACTGAAAAATAAAATAAAATCCTAATCACACCATAAAAAAATTAAGTCAAAATGGATTAAAGACCTAAATATAAGAACTAAAACTGTAAGACTCAGAAGAACACATACAGGTGTAACTGTCTGTGACCTTGGATTTAACCGCGTGACCAGGGTTTCTTAGATGAGCCTGCAAAAGCTCAGGCAACAAAAGACAAATAAATGCAATAAGATGTCAATAAAATTAAACACTCTGGAGCTTCAAAGGCTGTCGTCAAGAAAGCAAGAGACACCCCACAGAATGGGAGAAAATACTTGCCAATCATGGTGAGGGTGACAAGGGACTTGAAACCAAATAAAGAACTTAACAGGGGCGCCTGGGGGGCTCGGTTGGAAAGCGACTGCCTTCGGCTCAGGTCATGATCTGGAGCCCTGGGATCGGGTCCCACATCGGGCTCCCAGCTCCACGGGGAGTCTGCTTCCCCCTCTGACCTTCTCCCCTCTCATGCTCGCTCTCAAATAAACGAAATCTTTAAAAAGAAATAAAGGACTTAGCAGAGGACAAACAATTCCGTCTAAGAAACGGACAACAGACTTGAAGGGACCTTTCTCCCCAGAAGCAGCGCACAGAGAAGCCCGACACCGAGTCACCCGGGAACGCAGAAGCATGATGAGATACTACTTCACACCCACGAGGACGGTTCTGACAAAAAAGACAAAAATAAGTAAACCGTGTAAGGAAAACGAAGAGATGAAAGGGACAACGTGAGGGGTGGCCGCGGTGCGCTCGCGCACTCCGGAGGCCGGGGGCCGCGGACGTGGGGACGGCGGAGCCACCTCGCGAGTCAGCGCCCCTGCCGCTCGGCCCAGGTTCCTGTCGCCCGAGACCCGCGCACGGACGTCCACATGCCACCTGCACACACGGCGCTCGGCTGACGGCGTCTCGACTCGGGACAGGATGTGTCCCCGGCAGCGGGACCCCGTCGGGTCCTCCGGGACGCTGGCGGGGACCGCAGCTCCCAGCAGCCACGCAAGCACGAGGGTCCATGGCCGACAGTGACAACCGTCTGGCCGCCACAGGCCTCCCGTGCGTCCCGTTCAGGACCGCGCTTCGGGCGGCCCAGGGGAGGCGACACGTGGCTGGCGGACAGGCCGCGGGCCGCGTGGCTCGGCCGGACTGCGCCCGTTCGCTAGGTCAGTGTGCGAGACACACCCGCAGCGTCGGATGTGCCCCGTTTCCGAGGGGTTTCTACCGGGACTCAGCCCCAGGCAAAGCGAGGGCAGCCCGGCGCGCACGTTCACAGCAGCACCACGGCCGGCGGCCGGCGGGCGGGAGCACCCAGAGCTCCGCCGACGGATGGACGCGTCATCCCGGCGCCTTCGGGCCTCAGCTCGGAGCCATTCCGACCCAGGCTGCGGTGCTGGGAGCTTGCACACGATCTGTGACGTCAAAGACACCAGTCACGACAGGCGTGGGCTGCGGGAGTCCAGAGCAGACGGAGCACGGACACAGGCGCGCGGCGGCCCGGGCTGGAGGGGGGCGGCTGCTCGTGCAGGAGCGCGCCCGTTCGCGACGCCGCCACCGTTCTGAAAGGCAACAGTGCCGACGGCCGCACGCCCCCTGAACACGTCAAAAACCACGGGACGGTACACTTTAAAAGGCTGAATTTTTACACTGAAAACCAACACAGCTTAAAGAAAAGGCTGAATTTTATGGAATGTGAATTATGTTTCAAAAAGACGTTATCAATCTGTTCATTTATTTTTTTAAAAAAGTCACAAGAGTATAATCTGTTCTGCAGGCACTGATTTTTAAGTCACTTCTCCAATGGGCAACTCCAGGGTGAACAGTGGCAGGTTTCAGAGGTACGGGGAACAGAGAACAGTGCTGTAAGTCTGATCTGTAAGTCATTTTATGATGTAGCTAAAAACAAGAGTAGTTCTGACTAACCCTCATAGACGATAACGATGACAGCAACATTAATTTCTTATGTACTTAAAGACGAGAGACTCGTTAATCTCAACTCCTACGTACTGAGTCCTATGCACATCACACATTCCATTTACCCCTGGGTCGACGTCACTGCAGTGGGCGCCACTGCGTCCCCCGCGGTCCCCACCCTTCCGACCTCACAGCAGCCGGTCACTGTTCACCTCTTGTTCTTGATACACCTTCTTCCCTTCCGACACGACCTTCCTCCCCCGACCCCTGGTCCCTCTGGTGCCAAAGATCCAAGGGTTGACTCCTCAGGCTGGCTTTTCATCCCTCCTTCAGCCGGGCTCCCGTCCCAGCAACAGCTCACCTTCTGACCTTCCTTCTCATCCGGCCAGACGCAGACCATCCCCCGGCCCACCTGCCCTGCTCACGACAGCGGAAACCAGCCCCCACCCCGTGCTCCGGAGCTGCTCAACACCACAGCCGCTGGCCCCAGGGGGCGGCTCCCACCCAAACCGAAGAGACCTGCACGGTCAGTGTGATTCTGCGAGCCCGCGCTCTCCTGGAGAGCCCCGAGACGGCTCGCCGGCCCCTCGCTGGGTCTCTCACAGCACCTAGGCCATCCCTGTCACCCGGCTTCCTGGACCCGCAGCATCAACACTTCACCTGCGCAGAGCTCCCGAGCTTTGAAAATCAACCCACCTATTCTTTTCTGGAACCTGCTCTTCCTTTGGGGGTCTTCTCTCTCCTTCCCTTCAGAGTAAAGCCTTCTGAAAAGGCCACCGACACTTTCTTCTATTTTTATACCTTCCCTGTCGTTCACCCCGCAGCAAACTCATTTTCTCAAACCGTGCCACAACAAACACCCCCAAGGACAACCCCTGCCCGCCAGCTGATGAGTGGAAGACGGATGTGGCTGTCACGGCAGGGGCTGAGATCCGTAGCACCAGGAGCTAAGTGTTGACACAGGCGGCACCTCTGATGACCCTTGAAAGCATGATGCCAGACGAAGGAGCCGTCACCACAGGCCGCGCACGCGGGGTGCGATTACACGAGACGTCCAGAACACGACACTCTGTGGGGACTAAAGGTAAGTCATCGTCTGCCGAGCGTCTGGGGAGGCGGAAGGAGAACGGCTGACAGACACAGGAGACGGATGTTCCAAGTCTGAGGGTGGAGATGGCTGCACCACTCGGACTATACTGAAACTACTGAATCGTACACCTGAAAATCGTTCATCCATCCACCCATCCATTCATTCAAGTGACCTCTATGCCCACGGTGGGGCTCGGACTGACTCACACCCCAGGATCAAGAGGCGCCCCCGAACCACACACTTCAAGCAGGCAAACTGCAGGTATATGAATCACATCTCAGTAAAGCAGTTCTAAGAAAAAGCACCAGGGAAATAAAGCCTTGCGGACTGATCCCGTGGTCACTCTGCAGTCCTCACTCACAGCAAAGCACGACACTGCTACGAGCAAGCCCAGCCTTACTAAGGACCCAGGCACTCCCAGACCCTTAACTCTTGATTCTCACCGTCTAAAAGCCATCTGCCCCACGCTGTCTCCTGACAAATCTAGTTAAGTTTCAGCCATTTGCTCAAAACAATGATTTTCCATGACGCACAGGATGGAGACCAAACTTCTCACCATGGCTCTTTATCATTTGTCTGTTGGCTTTGCCCTAGAGCAGGGTCAGCAAACTGCCCTGGAAAGGGCCCAAGAGCACGTGCTGTATTTGGGCTTTGTTCAACTGCTGTTGTAGAGACAGCAACCAGACAATGTAAATGATAATTTCCGCTACAATTCTACCAATTCTTTTTTAACCACAATAGGTGGGTGGCCTTGGCCAGAGGTTGTGGCTTGCTACCTCCGTTCTAGCGTGTCACCTCTGGTCACACCTTCCACCTGCAGAAGCTGCACGGATGATGATTCTTGTGTTATAATCCAATCTGTCCCTCAAAATGCATGGGGCAGTAAATACTGAGTACCCTGCATTCCTATCCCACTCTTCAAGAGAGGCAACCAAAATGCATTCCCAGACTATCCAAAAACCCTAACGAACTTCACCCAAACACCATGGAAAACATGTACCTATCTGTAACAATACACCAACAATTCTTGGTAACATAAATTTTATTTAATAATAATCTTATTACTGGATACGTTGTGACCCTTTACAGTCCCAGATATGTTCCACCTGTATTCTATGCTGCGAGACAGACGCCCAGGAATGAAAACAAACAAGGGAGACATCTTCTGAACCGGAGCTGGTGGGTGGGCGAAGCCCCTGTGAGGAGCCAGCATCGCTGGTGGAGAGGACAGAAGGGGCTGCGTCCTTCCGATGAGGCGGGCCAGCAGGGAGCCGCTGGGCCCTGAGCACGGCGCTCTCTCCAGCCTTCGCCTCGGCTCTCGGGATATTACAGCGGGCTTCTGATCCAGACAGTGGGTTTGGGGTAAACCTGTGTCGCTGCCGCTTGAATGACTGTTAGCAAGAGTCTGAATCCTGGGGGATCCTTGCACGCGGCCCCAAACGCATCAGCTTTTCTCTATCACAGAGTTATGATGAGTGGGATGAATCACTCATTCGAAGAAAAATCGAGAATCGATTTTCCATTTCCCAGGGATATAACCTAGGTGATTTCTCACCTCATTTAGAACAGTTTAGACCCGAGTCTCAGTTGCTGATTTTATCGGGATATTTACCAGCTGCATCCTGCTAGGACTGGCAACTGCTGACATGGAACTTGTTTTAAGTACAAAGACTCCAACAAAATAAAACAAAGTAACCCAGAAATATAACCTTGCATATAAATATTACCCCATTTAAAAATGTTAGTAATCAGTTAAAAAGAAAAAAAAAACCCTAAGTCCCCTTTCTGGACTGCACTCGACGCACAGGGAAGCAGTCGGCCAGTCCCGGCCTAAATGGAGCCTCCCGGCCTGCGGCTCCCACGCGTGGCACACCCACAGGCGAGCTGCTGAGGGAATGCTGGTGTCCCACAAAGGTCATCCGCTGACGTCCTAACCCCCAGGGCGGCACTAGGAGGTGGGGCCTTTGGGAGGTGATTAGGTCAGGAGGGTGGAGCGCTCAGGAATGTGACTGGTGTCCTTACCAAAGCGACCCCAGAGAGAAGGCACTGGGGACGAACCAGGACAAGGGCTCCCAGCGAATGGGATGCATGGCATCCTTATCATGAGCCTCCAGAATGGCGAGGAGCAAACGTCTATGCCCCCTGAGCTGCTCGGTCTGTGGTGCTCTGTGATGGCCCCCGAAGGGCGGCAACAGGCTAGGGCTGATCTGGTTTATCACTGTTCACCCGTAAACAGCACGCTTCCTTCGTTTACAGGAGAGGGTGGGCTGTGTGTGTGGCACCCTGGTTACGAGGGCACTTCTCTCCTGTCATCCTTAACGGCCGTCTCTCCTAGGGTTCGCACACACCGTACAGGACATTCAGCCCGCAGCCGGGTCTTCCACCTCACATGCAGCACTTCACAAGTTTACACAACCTTAAAAGAACCACTTGAACACTATCGGCAAGGGCAACGGGAAGATTCCCAGTGTTTCCAGGGGGCACACTAATGGCAAGAGACAGCTACCCAGAGACTCTGACAAACAGGACTTTATGTTACATGTTCCCCAAGTTTTCTATGCCGCACATAATTCACATGTGTGAGTACTGTGCACGCAACGTGTAACGACGAAATGTGAGTTACTACGTAAAAGAATACTGTTCGGGGTTCACCAGGATTACTTCAGCACTTCTGAATAAACATCTTCAACGAAACAGACAGCAACCACACAGGAAGGCAAAACTTCCACAGCCTGTGGCCTGAGGTCCGTTTTCACACACAGTCACTTTACCTTTCCGAGCATCCGGCCCAGGAAGTAGTAGTGTCGGGCAAA
Source organism: Ailurus styani (assembly GCA_002007465.1). Classification (NCBI taxonomy): domain Eukaryota; kingdom Metazoa; phylum Chordata; class Mammalia; order Carnivora; family Ailuridae; genus Ailurus; species Ailurus styani. The sequence goes on from LNAC01000193.1 coordinate 611,709, forward strand.
GGAATCTCCCACGAGCATCTGAGCGGCTGGGCTGGGGTAGAGGAGCCCTTCGTTGGTGGTCTTGAAGAACCCCTGGTTGGGGTTAAACCCCGACTTGAGCAGCTCATTCAGAAACTCTCTGAAGATACCGCCGCCGTCAATGCCGGCTTCGTCCAGGCCATGGGCATTGAGTAAGTGCACACGGATCCGCTTTTTCAAATCAGGCTCTGTAAAAACGAGGGGGTAATGGGGGCGGGGGGAGAAAGGGTTTTAAAAGAAGGCAATAAAATAAGCTGGTATTATAGGAAGTTTTGGGAAGGGGAGCAAGAATATTAGAGATATTTTAATGCAGGGCTCCAAAAAAAAAAAAAAATCAAAGAGATTAAGAACAGACGATGAGATAGATGGACCCATATTTCCTCCAAAGCCAACAATGGGAGAAAGAAGTTCACGTATCACACACGGAGGTGAGGAGAAACAGAGTGCTCAGGAGAGAACTAAGTTATCCCTCACACTCTAAAGGACATGACACTCTAAAATAGTCTAAAGTATGAGGAGAGGAGGGAGGGAATTAAGCACACAAGAATACTAGGGGACAAAGATACAAACATAGTGATCCTCAGGGGCACGTGCACCCCAGTGTCCACAGCAGCCATGTCCACAATCGCCAAACTGTGGAAAGAGCCCAGATGTCCATCCACAGATGAATGCATGAAGATGTGGTTCATATACACATACATACACACACACATATATATATATGACAGAATGTTATGCAGCCATCAATGACCCCCCCAAACCTTGCCATTTGCAACGATGTGGATGGAACTAGAGGGTATTATGCTAAGCGAAATAATTCAATCAGAGAAAGACAATTATCATATGATCTCACTGATACAAGGAATCTGAGAAACAAGACAGAGGATCATAGGGGAAGGGAGGGAAAATGAAACAAGACGAAACCAGAGAGGGAGACAAACCATAAGAGACTCTTGATCTCAGGAAGCAAACTGAGGGTTGCTGGGGGGTGGGGTGGGAGGGATGGGGTGGATGAGGGATGGACACTGGGGAGGGTATGTGCTATGGTGAGTGCTGTGAAATGTGTAAGGCTGATGGTTCATCGACCTGTACCCCTGAAACAAATAATACATTATGTGCTAGTAAAAAATAAAAGGAAAAAAGAATACTAGGGAAACAGAAATAGTGACCAAGAAAGGCAAAAAACATAAATGAGGGCGCCTGGGTGGCTCAGTGGGTTAAAGCCTCTGCTTTCGGCTCATGTCATGATCTCAGGGTCCTGGGATCAAGCCCCACATCGGGCTCTCTGCTCAGCCGGGAGCCTGCTTCCTCCTCTCCCTGTCTCTCTGCCTGCCTCTCTGCCTCCTTGTGATCTCTCTCTCTCTGTCAAATAAATAAATAAACCCTTTGAAAACAAAACAGAAAAAACATAAATGAATAAAGGAGATGTCAGTGCAATTAACAGTAGTGAGTCTTTGAAAGAGGTGAACGAAGCAGGAGAGTCAGAACCCAGAGTCCACAGTTTCATTTAAAAGTGTTATCTGACTGAAAAGGGTGGAAGTCTTTTTGGTCACAGTGTGCCACAGAGATAAGAACAAAAAAAAAATGTGCAAAGTTGCTTCATCATGCCTGGTGTCTAGAGAAATGTGTGGCCAGGTCCTCGAGAGGACAGGACTGTTTGGCTCGTCTGTGATGAGCTACGAGAGCTTCCGAGTTCAGACAGCACACACAAGCCAATGGAAGGGGCTCTGCCGGAGTGCAAAGCAGGCGGTGGTCAGTGCACAGGCTCGGTCAAGGCGCAGGGGTGAGACGCTGACCTGCGCGTCCTTCCCCTTGTCCCCTGCTGCATCTCGCCGCTGCTCAGCGTCTCCGCAGGCGGGCAGGGCTGCAGGCAGGGGCCGCAGGCCCAAGGGGCAGGGGTGCAGAGCAGCTCTGCCCGGACACGGGGCTGGGCGAGCGTCAGGACTCCTGCAGCCCCAGAACCTGGCTGCCACTGTTCTACAACACAGCTCCGACAGGGCCAGGACGGTGTATCATAGGGACCGAGGTCTCCACCAGCGTGCCCGGCGGTATAGACCGTCCACCACAGAGCCGGCAGGGGAGAGGGCAGAAGCCGTGCCCAGCGAGCTCCATGCCAACGCCCACGCCTCCTGCGGGAGAGGAGAGTAAGCCATCTGCTTACAGCTTGGCCTTGTACTTTGTAAGGAATGACTGCTTATTCGCCCTGAGCTAGAACTGACGCTAGAATTATACACACATTACTTCAAGTCCTTTAGCAACTTTCTGGGTTAAGAATTAGCCCCCTTCTGGGTGGGCTAAAAGGGCCATGGGCATTAAGAAGGGCTCTTGCTGTGCTGAGCACGGGGTATTGTGTGGAAGTGATGACTCACTGGACTCTACTCCTGAAACCAGTATTACACTGTATGCTGACGAACTAGAATTTCAATAATAACTCGAGGAAGAAGAAGAAAAGAGCGATCCTCATTCTGCAGTGAGAACACCGAGCACGAGGAAGGTGGTGATGCATGTAAAGACAGACGGCTGACACTGCAAAGGGAGCGCAGTGCGTTCCAGACGGGATTACCACCCACAAAGCACAGGCTTTTCCACTAAACCACATCCTCTGCTGCTTTTAAATGTAACTACTGTTACGTGAAGAACATGCTTTTTGCTGGTTAGATCCATGAGTATGTTATCTGTGTGTACTTTATAAGCAGGATCACAGCATACGCTCAACCTCGTGATCTAGGTGAGAGGCCACAAGAAATCTAAGCAGATAATCACAGATGCGGCACAAGAATACAGCTGGTCCTTCTCACCTTCACGGGTTCCTGACACCCAGTTTTAAGGGTGGACTGTAAGCATGTGCTTGTCCGACGTACTTTTTCTCAAACTGACTGTCAGCAGGTAGCAGCAGACTCCGTAGAAACTCTAAGTGTACAAATGAACGTGGGACACACTCAGCTACCTTCCCACACTCACCGCACCTGTGGCACCAGTGGGGGGGGGGCGGGACTGTGTCATCATCTCCTGCACACTCAGCGGCCAGTCGCAGAAGTCACCCCTCTAATTCGGCCGGAACTGAGATTCCGTGTCCCCTGAAGCTCCTTCCTGAGAACACTAATATGTAATAGCACAACAGTATTTTCAGAATCAAATCTAGCCTGAGGTATCTTGCCACTACTTGTTTCCAAGCACAAATTTAGTATCTACTTATATATGAAGGTTTCAGTGGGAGGAAAAAAAAAACCTAAGTAAAACGTTATTTGATTTGACCCGATTCTAGTTTCTTCTTCAGGAAAACAAGGTAACAGAATAAAAGCAGCTCCCACACAGAAGCACAGACAGGCGAGGCTCTCAGGAAGCGACTACGGATCGGCTGGGGGCCAGCTCTGGCGGAGTCTCATCCGCTCGTGGGCGACGGTACCGCGCAACCCCGAGAGCCGCGCCATCACTCTCTGCGGCCGGGCCCTGGGGCGCGGCGGGGCGAGGGGCGCGTGGCAGCCGGGGGTGGGCCTGGGGCACCGGCACCTGCCAGGCTCCACCCGCGTGGGCTCCAGCGGCGGCTCCGCTGTCCGCGGGGCCAACCCCACGCTCCGCAAGACGGGTCTGACGGGCAGCCAGCTGGCTCAGTCTTGGGGGAGTGAGTTCAAGCCCCACAGTGGGTGTGGAGATTACACAAATAAATAACATCTTAAAAAAAAGAGAGGGGAAGAAAACCGTCCCGAGAAGAAACGAATACGAGGTGGGGAGTGTCCGTAAAGGCCACGTGCGCTGTGAGGACGAGACGGCGGGCGGGGCCATCATAGTAACTGGTTCTGTGCAGACAAGCAGTCAGCACAGCACCTCACTCCAATTCCCTACAAGTAACTCTGATACTTAATTTTACTACTCTCCCTAGCAAAATACCAATTTTAACACATACTTTTAAAAAGTCGTGTTCGCAAGGCCCGAGTCAGAGAGTATGTGCGGAGATGTAGAGCATTACACACATGAATCGGGGAAGATTTCTCCGAAGGCCTTAAACTCACTGCAGGAATCGGCACGCACCTGGACAGTCAGGGTGGGATCAACTTTGGAATCCTGTAAGCCTCAGGATTCACGAGGAAACGTGGGGCTCGTCACGTATAATTGGACAGCAATGTCTTGAAACCCCAGCTACGTGAACCAGGCTGGAAGTTAACTGAACCCGCCGATACATGCACCTGCTCCTCTCGGCCACAGGGCGCTGCAGCCCTGGTGCGTGGAGGGGCCGGCTGGCTCCGAGTGTGCGCACCATGCACCACCGGCCGCACGGCGGCCTCCCCTCTCCCAAGTCCCACCAGCTGGAGGGTTAGAAAACCCTCCAAAAACAACCATGCCTCCGTCCCATTCTCACTTCTGAGTCGGCGGCACATGCACCATCTCGTCTGTCGACTGAGTCTCCCCAGGTCCAATCACAAATCCAGCATCTACTGAGCAGCAGCTAGTCGAGGGGGACAAGGATGTGGTCCCGCAGCGTGCGGAGCCTGGCCAGTGGGAGACACAACGCAACAGCAACAACAGCTGATTTACGGGGACTGGATCCCCGCGGAGGGAGGCCCCATCTCTTTTCAAAAGTACGCTGGGCTTGAAGTCAGAGTGCCAGAGTTTTGCCTCGTTCGTGTAGAGAATTTGGAAGCGTACTGTGCTGGGGCGAGGACTGAGCTGGCGCAGCGGGCGGCGCGTGGCCCGGGGCGAGGACTGAGCTGCCGGGGTCTGGCTTCGGGGGCTGCAGCACAGGTTACATGACAAACCCGCACCACGTGGACATCAAACCCGGGACAGACAAGGGGCCAGCGACTGCTGCTCGTCCTCTCCGTTATTCCCACAGTGTAACACCATTAGGTCTTTAAGAAAAAAAGGACATGAGGTTTTGCTCCCCTAGAAGAGGCAACTGTCCCTTCACTTGACAGCCTCCATCATCTCCTACAGCTGTGCTCCAGACCCCGCCACGCTTCCACCAGTAATTCCCTGCACTGATCAAGCCTAACATCCACGTGAGACAAAACATGTTACTGAGCTCTAAATGCGACACAAACCACTGTCTCAGTGTGACTCCCTCCTGTCACCGATGCCCACGGCCGTCTATAGAGGGGTCTGGACTGCAGTGGGGTTTCTTCTGTTATGGAAACTACGGCTGAGACTTTATAATACAGAAAGAGATCACCATACAGAATACAGAATGTCGACGGCTGCCCATTGACATTTTCAGAATTATAAGTCGTCAACTAAATTTTAGACACAGACATTTGTGGGTGGAGTTTCTTGCATTAAAGAAAAAAAAATCAGTATCTGAAAGGCTCCTGTTGCAATAATTATTTGTCAATGTTATTTGATAATATATACCTACCAAATCTGACATTTCACTGTTAAAAAGTCATTCCAGAAGATGACGGACACTAATGTTTTAATGATTATCTTTCTCTTTTTTTTTTTTTTTTTAAAAAAAGGTTTTATTTATTTGACAGAGACACAGAGAGAGAGACAGCAAGACAGAGTACAAGCCGGGGGAGCAGGCTCCCCGCTGAGCAGGGAGCCTGATGCGGGACTCGGTCCCAGGACCCTGGGGTCATGACCTGAGCCAAAGGCAGAAGCTTAATGACCGAGCCACCCAGGCGCCCCCAGTGATTATCTAAAATAACCCCTCGCCTCCCCCTGCCACATGCAGACACACAGACAGAATTATAGATACCATTTTCTGGGGAAAGTTTGTCATAAGCATCTTCATAAATATAATTTCTTCTTATTGTGACATTAATTCCATCCAGAAATGGACCATCTCCTTGAACTTCTTGCTTATCTGCATAAATCAACCTCTGAAAGATCTAACAAACAGGGGAAGTTGTCAGGTTATCTGAAGCAATGGACTTTTTGTTATAAATATAAGCAACAAGAGAAAAACTGCTAAATAAATCTTAACTTTTCTATCTCCATACATTCTGAAGCAAATTTTAAAAGCCAAGGTATCAAATATGGGCTTTATGCCTTTCTCAGTAAATGTGTAATATTTACAAATTGGTCATAGTGCCCTTTCCCTCCATTTTATAACAGATTTCAAAGGCCCCAGCTGTAGAACACGTACAGTATTTTCTTTCGCAAACCCTTTAGGAAAACCCAGGTGATAGAGAGAACGGGAGACTAGCTTTGGGAAGCTGTGGATTCCGATGCGGAAGACCGTGTCCCTAAAGAGCCAGTAGAGGGAGCTCAGGAGCTAGGCCGAGTCCTGCGGCCGCTGTGCCCGTGTGCCTGTGTCTTAATGAAACACCAATAGCCTTAAAAGAAACTCACTCTTTTGCTCATCCTATACACAAAGGGGCAGGACTAAAATTACCCCTTCGAAGCCGTTACTTAAGAGTAGAGCCTAGCCGTTTTTAGAAATTTGCTGAGTCGGTGAATACAATAAACAAAACATTCTAAATCTCAAAACAGATAAAAGTCAACAATGTTTTGTACACTGGTCAAAAATCACCAGGCAGGAAATTAAGATACCTGTTCATCTATCAAGGAGTATTAGTGATAAATAACCTCGACATAATGTACAGAAGCATATCTTTCAAAAAAATCTGCAGTCTCAAAAACAATGCAGAATTTACTAGACAGAAGGACCTTCTACCCCCACTGTAAGAAGACAATGGTGTGACAGGCCTTGAAAGGTCAGTTACAACTAAGGAAAAAAACATCTTTCACGTCTATACAGAGGTATTCGGTTGGACTACGCTTTTATGAATCACGATCGAGCATGACGATGGAGTGAGAAAAATAACCATGACGTAACTAGCTGGGCCCGAGCAACCTCAGAGCTTTGGTGGCTGGTGTTGACTCTTCCACACTGGGCTGATGGAACAGTGGGACTCTGTAAAGAAGCCGCAGTGCACACCTTGACCCGCTCCTCGAACGGAACCACGAAGGGCAGCTCGGTCAGCACGGCCAGCTGTCGCTCTTCAGACACAGACAGAGGCGGGGACTCCAGACCCACTGCAACACAAGGAAGGCTGTCGTTAGGTCCTGCGCACGCGCGACCTCGCTTCATCGCGCCTGGCCGACAAGGTGCTCCGCCGACTGAAGCCCCACGGGGACCCCCCGCCCGGCGCGTCCCAAGAGCACTTGCTCACTTCGTGTCTGTGTCCCATTCAGGTAATCCTTCATACCTGTTTCATACGTGTACTTGTTATGGGGATCTGTGATCAGTGATGACGTCACTGAACCCAGAGGACAGTCAGCATGTCTCAGCTCAAAGTACTTCTAATGAAAGTATGTATATTGTTTTATACAGACAATGCTATTGCACACTTTTTTTTTTTAAGTAGGCTCCACACCCAGCACAGAGCCCCATGTGGGGCTTGAACCCACGACCTGATATCAAGATCCGAGCCAAAACCGACGCTTAACTGACCGAGCCAGCCAGGCGCCCTGCACACTTGACTTTTTTTTTTTTTTTTAACATTTTATTTATTTATTTGACAGAGAGAGATTACAAGTAGGCAGAGAGGCAGGCAGAGAGGAGGAAGCAGGCTCCCCGCTGAGCAGAGAGCCCGATGCGGGCCTCGATCCCAGGACCCTGAGATCATGACCTGAGCCGAAAGCAGAGGCTTTAACCCACTGAGCCACCCAGGCGCCCACACTTGACTTTTATATGCACTAGAAAACCAAAAACTTCGTCTGACTCGTTTGGGGACATTCACTTTATTACGGTGGTCTGGACTCAAACCTGCCATGTCTCAGAGGGATGCCTGGGCTTTTCCTTTCCAGACTCTCGAGGCTATATACTACGTGGTTCCATTTAAAGAAATTCTGGAAAAGGCAAAGCTATCAGGACAAAACCACGTTAGTGGTTGACAGAGGCCCTGAATGGGCAGAGGGGACACCTACAAAGGCACATGAGATCATTTCTGGAGCGATTAATCTTTTCTAGATGGCTGATCACGGAGACAGACGTTTATCCAAGACCACAGAACACCAGGTGTGTCTGGGTGGTTCAGTCGGTTGAGCATCCGCCTCCTGATTTAGTTCAGATCATGACTCAGGATTGTGGGGCGGAGACCCATGTTGGGCTCCCTGCTGCTCAGCGTGGAGCCTGCTTAAGATTCTCTTTCTCCCTCTGTCACTCCCCCCACTAAAAACAGTTCAAAAGAAATCCTAGAACAGTACACCAAAAAGGGCGGATTTCCCAGTATGTAAACAAGAGTCCATGACCCTGGGCTGAAGGAGAAACGTGTGAAGTCACAGAGAACTCACCGTCCAGGCTCGACTGCAGGGGGCCGATTCTCCCCATCCGCCGGAACCTCCACACGTGTCGGGAAGCCGGGACGTAGAGCTGGGTGACCTGCGGGGCCAGCAACCTGGCTTAGTACATCCTCGTGCCCCGGCACGAGCCCTTACCGGCGCATGTGAACTACATGGATGTTGAGCCTACACTTCACACCAGCCAGGTCCTGAGCTTCGACCTCATGTCCTTTGCACGCACTCTCCCCTTGGTCGGCTACCCGTTGACACTCTTACACTGCAACTGTTTTCCCTAATACACCCCAAAGAAGACTCTCTTGCTCTCTTTAATGCTGTGTAGTATCTGCATCTAGGAAACTGTCATACTCTGATCTCCTTACAAATGAAAACACATCACTGTACTGTTACTACATACCCGGCATCTCATCACTCTAAGAACTTCGTCTGTTTGCGTCGGGACCCAGTAAGGCTGGGGACCGCGGACATTCTGCTAAGCTCTGGGGCTCTCTGTCTGCTCCCGCAGCCCCGGCCGTGGCCCTGGTCGGCTGTCCAGCAGTGCTCCCCACCACGTGGACTTCGCTAGCTATGTCCCCTCGCTGTTAACATGGGCTTCTAGGCCCTGCGTTTCCCTACAAACATGCAATTACATCTAGAGGTTTCATCACCTCCAGGTATGACTTTCCGCCAGAACACTGCCCAGGCAGCATGTTCCTTCTGGAAGCCCGTGTCTGGCTGCTGCAGGTCAGCCATGAGCTTGAGAACTTGTGCCAGGACAGGAATCAATTACGCCACGAGACAGACTTTGGTTCCGCGGGCACGTTTTCCACAGCTGAGCCCTTCCGGGGTCAAGCAGCAGCACAGTGACGGGCATTTGGGCCCGGGATCCCGATCCGCGGGCCTCCAGTTCGGTCTGGGCAGGTCCCCGTGGAGTCTGCACCCCAGGGGCACTGCCCCACCACATACACATCAGGGCCTGCCGACTGTGGGACTCCGGTACACGCGCTATTAGCTACTTCTACACCAGGAAGGCTCTCCCATCACCACTGCTCGCTGAGCCTGAGCTACATAAAGGTCACAAAGGACAGGCAGGCTCAGGGCACGATTACTTCTTTTTTCCAAACCACTCTCGAACACAGACGTGGTTCCTCTGCATCCCACAAGACGGCCAATCAAGTTCTTCGTTTTTGTGTATTTAGGAACTGGCAGACTTAAGCCTGTCTGCGGCTCAGTCTGCAGCACCCAGTGGGGAGGGCCGGAACCTCCAGTGGCTCCCGTGCTGCCTGGAGACCGAACGGCCCCTCACAACGAAGGCCGTTTCCTTTGGGTGCGGAGTGCTGCTCAGAGCCTCCCCCTCCCCGCCCCCCACGGGGGTCGGGGTCTCACTACAGGGCGTCCACCACGACAGGGTCGGGCAGTTTCTCGGCCTGACCAGCGGGCACAGCTAGAAGCCACATGCTTCAAGATTCGTGCACACACGGTATCTGAAACGGGTGTAAAACACTGCAGCGTTCTTTCCTTAAGTGTTTCTATGGTCTTGTTTCGTCTAGACCCTCCACTCTCTCGCCTCATCCCCCAGATTTTGAAATGAATACAATCATGCCTTTTTCTGACAAGAAAGAATGAAAATTCAAATAGTTCATGACCTTTGTTAAATTTCTAAAAATATCTGTAGTATTGAATCTACTGAAGATCTAGATCTAAGTAATATTTGTCTCTGTTCCTTTAGAAAATCAAGGACATGCTCCATCTCCTTTAAGTGCTATTAAATACACAATGATAATTATAACACCAATAAAAGCAAAACCTCTTGCAATCCCAACAAAGAACCACTAGGCTCCAATATAATTTGTGGTTAAAGGAGAAAATTAGGTTTAACAATGAACTCGAAACATATCTTTAAGTCAATGAAACTGCTATATATTCTAAGACCTAAGAATTAACAATAAAAAAGCTTACTGTCACTATTTAGTTACATAGTAAGTAATAAATGAAACAATTTAAAAGAATTTATCCCTCTCCCCAAAAAGACAAAAGATGAAAAAATACGTTTGATGAAAAATACTAGAAAGATCTTCCAGTAAACCTTATCTGCTTTAATATCTTCTTGTTCCGACAGCCAGTGATTCGGGGGACAGAAATTTCTCCTCGTGTCTCTGGACTTCAGCATTTTCACTAGATTGGTGATCACCTGCAAGGAAACACAGGGCTAAGTCACAGGAACGAGCTCGGGAGCGAGCCCTGCAGGAAAGCAGCACGGGCGCCAGCCGGCAAAGCGGGGCGCGCTCCCCGCCACAGGCCTGCACACCTCGGCCGCCGCCACATCAGGCCACACAGAAGCACCTCATCCTGCGACCACAAGAATGAATGTCAGGTACAAAGCAGGGAGTGACGTGCCAATGAAGGGAGGAAAATTATCAGGAATATGTTGAAGATGGACTACAAAGGAGGTAGTAATGAAGTTTTCAAACACAAATTTGGAAATGTATTAGCTCGTTTGAGCTATAACACAAGAAATCTCCAAGTATATAGCAATTTGGTAAAAGCTTTCCTTGCAGTAATAGCATTTCATATTTTTCTGAAAAGACACTCTATCAAGAGCACTGAGGGGAAAAACTGTCCTGCATGGGATCTCTGACGTCTGTCAAAAAACAAAAAACAATTCCAGTATCTCCCTTATGTAAGTCTCTGCAGTTAGGCCTACTTCTCACCATAATCCTACACAAACTCGGTCTAACGTCTCATGAGGCTTCCCCAGACCAGCTTGGCTGAGGTGCTCATTACTGCCTCTGTAATGAGCATTAGGCCCCCCCTGGGTCCGCAGGAAGCTCTGAGGAAGAAACTCACAACTAACCACCTAGAAACCCAGCAGGCACTCGATGACTGACCTGGGATCAATAACCAATTGTCGATTGAAAAATACAGGATTAAAAAGAACTGATGGCATTGCCTATTTTAAAAAAGACCCGACGATGGGGTCCCTGGTGGCTCAGTCCATTGAGCGTCCGACTCTGGATTTTGGCTCAGGTCATGATCTCAGGGTCGTGGGGTTCAGCCCCGCAGCGGGCTCTGCGCTCAGTGTGGGGTCTGCCGGAGAGTCTCTCTCTCCCTGGGCCCCGTCCCCGCCACTCACGCACATGTTCCGTCTCTCAAAATAAATAAAATCTTTAAAAAATAAACTAAACAATAAGAAAGACCTGATGTTTCATATTAAATACAAATGTACTTTGTAATAAACCAAGACAAACCAATGTAAAATTGTAAATCCAGAGTCTTAAACCTTTACAAACAGGATTTCAGCAGACAACTACTATGTAGTTAAAGTAAGACTATGATGATATTTTCTGAAAAAGTCAGCCAGGCCTCTATCCACACGGCCTCTAATCAAGTAAAATATAATCTGGATAAAGAATTAGAATATAACTTGGGTAAGAAATAAAATTAGGATAATGTGATAAATTTCCAAATATATCCACAAGACAAATAAGATTGCATCCTTTCAATTGTTAATAGAGATTTCCCTTCAAAATTTCACAATTTGGCATTCATATACAATAGAAATACAAATGCTTCTTTTATGACATGCAAATCCTGGTATTTGGTGATACCAAAAATTCTGTGTCCAAAACAGTGGGTGAGAAAGGGCCCCTGGCTGACAGCTTAGACCACTGGGCTGTGGACACCCCAGGTGGCCGAGCCCGCAGACAGAGGAAACAGTAGCGCTCGAGCAGTCTGGCCATGCAGATGGACAGACGTCAGTACCAACGTCTCGAGACCTGGAGTACAGCTTTCTGACGGACGGCAGTCTCTCAGCGAGCTGGCGGTGGCATCCACCCTGGGGCACTGGGAAGTCTGTCCTGATACTACAGTAATATCCTTTATGTATCAGCAGAGACGAGCTCAGGTTAGTGACCTCGCAGGGGGTGAGCCGCGACGCTTGACTGCTGTGCTCGCCCAAGGGCTCCTGGGTGTATGACCACGGCCTTCAAGTGCAGCGGGGGTGGACTACGAACAGCCGAGCGTGGGGCTCTCTCTGGTTAACTTCACGGTCCTAACAGAGTGTGGTCCCTGACCTAACGCGTTTCAATCTCCAAAGTCTCCTCAAGAAAAGAGCAGGTGTCCATGAGCTGTGCTGCGCGTGCGATCCTGTCTGGGACGAGGCCAGGTCGGCGCCCGCGGAGCCCGCCACGTACACACGTGCGCTTCCAACAGCAGAGACAGAAGCAACAGCGTCCTGTCGGAAGAACACCGCAGCCTATCTTTCCATACTCGTGACCAGCTCTATCGGTATTTTAAAGAAGTTCGGACTGAACAGTCACTGGGCTGAAATTTACACATAATACACAACTGTTAACAAAAGATGAGCTTTCCGACCCAGATACATGCGTGCAGACCGAACTGCTCTCGTTCACCTACGGCTTGTACGCACATCACCCCCGGATGCTGACATCCTTGTAGACAGACAGACGGACCTTCCACCACACAGTGGAGGACACTCAGCTTTGCTGAAGGTCAGAGACGTGCTCTAAGGCTTTTGCCAAGGGGCAGAGCCAGGGCCGCCTAACTCCAGAACAAAACCTTTTCTCTGCGTCCCGGTGGTCATCTCTTCTCAACCCACGGTTATGAGGTCATTTATTTTCTACAGGTCACAAACATTAAGCTATCTGTGAAGGAATTAAAGCTGTAACTTACTTCCTTCTATTAAATCACTGTGAAATTAAACACTAAAGTCTCAACACAGGGCACCCCCTTTCTTACTTTCACATTCTAAGTATAAAAAGTATCACATATTACTTATCGATGTCCTGGTATCAATGACCCTCTCTAAAAAAGAGAGAGAGAGAGTTAGGGAGGAAAGCGGGAGGCACAAGGTGGCAGGGGCCTCAGGCAGTGTGTCAAGGACACTGTCCAGAGTCACTGTGAGAAAGCAGGTCTTAACAAGTTAGACTTGGTGGTGCCTGGGTGGCTCAGTGGGTTAAAGCCTCTGCCTTCGGCTCAGGTCATGGTCTCAGGGTCCTGGGATCGAGCCCCGCATCGGGCTCTCTGCTCAGCGGGGAGCCTGCTTCCCCCTCTCCCACTCCCCCGGCTAGTGTATTCCCTCTCTCACTGTGTCTCTGTCAAATAAATAAATAAAATCTTTAATAAATAAATAATCTTCTAAATTATAAGAAAAATGAAAATTTTAAGAAACCATGAAAATGTAACAGAGTCTATTTGTGATGTCAAAACACCTCTGACCACGTCTCCTTTCTCTGCACCCATTTTCAGGATTATACACTCAACTGCCACACAAACAGTACCGAGAAGGAAAGTATATGGAGGTAACCACTAAAATGACAGAAACTGACTCAAGATTGGAGAAGGTCAGGAAAACTAGGGTCACGATTTTGAACTGGAACAACAGAAACCCAGTCAATTTTATTAAATTTTCTGGCACAGATATGCCTACTAAAGAAGACTGTTCCAAAACTGAAGGAATTTCACATTTAAACAAGACCTAAGTCATGGGTAAGCCCAACTTTGAGCAAACTGAGACCCAAGGTCATGCATAACTACCCGAGTGACCTCTTGGTGCTGTGAGGCCTGCGGTTCTTCAGCCTCCCCTGCACACTGAGGTCTCCTATTGATGAAGGCCCACGCGGAGGCCCCAGCGGCTGACTCAATTCAGTGCATCTGAGGGGAAGCCAGTTGACTGTAACTGCTCCCTGGGAGATCCTGCGCGAGTGCGTCAGACTCGAGAACTAGCGTGTCAGAAACACGAAGTCAGATAAAACTGTCAACAGGCAAACGCTGGACTAACTCGGTGTGTCCAGCTCAACAGACAGTTTCAGCAGACCTCAACAGTTGTAAACAGAACATATTACATTTATTTGGTGTTTAACTCTTGGCCCCCACATCATGTTCTTCCACACTAGATCTACACCTTAAAGATTATACACATGCTCAAAACTCAAAGACTCATTTAAGTAGACATTCAGAAGCACACACAATTGCTGTATGTATTCTGTTATTTACCACTTGAATTAAGAATAGATGATACATGTAAACAGGTTCCCTGAACCCAATGTTAAAAAGATCAAATAGGTGACTGCTTAGAAAGATAGAGACTGCTCATAAAAACCACCCTCGACGCTGTCCCAGGTCAAGACGGCAAATTAACAGGCATCGTCTCACAGAACCCCTGTATGTTTCTGAGTGCACTGGCTATGACGATCACATAAAATCCTGGTGACTCAAGGAAATAGTCTTAAGCATCACATATGCTACATCATATACATACTTAGCATTATGTGTACATTAGCTGGCTGAAGGCCACGGAGGGTGAAGTCTGACATTTCTGAACGGAGATTCTTGACATTCAGTTAAATTATTGTAACCAAAAAAAAGTACATACAGTCCAAATTGCAAAAGGCAACTGCAAGACTACATTAAATTACATTTAATATAAAATAACAATCTCTTTTTGTCTTAAATCTCATATGTAAAATCTGGTAAGTATTTTCAAACATCTTGGGTCATCCTTCAAGAAGTTCGATACAAAGTCCAGGACACAGCACATAATCCAGGGGTACCTGAGTGTGGTCAATGTACAACGTGGCAAATGTACATTCTCTAAGAATTTTTTCCCAATCGGAGTTCATAATGGAGAACATGTAGAAACGAAGCAGGAGAACCAGCAGTAAAGAGCAGCTCCGTGAGCACCGTCTCGTAGGCCAGATCGGCCGCTCTCCTAAAGCAAAGTAAGTGTCACGCGACCTCAGCAGTCGTTTTTCCACCCTACGTGCTCTAACGGTCCTGGTCTCATTTATCTCAATACGAATGGCTGAATGTTTGTCTTTCCACCACGTAAAAATGCTGAGAGAGCAAGGGCGGGGCCAGCCACCACTCCCGGTTCCCCAGTGCGCGGTGCAGTCAGCGTTCTTGGGAGAAAGCCTGCGGTTCCAGGGCCGTGAGAGCGGCGCCCGCGTCCCCAAAGGCCATGATGCGTCTGATACGGACCCCCCAGGTCAACGGCGAACCAAGGTTTATGAAGCCCTCAGTTACTACTCGTGAACACTGGTGTATTTTTAAAGACAACAGGATTCTCCAGGATGTTTAATCTTGAGTACCCATTTTACTCAGTAGTCAGAAACAAAACAAAAACTTTCAAAGACAGACACAGGCGTGACGCAGTGCCGTGAGAACACAGGGTGTACGGTTTCACTGAACTTGGAAACCTGACGATGCACGTGAGGGTTACGGCAGGGTGTGGCTGCTGTTTTAATTTTCACTTTTAAATAATTCTTTCTGGAACTGGAAAATGAAATCAGCCACTGAGGAAGCAAACACCACCACTCACAACACAGAACTTTCTCCGCACAGACGTGTGCCAATGGGAAAGGTGTGAGGAGTCGCCTTCCTGCAGCCCGGTCCACCTTCTCCCCGGCAGGTGACTCCTATTAGGGGGCGAGCTGCACACAAAGGCTATCAAACAGGACTTCCTATCTCCTCACAGGGCTAAAGTAATTAGAGCTATAAATTACACTTCAAGAGGAGTTTATAAATTTGATAAATGCATAAACTGTTTTAGCAGTGTCAATGCAGGGCTCAGCAACTGACCTCAATTCTTAGAGTGACAAAGAAAGATGACTCTATCCACTTAAAATTCTATGTTCTGTGACCAGCCAACAGAGCCTCTCACAGAAATTAGTTTGAAAGGACCATCATAAGACTGAAAAATGAAAATGGTTGGTGGTTGAAAGAGTCAGGTCTCATCATTTGCAATTCTGTCAAAATCAGCGGAAGGCAGGAAATCACTGGCAAAATGCTGTTACCTTCCTCAGTTGATTCTACCTTGAATTTTTCAACTCAAATTTGGCACTAAAACACACAAAAACTCTAACATTCTTTTCTAGTATCTTTCGGGGGGGGGGCGGTGCAGAGCAGCGGAGTTCCTGGGAAGGCCCTATCCGCCCCAACGTGCGGCCGCATCTGCAGAAGGGGGTAGTGACGGCTCCCAGCGGGGTGACTGTGTTCCCGACTCGGTGTACCTAACGCTCTTACAATACCGTCTGGGACACAGAAGCCACTGAGGGGGATTCTTTTTATCTCAAATTAAAGATAATTTTTTCTTAAAAGAAAAACTCGTAGCAGCTGAAACCTTCCCTACAACGCAAGGACTATGCCTTGATTTTTCAGTATTTTCAGGGCTCAGCTTACCAGCATGTAGTATACAAGTTTGTTTCTCACCCCCAAAGAAGAGAAATTCTGTTCAAAAAATTGTCTTCAAACAATTCTGTCCTAAACTCAGACGGTCTTCGTAACAACTCAATTTCAAACCTAAAACAACCCCTTACCAAAAAAGTGGACCTTCTCCCTAATTCCTAAAACCTTAAATCCTTAATCAAGTGGTATTGAGTCATTTTGAGGCGTAAGAAAAAATTCACTACAAAATTCTCATTTAACACTTAAGCAAAATAAAATAGGGCCCAGGAAAGTATCTTCTATAGCATCAATAAATCCTGAGATTTCTGGGTCCTAAAGATGAGCCTGTCATATGAGAATCACGAAATTCTCAATAGGTGCTATGAAATAATGAGATTATCTGATACTGTACACAAAACCTGATATCCTACATAATGGAAAGCTTTATTAACAAAGAGCCCAGAGTGTAATTAAATGCCTGAAGAAAAACACATATGCTACCCATATCTAGTCAAGTTTACAATACATATACAATACCCATATCTAGTCAAGTTTACCCAAGAATTTTAAGTTTGAAATAGGTTCAAAGGAGTTCAAGGTAGCTTATTTTCAACTTAGAAAAGTTGCAAAGTTGTCAGTCTTTAAGAACGGATATATTAAGGGTTCAACATGTGCCCTTCAAAGTTTACTTGGGAACACAGAGATAGGTAATTAAAATAAATTGTGCAAACATATATTACATCAATCTGCACAAATTATAAATTCAACGATGCATTAGTCCTGTGTTCGGTGCAATCAAAACATTATCAGTTACTCTCACTGCTACTAATGCTCATGCTCATAAGTGAAATGTGTTGTAAAATCAGGCAGAACGGGCTGGATAGAGACTATTGTGCACTCGTTGGATGAATAAGCAGTCCTTAATTAGCCCATCAGGTTAAGTGCAAGCATTAATGGGCCTTTCCTAAAGTCTAGCTTGACATCTTTCTCCAAACATGGCCAAGAAGAAAGTTCCATTAGCAATATTAATACAAGCTTAGTTGATCATTTTCATTCAATTAACTTCTTTCAATTAAATAGATAGCTTGACAAAGCAGTGATAAAAGGCCTGCAGGGACAGCTGATGACTCGAACTGCACATTAGTGTGCGAGGGGTCGCGGGTACTAAACGGACTGTAAATCCAGCATTCAATCTGGAAAATGCACTTCTTCTGCTCTCACTCCTTTAATGAGCGATTTTAGCTGACTAGATATGTTTGCTGCAGAAATTTCATGGCAAGTCAAGCACCCTTTTTCTTTTCTTTTTTCCTAACCCAGAGTTACATTCTCAGCGGCGGTGACTTCCTGCCGGTGCTCCAGGCACAGTAACTCATAACTTCTCTTTCCACATGGTTAAACATGCAGGTGTTTTTAAATAATTTATGTGCAACTTGCATTACAGTAATGGCCTTATTCCCTACCTTTGTTAATCAATTTCTGAAATGATTAAAAAAAAAAAACCTGTAAGATCATTTAGTGAAAAATGAAAATATTTAAAAATTTTATTTGTAATTCATCTTGTCACTCAAAGTACTTAGAGCGACTCATAAAAGATGCACGTAACAACGTAAAAACAAGGGTTTCAAAGGCAAAAGTAAAATGAAGACGACTTTTCTTCATTTAAAAAAGTTTAAAAATCATGCCTAAAACAAACCTGCAGTTTTGCTTTTTTTTAAAAAAGATTTTATTTATTTACTTATTTGACAGAGAGAGAGACAGGGCGAGAGAGGGAACACAAGCAGGGGGAGTGGGAGAGAGAGAAGCAGGCTTCCCACTGAGCAGGGCGCCCGATGCGGGGCTCCATCCCAGGACCCTGGGATCATGACCTGAGCCAAAGGCAGACGCTTAACGGCTGAGTCACCCAGGCGCCTCCAACCTGCATTTCTATTATGAGACGAGTCAAGTCAGAACACATTTGTACATTATTTGACCTCAGTAAACACACACACACACACACAAAACCCCACATACTGTATACCTTAAATAACTGAATCCATCGTTTCTGTTCCATCTGTATACACTGCTGCATTTCAGAATTAGTTGTAACTCCAATACTTTGAAATGCTGTAATATATTCTTCTCGAACTTCTGGTTTTGTTTCTGGATAAGCCAACTTGATGATCCCCAGGCAGGCGTCTCGAAGGCGGCGAGACAGCACTATCAGCTCTTCTAGAGTAAAAGGCATCATTGATGATTGTCGTTGACCTACAACTGGAAAATATAATCCAATGTTCTATCATACTTGTTTTTTTTCTTTCTTAACACAGCGAAAGACTTAAGAGACTTAAAACTTTTCTATCATCTATGAAAACAGATAGGCCACAAAGCCAGCAAAGAACGGATCCCTCAAAACTCTTACCTTCTATGGGATCTCCAAAGAATTCATTGTCGTGTATGGAAATCAGTGAGTGACTGAACAGAGAGCTAAACAGGTAGAAGACAGGGATGATCCGACTGGAGTCTTCCAAAGACATGGGGGAGCCCCGAGAGATCACCTGGAGCAGCGGCACCATGGACCTTCGACCAGCAGGAAAGAGGTGATTTTAAGGTTAGTTCAAGTTTGGGAATGAAGTAAGACGTGACATCAGACAAACACAGTCAGGGAAAATAACATTCGTATCAGCAAGTGAACTACTTAAAGGGAAAGTGAAGTCCTAACAATATGGGTTCGTAAACAGCTCCAGCTAGAAGTAGGGCACCAAAGCACCGCTCCTGACTAATGGTGCCGCTCCCAGGACCACCCGGACGACAGCGATTCCTGAGGGTGCCCGCGGTCCCGAGACAGAGGGTCCTCATAAGTATGTTGAACACGACCCCCTCTCCTCCCTCTGTACTCAACGTATCTAACAAAGCACTGTGTTGCTCTCATGAAACACGCATCCAGCTGCTTACATGCAGGACCATTCAAAATGCTCGAGTGGTGACCCTCGATAAAAGCTGCGGGAACAGAGCTCCCCCCCAGTATTCCGTGAGCCACGCTGACCTACCAGCTCCTGGGACTGCTCCTGCTCTTCCCAGGAGCCCGAGACAGCCCAGAACAGCTCGCAAGTAAGGCGACCTTTAGAGCCCTGTCGTGTCTCTCACGCGCCAAGAGCTGTGAGCTACTGAATTTATTTCTCCCACCTAGAACCTGGTCCCCTTCTCCCTGGGTGAAATGCTGTTCCTTGTATGGTGGAACCCTCAGTGACAGAGGTTCACCTGCAAGCTCTTCCCAATCTATAAAGCCCCATGGTCTCCCACAGCACACCCTACCAGTCCCGAGCTAGCAAATGTTGTAGGCGAGATTGCTCTCTGATCTTCACACCTCGAGTATCTGTTTCTGCAAAACCACAGATACATATTAGACGCGCTGTGGCCAGCAGTAAGGATCCACTGGCTGCCCACCACTGCCAAGAGTTACGTGAGTGAGCAAGGCCGAAGTGAAGGGCGGGCAAATGTGCTTTTATTCTAGTGGGGCTTCAGCATGCTAGCCTGAGCCACCTGGACCTTCAGATCTCCATGGGGCCCACTGCAGGGGACAGCAGAGCCACCAAGAGGGCCGTGAGGATGGGGCCCAGATGCGCAGCCTGAACCCCACCGTCACGGAGAAGAGCCGTCCTCTGACCGTATTCCTTTGCGTCCCGATCCTGAACGCGCAGCCCTAGCCCTTGGCATTGGCTGAGTGAAGAAATGGATGGAAGCGGTCTGTCCAAAATAAAAATGCAGGGAAGACATACAAAAAGGGACAAAGTACAATCGTCCTACCTCATGGCCAAAGCTGGGATGACAGAAAAGGGGCCCTTATGTTAGGGTAAAGGAGTCGTGGAGGCTCCCTTTGAATGGGCCCCTCCTCTCCCTCCTGAGTTATTCCCCACCAGGCCTAGAACTGGGCCATTCACACAATAAAACTGTGTTGTCATGTGGAAGAAAAACAGCTTAATATCCTATGTTTCACTGATATGAGTAGAAATGGTTGGTACCTCTCGGCTCACTTGCCGAACCACACAAACAGCAGAGGACTGTGACAAGCAGATGCTAGTCGGGAGGACACAGTACAGGTCGCGTTACAGAAGAGTGACACGCCAGCCCGCAGGGGTCACCCCTGCTGCCACTCCTGGCACTCGGCCAAGCCCAGCAGTTAGGCACACGTGTGTCAGTGTGGGCGTGAGGGCGATCATTCAACACGAGCTTATTTTTTCTCTTTAACCCCCATCAGGTAAACAAAAGGAATGAATCATTTTCATCTAAATGACAGAAAATGTGACTGGCAAGGAGGGTCAGATGCATGCCTGTGGTCTCCTCGAGCAGGGACACGAAGGAAGCATATGTTTCTTGATTCCCTGCGGGCCACACTTTCTGCCATAAACACTGATTCCAACATTCCTCTGAAAACAGGTCAATCTCAAAGACTTATGAGCAAATAAAAAGTGCGTCATTTAGTGTAACGGAAAAGACACAGATTCAGAGCCTGGAGAGCCGGCCAGCACGTGAGCGGCCCCGACATCGCAGGCAACTCCCGCCGTGGGACGGCCCCGCAGCTTGGCTCCCGCGCCGTGCTGGCAGCGACCGCCGCCCCTTCCCCGGTTTCTCTTGTACGGAAGCCGCTACCGCATGCTTTCTTGCTGAAAAAGAGTTCTACGAGTACTACTTAGACTACTGTAAGTACTACTCACTGCTGGTACCAGTGTGACAAGAAACGGGCAAGGCACCGTCAAGACAGTCTGCAGAGTAGAGACGAGAAGGCCTCGGTAACGGGAGGTCCAACCGCAAAGACGAGCCAGCACTCCGCGTGCTCCTGCACCTTCCGCTGCACCTCAGTCACCCCGAGTCGGGGAGGTCACGCCCCTCGGGCTTCGAGCCCAGCCACCCGCACGCCGCAGGGTCGACAAGGAAACGCACATGGTCTCACGCTCCCACGATGACCGCTACGCTCGCGAGAACTCACACGTCCCAGTGGAAGTCTTGTTAGGAAACTACTTCCAAACTAACTCAAGGCCAATTTCAGAAAAACCAGGCATTCAATTTTAAATCCTATTCCAAGAGTCAACTCAAGAAACTTGCACTGTAGTAACACAACCCTAATACATAGATCCCATCATGAGTTTCCTGAGGGACTTTAATTAGACAAGTAAACTGAAACCCAAATACTCAAATTGCTTTTTAAGAAATAATGAGTTTTAAGAATTCTGTGCAACCTCACAAACTTATAAAGTAATACTGATAGTTCGCTGTAACTAATAATACCTCATTTTTCTTTCACACACCGTGACTCCACTTCCTCGCCCAGAGACAAACGCCACAAACGCACAGGCAGTCATCAGGCCGAGCGCCGGCAGGGGCTCTGCTGTTAAGCGCAAACACTCCGAGGCCCACGATAATTTCCTGTCCCAACGATCTCTGCGCTTTTGCGCTAAGCAAACCTGTCCTAGGCCAAGGCTGGCATGGTCACAGGTGGCTGAAAGGCACCAGAAAAACTAACAAAACACACACAAAACCTTTACATTTTGATTTGAAAACGAAGGGTGTAAAGAATGTTCCTGGACATGAAGGCGCTGTAGGTCTCTCTGCTCCCCGCTGCCTCTCCCTGTTCACTTGCCCATCGCGTCTGCAGCCGCTGTGGCATCGTCACTCACTGCGGAGGCAGACATTAAATGAAGAAAGCCAAGCACGTCCCTCAAAGTAATGCTGTTCGTAGGCCGACATTCCCTTTCGCTGTAAGACGAGTCTGTGCAGGTCACGGACCCGAATCCCCGGCTGGCGCTGCACGGGAGCAGCCCTGAGGCAAAGCAGCGCAGCGCGGGCGTCCTTTCTGCACGTCACCGTCAGAGGGGACACGCCGCACACCCCACCCCGTCAGCCTGCGGTCACAGTCGGACACCCGGCCCTCACGTGCGACAAATCCCTCCAACTGTCCGTCAGGAGAGAATGGGGGGAGGGACGGAGGGGGAGGGGGAGACAGAGAAAAAGACAGGAGGACACTCCCCTCCCAGCTCTTGCCCTGAAACGGACGGGAGCCTTTCCTTCCCGGGACAGGCTGCCGAGTGCTGGAATCCCTGGTGCGGCGAGCTGCGTCTGGGAAGTCCAGTCTCTGGTTACCTGCTCACACCCTCAGCTTTTCCTATTACAGCAGAGAGGAGCTGGCCCGGACGCCCGACAGAGAGGGTCGACGGCGCGCTAGGCTAGGCCAGCTCTCCACGAAGGACGTCTGAATACTGAATTCTCTATTCAGTACATATTCAATTAAAATATGTATTTAAAGATTACAAACTTCAAGTTATATAACGATTCATATAAGAAAAATCAAATTACATAACTAAAAAGCTTCAAAAACCAACTTCTACAATATTTAACACGTCTTAATGTCTGTAATGGGTTAAATTTGCTTCAACTCTGTTTTCACTCTCAAAAACATATGAAAGTCGGATGGTTTTAAAAAGAGTACGGTATTAAAAACAAATTTACTGTCAGATAAAGCCATGCTCCTAATGTATACAGATAAACAACTGTAAAATTGGGCATTAATTTCTTCTTTTTTATGAAATTGAGACCACCTAGGATTTTTCTTACATAAAATAAGGAATACTTTAAAATACCACCTTACAATATTTTCTGTTAGGTTGCCCCTTTCCACGTACATAAGCTCAGCTTGTAAGTCCATGTGACACGTACCCTGTGATCATCCGTGTTGTCATAGAAGAGATGAGAAACCACAGGTGCCTCAGAAACCTGGCATTAAAGGCTAAACTGTAGAGAAGCCTAAAGAGGGAATGGGGAAAAATAAGTGAGAATAAGCAGATATTCACTCAACATATTTCTCGAAAATTCAGGAAAGGTATAAACTGAAGACAGCACATAATTCAGAAACGTCTGTATTAAGCTCCCAAAGCGCACGCTGCCCGCTCCAGGCTGCCCGCTGGGGGTGCCTGGGAAACCCTCCCGCAGGGCGAGCGGGAGCACGCGTCGGGCCGTGAGCGCTGTTCCGGAGCTCCGCAGCCCTGCGGGCCGCGAGCTCCACCCCACGAGAAAGACACGGGATGCTCGAAAGCGCAGGCTGAGTTTGCGCACCCTCTGGCCACATATTACATCAATATGCTATAATATTTTATTAGTACTAATCTACATTTAAAAATTTTTAAATACTAATTTTAAGTCACCATTCTTGAATCAAACACATAAAAACGTGTTTTTTAAGGCTTAACTAGCATCTCAAATAGAATTCAGACCTAAAAGTGTATCTTAAAGGTTCTTAAAACCCCTCCTGTACAGTATCAACCAGATTAAAGACTAAAAGTCTCTGTGGAGAAAGGGCAGAAGTTCAGGGGTGCCTGGGTGGCACAGGGGTTTGAGCTCCCAACTCTTTCGGCTTGGGTTGGGGCCTCAGTGGGCTTGAGATCAGGCCCCCTGCTCAGCAGGAAGTCTGCCTGAGGCTCGCTCTGCCCCTCCCCCCTGCACTCTCCCTCTCTCTCTCAAAGAAAATAATCTTAAAAAAAAAAGTAGACGTTTATTTCACTTTAACTCTGTGTGGTATACTGCATTTTGGTAATAGCAATAGGATACACTCCTCATCACAACATTATCATCAGAAAAAAAACCTGCGTAAAACGTTTTTAGAAGTGCACGCGTCAAAAAGTAAATTTCAAACTTATGAGACTAGACAGACCACAGTAAAAAGGTTTAGGATAGTGGGAAAACAGGGCTTTGAGAAAGGACTGTCACCTCACTCTAGACTCACGTTAGGAGAGACGAGAAAGCAGACGAGCAAAAGCAGGGTGTAGGTGAGCGGAGCTGAGGGTGGAAGCGCTGTCAGGGCAAGCAGAGGGTGTGTTAGGAATGATCCGAACGAAAGCGTGCGGAGGAAAACGCTGTTGAGGACAGAATCGCACGTGTTAAATACCTGCGAATCACCCAGGCTCCTGGGGTTTTTGTGGGAAGCTGGAGCTCACACTGAATCACTGATCTTCAGGGGACGAGAGCTCAGAGCCTGGCTCCCACCCCCAACGGGTGAAGCCAGCGTGCGGCCAAACAAGCACAGCCCCTGAGCCCCCAGGCGCCCCTCTGTCTCCTCAGTGGTGCGGCCACCGGCCCGGCCAGGACCTCCCGAGACTGCTTCCCCTTCTCTTGGCAAGAAACGGCCACCGACAACGACCGGAGGGGCTCACTAAGAACTCTGCGGCGTGCGTGCCCGGCTCTCCGCCCACGTAACTGGAGCCGTCACTCTAACTCCTACCGGGAATGGGATACACGGTATTTGTAACGGACTAGATTTTATAAGGAGCGTATTAATTTAAATGAACAGTTCAGTGAGTCACTTATCAACACAAACATCTCAAAACTGATTAATCAAGTATTTTCCAGCATTCAATCCAAACTATCGGATATATTCTTCAGTACTGACATTTCCTGAGTACACAATAGGGAGTATGGAGGACTGGTTTTAAGAAGCCCAATCCCATCCTGAGATGTCCGAACGGCCATAAAGGCACAGTCATTTACAAACCAGCGAGAGCAGGAAAGAGCGTGTGGAGCTGACTGGGAATCCTGGATGGCAGCTACGAAGAGCCTCTCGCATCACTGCGGCCACCCGCTCCGCCATGCCACGGAGGCCACCAGCAATGTGTGCTCCTCATGACGTGAAGGGGCTGCAGCTCCGACAGACGATGATTCTAGGAGGGGGTCAGGTCTGTCCCAGTTCGTGCTAGCACAACGTGGTAACCGCACGACCCTCATTCATGAGAAAGCTCAAGTGGGTGAGTCTCAAAAAGTAGCCAGAGGGATGTCAACGCCACGTTCTCCACATGCTGAATCCCTGTCACTAATGTCTGAACAAATTCCCACTTCCCAGAACAAAAGGACTGACGCGCACTTGAACTGTACCGAAGACGGGACTGCATGCCCATCTCTGAGATACTTAAAACGCTGGCCACACACCCAACACGGAGAGTGTTCGGTCTGACCTCATTGCCTTTACGGACCTTTATGTTCTATGAAAGACGTGCAAACAACCACAGGTAAAACACAGAGAGAAGAAAGCCATGAAAAACACTGAGGAATTCTACAAGGGAGTATTTCCTGGTTTGCTCGCCTTACTTTTCTTCAATCAAGACACTGAGTTCTTTTTATTTTTATTTTTTTTAAGATTTTATTTATTTATTTGACAGAGAGAGAGATCAGATCACAAGTAGGCAGAGAAGAAGGCAGAGAGGAGGAAGCAGGGAGCCCGATATGGGCCTCGATCCCAGGACCCTGAGATCATGACCTGAGCTGAAGGCAGAGGCTTCAACCCACTGAGCCACCCAGGTGCCCTGAGAAACTGAGTTCTTTTTAAAAAAATGAATTATCTAGTATAATTTTACTGATAGTAGTAAGATTTCTTAAAATCATCCTATCTTCCCAGAAATAACCAGACTTAATGCCCCGAGATAAATCCTCCAGATACCATGTGGATACACGTAAACAGAAATGGGTCCTCCCAGTATACTCTCTTATAACAGTTTTCCCCTTAAGATTATAATTACCATCTTCTTTATATATATATATTTCTGAAACACCATTTTAATGGCTACATTATTTCAAAAAGTTGCGTTTCAAGTTAACTTTGAAACAACTGTATTTCCAAAATTAATCATTCAATAGGCAAAAAATAAAAATTAAACATTTTTATAAATGACTGAAGGTTATTTAATTTGAAGCTTTACTGCTAAAAGGTAAAGTAGTAACATGTTCTTTATGTGTATACTGGGATGTATTAAAAATTACCCACTGAGTTTTATTTAGTTGAGATAACCCTGAGTTACTTAGTAAAGGGCAACCTTTTCAGCCCAAGTCATAGATTCGGGCCAGCTGTCCGCAGGGACTCCTGAAGTCGCCACAGAGAGCACCGCCGAGGAACCCAGCGCAGGCAGGCGGAGGCATCCCCAGACACCGTGGAGGCGTCCCGCGTGGGAGAAGCAGGACCTCGGCCACCCGAAGACCACGCTTCCCTGCGGTGCTCGGGCACAGACCTAATACTCTGTGAGTTCCTGCTGAAAGTACCACTTGTTTGACAAAACCAGTATTAAAATACACATACAACATTTCACCTCTGAGACGAGATTAAAAATACATTCTAAATTTCCTTTATTATTTCAAAAATTTTAAGACCCACTTCAGCTTGAAGCAACTTGCCAAAGAATGTCTCTTCACAGAGCAACTGAGAACCCCCAGGAGAAGCTCCCCACACAGAGCTCTCTGCAGTCAGGGCCCTGGCGCTAAAGCCACTACCAGGCTCCACAGGCAGTGCCCTTTGTCCCGACCACGGCTTTTATTGAAAAATAAACAGGCTTGAAAACTGAACTTTCCCTCATGCTAATTTCACTAAAATGGGGAAAGCAGCATTCATCATGTGGATGCTTTCCTTCCTGTTTCTTAATACTACTCTTAAAAAGTACACATAAGAAGATCCATACAGGCTACACGTGTACTTTTTCCAAGTCTACATGTGTCTCCTGTGAATCGGCTGTCACTCATAAATGTTTAGAAAATTCTCCGAAGTTTCAAATTCTTACTGCTCAGTCTGACCAAATCAAGACCACTCATTAATTTGATGTGTCTAACAATAATGATTATCAATTAGTTTATAATCTATATATGACTTCAAAATAGATTTAATAATAAAATCATTATGTATTAAAATGTTTAAAAGCTCACAAATCTTACTTGGCCTCTCACAGAAAATTCTAACACGAATCAAAAGCAAATTAAATGTACTGACTGTACTGAAACTATCACTGATGAAAAAAGCAAGCATAAAATCACAGGCAAAAGTAAATTTCTCTCCACAGGTGTCCAGCCTCAATATTTTCAAAAGAAATGATAAAAACTTGTTTATAAAAACATGAGCAGTATAATGTGCAATATAAAACAACACACAAGTCTGTGTTTGTGCCCCCTGAAGTCCCGTGCACACTCACGCTACAAGTTATTACAGACATGAACTTGTGAACCAGAGCTGAAGAACATCCACTACCACACACACTGGACAGCACTCAGAAAAGACAGGACAACACCCATGCGTTTCCAGGCACACAATTATCTAAACCACGACTTATAACATAAAATACAATTAAGCTGGTTCATTCTATTAGTTTTTGGTGGAAAAATGAAGCACACATTGCAATTAAACTGATCTGTGAGGCCTTGTGATTGGATGTATTTTCAAGAAAACCACCGGCAAATTGTCACAGCAACCTTTGTGATCCCTAAAACACTACCTCTTAAAATTCCATTTCAAAGGTTTTGGAAGTCCACGCAACAGAGGAGCTGAGTACCGAGAACAAGTCCGTCCAGCTCACAGACTCTAAGGCCCCCTCCTGACATCGGCACTAACAGGAAGTGCCTGCCATACAATGAAAACAACACGGAAAGCTGGAATCACAGGTGAAATCTCAGTGTGGGACTCAGGAAGGCCTCTGACAGGATAACCTTCGTGTGACTCCTACAGACAACTGAGCCAAGAAAGGGAAGCCAAGGAGGGAAGATGCATTTTGGACTAGAGTCTAGCGGAGGCAAAGGGGACTGGCCTGGAACACAGGGGAGGCAGGAAGCCAGCGTGGGCACGGCGGGGGCAGGGAGGTAACCACACACTTGGTAAGTGAAGAATACAGAACATTTGGTAAACTACGGAATGTGAGTTTTTCCTGAAAGCAAAGGGGAGGCACTGGCAGGTATCTGAGTAGGAGAGTAACAGCGTTCCGTTGTTGACAATTCAGTCTGGCGAAACAGAGCGTGAGAACGCAGCACTCACATATCACACGGACTGAATGCATGTGTAGAATCACCAAGAAAGGAACGACTCTAAGCCTACACTCCACAGCTAGTCTGTCCAACAGAACTCTCTGCGATGCTGGGAATGGTCTGTGCTGTGCTATCTAACAGGGCGGCCACTGGCCAGCCACATGGGACCACTGTGCACTTGAAATGTGGCGAGCGGTGTGGCCAAGGCACTGAGTTTGTACTTTCATCTAATTGTAGTTAATTAAAAGTGAAGTAGCCACATGTTGCTAGTGGCTCCCCCAGTATAACCCCAGGTTTTGGGGGAAAGATACTGAACTCAATCTTAGGGAGTACGTAAGGGGTCTGGGTACAGGCCCCGTGAAACAGCAAAATGGGGAGTCTGGAGCTCCAGAAAGTGGTTGAAGCCATGTCTCTCACCCAGAGAATCCACTGAGTAGAAAAAAACAAAGAAACTGAAGGGAAAAGAAGTCAAAGAAGTTGAGGAAACAGTGAGACACAGAGACAAAGAAGAGCCCATGGAGGAAACAGAAAGGGAGCCCAACAGCAAAGGGAAGTTCATGAGAACAGCACCTGCAAAGGAACAGGGAGGGAGGTCTGAGAAGAGGAAGGGCAGCCATGCAGAAGGCCTTGCTGGGGGGCCTGAGGGGCGCCGCACCCCCACCCAGCAGAGCAGGGTGAGCGTGACCGAAGGCAGGGGAAACAGAAGGGCACAGCCCTCAGCTCACGTGCAACCCTTCGGGACAGCACTAAGCCATCTGATGACATACACTAACTCAGATTCTAAGTTCGCCAGGGTTAGAGCTCAGCGCGGGACGCTGGCCGCCCTCACGTGTGCGAGTAACTGCCATCTTCCTAGGGTTAGTTCTCTGGATACTGGGACACTGCCTTCTTGTTTTCCCTCTCACCACATAACCATGCAGCATTTACTCACAGTAAAGAGAGTGAAAATATTTGCTTAAGGAAAAATACATTTGTATCCAAATATTTATTCAGAGTCCCAAGTCCAATGGCAAGATTTACAAATTTTCTCCCATAAAAGGAGCTGGCAATTCATTACTTGATTTTTAAAAATGTAAGTAATTCCCATGATCTGAAACTCAAAACCCTTTCAAAGAACATACACTGATGGGCGCCTGGGTGGCTCAGTCAGTTCAGCACCTGCCTTCGGCTAAGGTCATGATCTCAGGGTCCTGGGATTGAGCCACACATCCTGCTCTCTGCTCAGCGGGGAGCCTGCTTCTCCCTCTGCCCCTCTCCCCACTGATGCTCCCTCTCTGATAAATAAAAATATATAAAAAACGCAGTAAGAAGTCCACCCTCTCCTCCACTCTCGACTTCCCCCGCACAGCCTGACATGTGAATAATCAGTTCTGTGAACTTCCTGTGTGTGTCCAAGATTTTTCATGCAAATACAAACATACATTCCTACTTTTCCTACCATTCTTTTTTTCCAAAGATTTTATTTATTTATTTATTTATTGGGGGGGGGATGAGCAGAGAGTGAGAGGCAGACTCCCTCCTGAGCAGGGAGCCCCATGCGGGGCTCAATCCCAGGGCCCTGAGATCATGACCTGAGCCGAAGGCAGACACTTCACTGACTGAACCACCCAGGCGCCCCTTTTCCCACCATTCTGACACAAAAGTAGGTTATTATTCACATTGTACTGTAGCTTCCTTTTTTCAATTAAACATGTATCTTGGAAATCTTTCCATATCAATGTACAAAGGGTCTTCATGTTTCTTTAAACATCCTGACAACGCTAACAGATGTTAAAATTGCAGGGGCGCCTGGGTGGCTCAGTGAGTTGAGCATCTGACTCTTGATTTTGGCTCAGATCATGATCTCAGGTCCTGGGACGGAGCCCCCAGTCGAGTCAGACTCTGCGCTCAGGGTGAAGTCTGTATAAGATTCTCACTCTCCCTCTGCCTCTCCCCCCACTAAAATAAATAAATAAATAAATCTGAAGAAGAGGAAATTAAAACTGCAAATCCCGACCGTGAACGTAAGAGGGATTTGCATCTGCCCAGAGGCAATGACAGGGAGTCATCAGCCCTGCAATTTATTAATCACCTTTTAAATACCTTAAAAAAAAACCCAAAAATCTTAAAAGCTGTAAAAATCTACCACAGGTAAAGTAAGCCTACTTGCCTTCATGAGCTATGAAAAACATTCTAGATACTTAAAACCTAATATATTTAAACCATAAATAAAATTCCTAGAGTAGTTTCTTAGAGGAAATAGGTGCAGTAGTCATAAAATCAAGGCTCCATATAAAGCTCCTTTACCCATTAAACACCTTTTGGAAACAGTTCACTAGTGAACCTCAGACCAGGGCAGTGATGCATTTTAACTCCAGTAATTACTATCCGCAGAGATGGACTTTGTGCTACAATAAAAGCCAGTGTCCTCGTTGAGCTGCCGAGATCCTGAGATCTCACATCCTGCCCTAATGCAATCAGCCTACAGAGAGCTAATTACCTAATCGAGGGATCACAGTTTCCCTGGCATCTCACTTCCTCCAACAGTAATAAACACCAGGGCGCTAAGATAGCACCTGATTAGTGGGCTGCATTAGTGTTTACAAGGTGGTTTCAGCTGGTGATGTGTTCTCTGCATACAGTTCGTTTCAAAGAATGCTTCCGAACCAAAAGAAACAGCTCTTTTCACGTTAAAGGACAGCATTTTACAAAAACAGAAGAGAGTTCTTCAGGGTAACGTAAGTCAGGCCCCCCGAGTCGGGACACAGCGCCTTTCAGCAGGCCGTCTAGGGCGCGCCGGCCCTCTGCTCCTCCTCGAACCACTCCGACTATCTGCAGCGGCCTCTGTTAAATATTTGTCAAATTCTCAAGAAACCACTAAACTAGTACTCCAATTAGAGAGAGGAAAATAGTTCACCATTACGGTCACACTCACCCCCAGTAAAACTAAGTCACATTCTAACTTGCATGTTTTGTTCTGTCCTTTCAAAAGTTCATTTCAACGTTTTGAAAGGCCCCATTTCCGAGCGAGAGTACGCTGTCGAGGGCGATCCGACACAGACAGAGAGCTGGGCAAACGCCTGAAGGGTGTGTGACGGCCAGTGCTATAACAGACGCGTGAGCCCAATGTTTCAAAAGGTGGCTGGGCCGAAACTCCACTCTCATTTCTAGGACTATCTAGAAAAACGAGCTTATTTCATTTACGACACAACAGGCCAGGAAAATGGATTCAAACAGTATCAGTTGGTTTAGAAAAGAAAAATGAACTCTCCTCCGCGAACGGCTGGGCCCGTCGGATCCCCTCTATCACCTTCCGTCCGACGCGGCACCTAAAGAGGCCACAGAGGAGGGTGCGCCGCAGTGCTCACGAGCGCCCCACGCCACTTGCCTGACTTTGGGCACCACCATCCGGTGCTGCACCATGAGCGTGTGGCCGATGGACGCCATCAGAGTAAAGGCCTCCTCGCTGGCGGAGTCCCTCCACACCAGGGTCAGCAGGGTGCTGGTCTGCTGCTTCGTGTCCAACTTCTTCAGACACTGCTCTGTTATGTAGGGCACCGAGAGCCGGCCGTCCTCCTAAACACGCCAGATAAACTGCTATGGGTTAACGACGTTTGATTAGCAATGACCCCCTCCACCACACACACGCGGAATCTGATGCTACTGCCAGAGAAAATACAGAACGGGCATGATCTAAGTGACCCACACTGCAGTGGACAGATCGGCCTCTCTCCAAATGCATCCACTGAAGTACTGTGAAATCTCCTAGAGTTCCACCCACAGTCACTGTCTATATTAGGCACCAATTTTATCCAGCATAACAACACGGAATTGTAAATACTCAGTTTTTGCCTACTGATGTGACAATATTTCAGAACTGACATTTTAAGAAAAATTAATATCATATTTTAGACACCACTGTACTAGTGTGAGAATATATTATCATCTAGCAGAATTTCCATTTTAAATTATCTGGGAGATTACAGTTTAAGCAAAAATAATTAGAATATTAGATAATTTATTTTTTAAAAAATCAGATGAGATAAATTTTGTATCTTAATTTCTCTAAAGGTCTGATTCATTCAACAAAACCTGAACTAAGATGCTATATATTTACCTATTTGGGGAATTAAAGATAAATACTTTAAAAAAAAAGATAAATACTTTTTCATATACATATGTTTATATTTAAGTATATGTAAGTATGAATATATATACACACAACACTGGGTACCCCTGACTACACTGATTGGAAACCTCAATGGACAGAAGTTACGTAATTTATAATAATCTACCAAGTAAAACACTGCTTTAGATAAAAGTAATAAATTCTATCTGCCAAACATGAATCTGTAAATAACATGCATTGGTACTATTTTTGTACGGTACATACTTAAATTATACACAAACAATAACTGATTATACAGAAACCTAAGAGTTTATAAACAGTGAAATTTGACTCTGGAAAAATCTCAAACTATATTCTACATAATTATCACAGGAAAAAAAAGGCAATATATAAGCAGCCATCAAAAGATCCGACCGAGGGCGCCTGGGTGGCTCAGTGGGTTAAAGCCTCTGCTTTCGGCTCAGGTCATGATCTCAGCGTCCTGGGATCGAGGCCCGCATCGGGCTCTCTGCTCGGCGGGGAGCCTGCTTCCTCCTCTCTCTGTGTCTCTGCCTGCCTCTCTGCCTACTTGTAATCTCTCTGTGTCAAATAAATAAATAAAATCTTTAAAAAAAAAAAAAAAAAGATCCGACCGAAAAATAAAGAAGATTTTGAAAAGTCAGATCTGTTGAGTACCTGGCTTACAACTGGGTCACTGGTTCTGAACCCACATGTGGACGGGAAGGGAGAGATAATAAACAATGCACGGGAAAAATGAAGAGAAAAAAATGAAAAAGAGAAGCAAAAGTACCAAGTCACATAATTCTAGTAACACAGACCTTGAGACCCTTGTATATTAAGGAAGAAAAATAAAGTGGAGTAAAATCTCCCACAATATAAGTAACAAAATTAAGCTGCACTTTTTTTTTTGCAATTTGTCAAAAAAATTTTTAATGACTTTATGGGATGCCTAGCCATGAAACGGCTCACACATCAAAGCCTTACATTTAGAAACTTCAAA
The DNA here is from genome assembly GCA_002007465.1 of Ailurus styani. NCBI lineage: Eukaryota > Metazoa > Chordata > Mammalia > Carnivora > Ailuridae > Ailurus > Ailurus styani. The sequence continues at coordinate 645,029 of LNAC01000193.1, forward strand.
ATAAAAGTTTTAAGCCATATTTATCTATAGTCTTATGGGCTTTAAAAAAATTTTTTTTAATTTAAATTCAATTTAGTTAACATACAGTGTATTGTTTTTTTCAGGGGTTCAGGTCTGTGATTCGGTCTTGTGTAAGTTCCAGTGCACATTCCGTCCCGTGCCCTCCTGCATGCCCATCCCCCGGTGACCCCATCCCACCACCCACCTCCCCTCCAGCAACACTCAGTTGGTTTCCTAGAGTTCAGAGTCTCTTATGTCATATGACTTCACTCAAATGTGGAATTTAAGAAACAAAACAGGTGAACATAGAGGAAGGGAAAGAAAAAACTAAGATAAACAGAGAGGGAGACAAGCTGCACTTTGTGTATGCTGTAGAAGTGTAACCACAAGCAAGTGAGCCTGAGCGTTCTTTCCTGTCCCCTGTGTCTCATGTTCTGCTCTTCTGTTTGTGTCCACAGTGAGAGGGGCTTCCTCAGATCTCTCCAGCAGGGGAAGCCCAGAGCCTCATCTTCACGTGGACACCCAACTGCATTGTGTATAAACATTTTAACGTCACAGCTTCTCTAGAAGGTAATTAAGCATTAAAAACGTGTCTTCTAAAAACAAAAGTTTTATCTACATTTCATCTACAGAATCCCACTTTTTTTTTTAACCATACAAAAAAATTCACATTTTTGGGTGTAGTTCTAAATTCTGACCGATGCAAGACTTCTAGCTTCCATCTCAAAACACTTAGTTTTGCCCCTCTGGAATTAGCCCTTCCCCGTAAGGGGCAAGGACCCATCTATTTTTTCTTATCGTTACGACTTTTTCATCTCTGCTAATAAAGCTATTTGTATCAGAGGGCATAGTGTTCACACATCCTTTCACTTCACAAGACCCTAATGATTTACTTCCCCTGGAAAACTTGAGCCCTCTGGAGTGTATTCTTTCTGGGACTGGACTTAGTATTAATCAATGGGAAATTCCCTAACAAAAAAAATTTTTAACCCCACGACACCCGTGTCTCAAGATATTTCAATTGTGCAATTAAGAGAAAAAGCAGATATATTATAGCACGGAAGACACACAAATCATGTGTGTGTGTAATGCAAAGCTTTTTATTCCTTGAAAACACACAGCAGACCATGCTAGGGGAGAAATGGGAGAATGGGGGGCATACAGATCACATGTGACGATGGACTAAAAATTCATTTTCAAATAGATCGTAACATTTGTCATCTACAAGACTGACAAAAATTACCAGGAGACATTACTTGGTGTCCACAGGACAGGGTAAGGAAGAACTTTTTCTCCCTTTGAGGCTGGGAGAAGGGGAGGGCGTGGCTGCTGACGGGCGCGGGTCTCTGTGCAGACAATGGTCGACCGAGCGGAGGTGGCTGCAGTGAGGCGAATATGCTGAGAAATCACTCAACGGTACAGCCCTTTAAAAGGGTGAATTTTATGGGAAAGTATATCCCAATAAACCTGCTATAAAAAAATTCTTAAAAACAGAACAATCCTTGGCACAGAGTTAAGTGCCCTTCCTGAGAACCAGGAACTTATTTTTAGCCTTTTAACCCAACAATTTCACTTCTAGGAAAATTTCCCAAGTAACAGTTAAATTAACATACAGTGTGGCCTACTCTGCATAAAATGCCCACATAACCACGCATCCCCACGTATTCTCCCGTGGATGGGCAGTAGGTGTGCAGACCGTCCCAATCCCCAGTCGCCAGGACGGACGCGGGTGGAAAGGGCAGAGCGGCCACGGAGGGGAAGGGACTTCCTCTGCAGTCTGAATGCTTTATAACACGACCGCTAAAGGTATTCCTAATGTGTTAAAACTCAGGATGGACACCAGGTTAAAAGGGACTTCAAAATGAGAAGGAGCGGAGTGCAGTGTAATCTGTTCGCTGACCCCAGGCCCCCCGGAGCTTACCGGAGCGCTCGGCTGCTTGTCTGCCTCTTCGAGCTCATCTTCCGAGTCACTGGTCGAGTCCTGACAGCTCGTGCTAGCAGGGGAAACTGGCAGCTGAGAGAGGAAGGCCTGGAGCACCCTTAAATACACCAGCAGTCCTTCATCAGACAGGGTCCCTTTGTGGAACAGTCGTGACAGCTCGTTAGAAGTGATCAAACGGGAAGTGGGAAACGCAGGTATCATTTTCCTTATATTCAGAGAGACATTTCTGACCACAACATACCATCAAAACTCTAATAACGCATGTACAAATGCATGTATTAATACATCCGAAAAAGATGCTAAAATTCTAGAATAGGTACACATTAGAAGTTCAGCATAAATGGGCACAGCAACCTTGCCCTCACAGTAGTTCTCCCATTCAACTTTAAAATTCTTTTTAATCTGTGTGGCCTTGTACATGTAGCTGAATCAGGCCCCCGCCCACCTTTTTAAGTCACCTCTGCACCAAAGGTGGGGCTTGAACTCACAACCTGAGATCAGGAGTCACATGCTCCACTGATGGGACCAGCCAGGCGCCCCTGAATGGGGACTGTGTGCCTAGAAACTTTCCCCAGGGACACCGTCTAGGACACAGACCTTCAGCAAATATACTTCCGCCCCCAGAGGCCACCCTGACAACGTACACTTGCCCCTGAGCTCCCTTCTCCTGACTTCCACCTGCTAGTACTAGCATGTGTGTTCAGGTGAAACACATCTTGCATCTCGTACCCAGGTAGTGCTCGCCAACGGTTAAGACGAAGAAGAAGAGCCACGGGGCCCCACTGCTCGTCTGGGGGCGCCTGCTCCCTAGCGACAACAGTGCGCCCAGGAAGGGCTCGTACGGGAAAGCAGCACGCGCGTCTGCTAGGGCGGGAATGACGAAATGGAAAATCTGGTCTGTAAAAGGTGCTGCCAGAAACTCCTCAGTGAAGGCCCGAAAAACTTGTTGCCTGAAACAGAAAAATGGAAGCTTTTGTCAAAACATGTTGTTCATAAAATCAGTGATTAAAATTAACGTACAAAATATTCCTTTCTAAATTAATTGAAGCATTCGATGTCAACTAAATTGCCTTGAAATCAACTGATTTTGTGCCTTTCCTAATGAGAAAACTCTGCCATGTTTTCATGTCTTTCAATAGCTACTAGAAGACAGGAAAATGACCAGATCACTGGAATTATAAATTTATATTAGGTTACAGGCCAAAGAGAAATAGTAAACTTTTCCTTTAAACTGAGTCACATTAATAAAGTAAAAATCTGACTTAGAAGTCTATCTGTAAAATAACATCCACGTAAAAGTTATTGTTAGATACAGAACCTGTGGACTTACAACCCCATTCTTACCTTGCCCCTTCCGGACAGGAGTTGTAAGTAAAGTGCAATGGTTTCAGAACATTCTCTAGCAAAATGTTTGCTATAGGAACTCGAGATAAATCAGCATATTCAATACTTGATGGAAGCTTGTTGTTAATTAACAAATAGAGAGATCTATAATACCCTGAAAGAAAGGAAAAACACATACTTAAAATTTGGTACCTTAATCATAATGAGGAAAAAAATGTGTCAATTTTTAAGTGCTTTTTATAAATCTCCATGGGTCCAAATTTAAGTTAATTCTTCTTCAGCTTTCCTTTTTTAAATGTTACTAGTCAAACAGACAACGGCCCCCTTTTTTAAAGTTTATTAATTTTTTAAGTAATTTCTACAACCCAACGTAGGGCTTGAACTCACGCCCTAGAGATCAGGCGTCACATGCTCTACCAACTGAACCAGCTGGGAGTCCCTTCAACTTTTTTATTAAGGAAAAGTTAAATACGTAAGTAGCCTGAAATGATATATAAACTTGGTGTGCCCATCACCCACTCCTCCATTCACTGGGAAGCAAATCTAAAATATAATTATTTCAGTGTGTCATCGGAGGACTATTTTTCTTAAAAATAACACTATGACAGCTAAAATGAATTAGCACTGATTCCTTGCTACCACAAGCATCTAGTCAGTGTTCAAGTCTCCAGCTCCCTCCTGCTATAAGTTTTATTTAACTGGTTTGCTTGAATCAGGATCCAAGTAAGGCCCATTTATTGTGATGGAAATATTTAACTAGTTTGTGGTTTTTAAAACGCATGCTGAGCGCCTGGACTTAAGCACACAGATGCAGCCACCGCAGTGGCTATCCGCACGGATTCTCACGCCATCCTGTCTCTGGGCAACGGGGTGGGCTTGGGCAGGCCCTGAGCTCTCCCGCTTCCGAAGAGCACCTCCAGACTCACCTGTCCTCACCTCCTGACCAGGGGCCAGGACCTGGCACCCACCAGCCTTTTCTCCAGGGCTTTCGCAAGTTCCTTTTAGAGGAAATGGTGGCTTTGGACCCACAGTATGGGCTCCAAGGAATTCAAGCTGACACAGCAACCTTTCCGACCTTACTAAGCTTCTGACGTGCTTACGAAGTGTGCAGCAAACACCAACTCTGGCCTCAACAGTGACCCGAATCCTACAGTCTTTTAAATACATTTGCCCCCTTTTTATAAAGGGTAAGAACAATCTTCAGTGTAGTTTGTAAACATCTCATTATTGCCCAGACACACTTGGTAACACACATTCAATACACAACTCACTTGGTTCTCTTTATGAAAACAGTCCTACACAAATTTGTGTAGAGGCCGCTTTTAGGCAATAGGCTTGAGCAAGGGAAACGTAATCGAGGCACAAGGCCCTGGCTGAACACAGGCCCATCAGGCGACCCACCGCGAAATATCCAAAGGCCCTAACTGACCAATGGGCTACTTGCGAGGAGCCACAGTTACCAAAAAGGGAGAAAATTCCATAAGTCCCAGACCTCCTCACCTTCCCCCGTTACAAACAGCCCCCACCACTGCCTCCAGGCAGACAGCCCAGCCCCTGCTCCCTGCAGTGCGTTCAATAAACTTCTATCCCCACTGTTCTGCCTCAGGTGAATCCTTTCACCACCACAGGGCCGGCTTCCACCCCATCCATCTGGGGCCCCCGTCCGAGCGGACAGAGACCACAATCTGTACTTGAGTCATGACCACTAAACACCGACTACTCAGTGCTCTATCTTGAGACCTACACTGTAACTCCAACTCCGACCTCCTGTATTTTGCTCAGCAGTGAAACTCAGCAGGGAAGCTCGAAAGCTCTTCAGCTATGAGACTGAGAAGATGGGAGTGGGTGAGACAGCTGAACGGGATCAAGAGGTACAAACTTCCAGCCATAAAATAAGCAAGTCACAGAGATTTAAAAAAAAGAGAGAGAGAGCATAGGCAATATATCAAGAACTTTAAAAAAACATATCAAAAAAATTCTAAAAATAGTATATACCATTCATCTGTCAACATCAACGTGCCTATGCACTGAAGATCACCTGCCAGCAGGACCAGGGTGGGAGGCTCAGCTGCACTGGTTAAGTCACAGCACACACGTGCAATAGTACCAACTGCAATCAGTCAACAGTGCCAAATTTTACAGCCCGCTGATGCCAGGACAGACTGAATGGAGCTCCGAGGAACAAACTCCCGGTTCAGTCAGTAAAGTCATGGAGATGGACGCACAGCCCAGGGAACACAGTAAACAGTAGCGGAGCAGGTGACAGACAGCGGCCACACGTGCCGCGGGGAGCCTTGAGCACCGCGCGGAGGTGTGGCCTCAGCCGACGACATCACCGCGTGTCCCCACAGATGATGCCAGAAGCGGCAGTTTCACCGCAAGATTGTGACACACTTTCTATTTCTAGACACATTTCAAAACAATGCATTTATTAGTTATGTTCTTTACACTTTTAGAAAACAAGAAAAGTAAAAATCCTCACGGACTGCTCAGCCTTAAGTCAATATACACAATGAGGCACCAACTGATACAAAGGATGATTTCCAGTTACCAGTACTTTGTTTTTTTTGAAGATCAAATCCCACAAATTTCAATTTACTTTTAGTTGACTACCTAATTTTTCAACAAAATAAGTAGGTTTCTTTCTTTTTTTTTTTTAAGACTTTATTCATTTGACAGAAAGAGACACAGCAAGAGAGGGAACACAAGCAGGGAGAGTGGAAGAGGGAGAATCAGAATTCCCGCTGAGCAGGGAGCCCGACACAGGGATCGACCCCTGGACCCTGAGATCGTGACCTGAGCTGAAGGCAGACGCTTCATTGACTGAGCCACCCAGGCACTGCCTTTTTTTTTTTTTGAACAGAAGCCAAACGCTAAGGTTCAGATGTACATGAATTTAATTTTTACAGTTTTAGTACTGATGATTAAATTAGCTAGGTTTAGCCTAGATAAGTCCATCATCTCTGGAAAAGAAAAGGAAATTTATTTATGGTTTTACCAGCGACTCCTGCCTTCCAGAACCACCTACAGCCTCTCCTCTGACCAATAACATACCCATTTTTCCATGCTGGTATTTGTGAAGTCCAAGCCCTGAAGTGTGGACTTCCTAGCTGAGAGACTACGGGGAGTCAGGTTTTTAGATTTTTGTTTCACACGGCTTAATTCATCACAGAAGTCGTAGAAACCCTAGCTATTTCACAGTCGCTAACGCGTCCTCAGAGGAATTTCGGATCTCGGTCATTATACCTTACACAACGCAGTCATTGCCAGAAGAGTGTCAGTGCATGACAGCCTGAACACCCAGTCAGAAACAAAACTCAGACTTGAAGTCCTCCTCTCCTCTGCTGAACTGAGGTGAGGACTGGGTTGACTTCTGCCTGAGACCGGCTAACCCGATGACTTGTCCCCCCGTCTCGCTGCGCTGCTGCTCCTGCCGGCTCCGCTACGGGAGGACTGGCTGCCGCGGACACACCTGAGCGAAGCCCCATGACAGTTTCCGGAAGCAAGCACTCAGCGGCTTCATTTTCAAGCAACAAGACACTTTACAGAGCAGACCACATTTCCAGAAGTTTAGGGCGGGGAGGGCTGAGGACAGATGTCGGCACCCGTCATTCCGGCAGGCGCAGCCCTCACTACTGCCCTGTCACGGTCACTCTTGGTGTTTGGAGCAAGTGTGCAAGCTCCACAGAGCACCCTGCCTACGCACGGCCCCACCCCAGCGGCCACCTACCATTCTGAATCATGTAGTGCAAAATCTGTTCAATGATGGACACCACATAGCTAGCGTCTGCTAAAACAGGCAAGTACGTGCTCTCAGAGGAAAACACCTCAAGCATCCTCATTGGAAGTGCAACATTCAGACTGTCATCATTACAGTTTTGCAATAATCTGTAAAAACAAAACAAAACAAAAAGTATTCACACACTTACTGGATGGCAAATGTCATCCCAAACTCCCACAAATGACTCGCCTTCACTAGGGTGACTTGATGGAATTTACCTGCAACAGAGGCTCATCAACCTCTTTATTTGAAATAAACATGTAAGTCTCTCAGACCCATCCAGCTGCTGGACAAAGAGAGAGCTGTGTTTGATTAAGTTCTGATACATCCATATCTGAAACAGCAAAACATACAGATCACCCTCAATCCATAAAGAGCTCATTGGTTACAGTACAGTAACACCCCAAATTTCCCTAAGTGGTCAACAGATACTACATCAAAACGTGATAAAACGTAAATCTTCTAAACCACAATTTATTTTGTAGTATATACCACATGTCTTAGATCTTCTATCTTAAAACAGCACATCAATATTAAGCTAAACCACTAAGTTTATTACTAAAACAAAGTACACTTCAAACTCACCTAAATCTGAAATAAAATAGCTCATTTGCAAAAATCAGCAACTCACAGTAAAAATACATGAGAAATACAGTATTAATCATAAGGTACACAAGGACAGCTCTAGTGATTTAGCTTCACAAATGCACACTAGAGGGTTATCCGACCCCATTAAAAAAACAAACAAACAAAAACAAACAAACAAAAAAACGCTGGAAAACACATGAACGAGGCTAAGTGAAAGTGTAGTGGGCGCTCACCAAACGCTTGGAGTCTTCGTTCTGCTTGTAGAAAAACAGCAGCTGCCTCACCAAGAGGGTAAGGTTGGGCCCACTGGCGATGGAGAAAGTGGCCCCCGACTGTGAGGCACTGGCGCAGCGGTCGAACGCGCTTCTCTGGATGGCGTGCTGGAGGCAAGAGAAACGACACGCCGGTGTGACGGGCAGGTGTGCAGCTGCGGCAGCCCGAGTGCGCACCGGGGTCTGCACAGCGGGGGTGGGGGTCCCAGTCTGGGTCCGTGAAACAAAACCCAGAAAACTGGGAAAGGAATGAAGACCCTTCAACTGCCCAAAGACTCTTCCAACACTTCCATCTTTAGCTGCAGCCCATGTTTCTATTTTGTTACTTAAAAATCACCTCAAAAAAAAACAAAAAAAAAACAAAACAAAAAAAAATCACCTCAAAACTCCCCAATCTATAAATCTTTATGTAAATATAAACTACTAAATTTAATTATTGGGGGAAACAGTATTATCAACATTAATTTTCATTACACAGGTGTACTAAAATACCCACAAAATGAATTCCACTTCTAAGACCCCAAGGCTGTATTTAAAATAAGCTCTGGCATGCCTAATTCTTTCTCAGCTTAAAAGCAAACTTACTTGCTGTTTCCGGTCTCTGTAGCCTCGTATAAATGACTGTATAATTATTGCATTTTTCAATCTTCGCCTTTCCTCCTGCATAATGGAGGGAGGAAGAAAGAACCGGTCAGAGTGAAATGATATTTAGCTAGCACATACTTTAAAAAAAAAAAAAAAAAAAACCCAAACAGCTATAGAATTTACAGACCACAAAATTCACTCTTTTAAGTGTACCATTCACCAATTTTTAAAATACTCGAAATTTAAGTATCACCACGATCTAATTTTGGAATACTTTCATCACCCACCCCAAAACCCCCTCTACCCACTAGCACTCATTCCTCACACCCTCAAATCTCTGCCCTGGCTGCCCCCATCTCTGGCAACCACTAATCAAATTTCCGTCTGTGTGCGAATGCCTATTCTGGATAGTTCTGATAGCGGAACCCTGTAATATGGGGCCTTCTGTGTCTGACTTCTTTCACTTGGCATGGTATTTTCAAGGCTCATCCACGTTGTATCACTTACCAGTACTGCACTACTTTTTATGGCCAATTACTATTTCACCATATGGACGTCTCACATTTTGTTTATCTATTTACTACCTGACAGACGTTTGGGCTATTTCCACTTTAGGCTACTATGAATGATGCTGCTGTGGACACTCACTTAAAAGTTTTGTGTGGACACAGGTTTTCATTCTCCTGGGTGTGTGCCTAGGAGTGGAGTGACACTGAGGAACTGCCAGACTGCTTTCCACGGGGCTACACCATTTCGCAATCCCACCAGCACAGCAAGCCTTATACTAACAGTTACAGTTTTAAATATAAAAAGAATACAGACAACCCAAACATTGATTTTAAAAGCCACTTTTCTTATCTCAAAGCAGAAAACTCCAGTGTTGGTTAAGACTGTCTTTATGATCTTCGGTGGCCTAGCAGAGATATTTATCTTCACATCACCGTGACCAGTGCAGCCCCCAGTGTTTGAAAGCCTACTCTGTGCCAGCCCCACGAGAGACACTGCACAACCATCCGAGATGACGACTCCTCCCGGTTTTACAATGCAGAAGCTCAAATCTCCATGGAGAGAAAGTGATGCTGGGAGACGTAAGAGGGTCAGAACTCAAAGCATGTGTGACACAAAAACGTGCACTCATCTTACCCCATGACTTTGTTTCCTGCCTTCTATGAATGCCGGCTGACACACGCACACACACAACCCTAGCATGGCAGAACACCAACTGGGTCATGCAAGTGTACTTCCTGAGCTTCAAGTGCTTACAGCAAAGGAACCCCGGGGCTTAAACCTAGCTTGGGAATCTATTCATTACAATGATGATTCTAAGAGCACTTGACTAAAAACCCATAAATGGTCCCATGAGTTTTCAAAACATCTATTTTTATTCATTCAGCTGTTCACTGAGGAGGAAGTCTCGGTAACATTCCTGCCTTCTGGCTGGAACAGGGACCTAAAGGCTCCATCTTAAGTGTACTGGAAATAGACTGATCCTGACAAAAAGGACTGAAGAAGGGCTGCAAACAAGCTAAACCCTGTATTAAAGGTGCTCTGTCCTCCTTCCCACTGCCTGCCAAAAGAAAATGTAACACTATCCAAAGAGAGAGCTCTTTTGCTTTTTGTTTTGCCATATAAACTGTCAGTATTCAACCAAAATAACCAGGCAAAAGAAAAGAACTAAAAATCAAGGGGCACCCGGGTGGCTCAGTCGTTAAACGTCTGCCTTCAGCTCAGGTCATGATCTCAGGGTCCTGGGATCGAGCTCCGCATCGGGCTCCCTGCTCAGCGGGAGGCCTGCTTCTCCCTCTCCCACCCCCTCCTTGTGTTCCCTCTCTCGCTGTCTCTTTCTGTCAAATAAATAAAATCTAAAAAACAAACAAACAAACAACAAAGAACTAAAAATCAAGAGGACAAACAACAGAAACAAACCCATAGGTGATCCAAAACTGGAGTTTAAACATTATCTTTAATAATTTATAATTATGTTCATGAAATTAAAAGACAACTGGGAAATAAATAAAACGAAGACAATTCTAGAACTGGAATAAAATCTGAAATTCAGAATTCAATGGATATATTTAACAGTTAGACACTGGTAAAGAGATAATCTGTAAATCAGAAGTTAGGTCAGAAGAAAATATCCAAACCAAAGCAGAAATATTCAAAAGGATAAATACACAGAAGAGTACAGGAGAGATATATGACACAATGCAAAGGTCAAACATGTACGTAATTTGAGTCCAAGAAGAAAAGGAAAGGAAGAATGGAGCAGAAACACTACTCAAGAGACGAGAGCTGAGAATTTCCCAGAAAAGAGGAAAGACATCAACCAATCAATACTTCTTGCTTGAGCAGTCACTTTCAACTGACGGCACTTACACCACCCAGGGAACATGTGGTAATTTCTGGAGGTATTTTTGGTTATCTCAACTGGAGGGCCAGGAATGTTGTGGCATCGAGGGGACAGAGACGAGACCATGGATGCTGCTCAACACCCTTCAATACACAGGATAAGCCCCCACAACAAAGAATAGTCTGGTCTGAAATGTCAACAGTCCCACCTGAACCTCTTTGTATTTGCTGTTTCCTTCACCAAGAATGCTCTTCCTCCAGCTTCTTCCTCATCCTTCAGTTACCAGCTCAACTCGAACCAGCTCAGAGAGCCCTTCCCTGAACACCTTTCCCGGTCACTATCACCTTGCTCCACTGCCCTCACAGCACTTCTCACCGGCTCACATCTGTGCTCTAGAGCCCAGCAAGAACACCATCCATCTTATTCACTATCTATATACCCAGCAAGCAGAACAGTACCTGCAACGTATCAAACTCTCAATCAATATTTGGTAAAGGAATGAATGAATGATTAGAAAACAAAACAAAACAAAAATCTGGAAAAGTAGGCTATAAAATACCATAATTGCTGATTAATCAACAAAATAAAGCCATGTTAAGAAACTGTCACCAGAGAGATGAAATGTAAAATAAAGAATATTTTAAAAAATAAAACAAATGTCACTAGCTCCATTCATTTATTTATCTTCTACACAAATAATTAAGGTATTTGCCTTAACAGTGAGTTTTCTTCTTTTGCTTGGCAAAACATGAACATGATATACTAAGTCTTTCTAGATCTTCTGGAAACTATAATCATAAACAAACAAGTGAACTTTATTAAAGCCTGCTTTCCCCCCTCTATTCTGGAAACTGCCCTCTTAGTCCATGTTTTCCACACTGGTTCCAGAATAAATTACTTATCGTAAAATCCAAAAAAATCCAGAAATGCTTCTAAAGTTTAATATACATAAAAATACGTTATGTCACATATAACATACATCTATTTATATACACGTTACGACAGGTTTATTTAAATGCTATGGTAAAACGCTTAAAGAGATTATTACAAAACTGCTTTTACCTCTCTCTTTCTTCTTTCTTCCTGAGTACGATGTAAAAGAGAAGCCTTTTCTTCCTAAACCACAAAAAGAGAAAAGATAAAGACTATAATTTCAAATTCTGAAAATACCCTCAAACAAAAAGTAAAGAATGTCTTGACCGAAAAAGGATTCTAAAAATCAAACACTCTGACTTAATGAGAAATCTGAGGCACAAGAGGTTAAACGGCCCCCCGCCAGATCACAGACCTAATTAAAGTTAGTATTTCAGTAGTTCTCTAAGAATGAAATCTGATTTCTTCACACACGGGAGAGTTCAAATGAAACAGGAATACCTGAGTAATAATGAGTAATAACAGTGCATCAAACCCATGTCGGCACCCGGCTGTGAGGATCCTACTACAGTTCTGCAAAACACAACCTCCCCAAGGGGAAGGCAGGCAAGGCGAACATGGGACCTTTCTGTATTATTTCCAGAGCTGCACACGAGCCTACAATCATCTCAATAAAATTTTTGAGGAAACAAAATTCAGTATTGTTACTGAATGTTTAAAAATCCTCTTTTCAGGGCGCCTGGGGGGCTCAGTTGGTTAAGCATCTGCCTTCGGCTCAGGTCATGATCCCCGGGTCCTGGGATCGGGTCCCGCGTCAGGGTCCCTGCTCAGCGGGGAGCCTGCTTCTCCCTCTCCCTTCGCCTGCTTGTGCTGTCTGTCACATAAATAAATAAAATCTTTAAACAATAAATAAAATAAGAGCTAACCTTAGTTATTAAAAAAAATAAAAGATTCGCTTTTTATCATACAACCAAATTTTGAACAAACTTACTTGGTATGTAGAAGGAACCAAAGTAATAAATGGGAAACTTAAACATTTCAAATAAAATAAAAATACTTAAAGATAACCCTCCTTCCCCCAGAAGTGTTCCAGTCTATAATGTATGAGCATTTTATTTTTATAAATGTAATCCAAAATAAAATTAACAGTCCAAGACATTATATGTGAATCATTATAAAATGAATAAACACAGAAGAGAAAGAAAAAGAAATCCTCAAAATATTTTCCACTGTAGATAATTTCATTTCTTGAACTTCAAATAGACTTTACCACATGACCGAAGTCAGAAAAATATTTTTTTTAAGATTATTTATTTATTTATTTGACACAGAGAGATCAGATCACAAGTAGGCAGAGAGGCAGGCAGAGAGACAGGGAGAGGAGGAAGCAGGCTCCCTGCTGAGCGGAGAGCCCGATGCGGGCCTCGATCCCAGGACGCTGAGATCATGACCTGAGCCGAAGGCAGAGGCTTTAACCCATTGAGCCACCCAGGCGCCCAGAAAAATATTTTGTTTTAAATTTTAATTAATTAAAAGGAGGAGGGCGAATGGAAAATTTAAAGTAAAAAGTGCAAAGCTTTGATGGCCAGAATTAGAAAAAGCTTCTAGACAGACATTTGTATCCTTATTTATGAATAGAACCGATATGTTTGTGTCTACGATTTCTTTTCCTTCTATTTCCATTTGTCCAGATTTAACATGTGTTCATTATCTGGTTGTAGCTAAAAGGCTAAGATCCCTTAAAACAGTATGCACTGTTACAACTATGAAAACACACACTGAAGTCTGGAATTAGAGCGGGGGTGGGTCCCTGGGGGACGGGCATGAAGGAGCACATGGGATGTGATGAGCACAGGGAGTTACACGCAACCGATAGATTACTGGACTCTACATCCGAAACCAATGATGTGCGTTATGTTGGCTGAGAGAATTTTTTAAAAAAGTCTGAAATTCAACAAACCAACATTTTACCTTAAAAACATGGCCCCTGCTGGCAAAACAGCCACTACGTTTACTTTTCCACACAGATAAGCCCCTAGCCCTCGCACAGGGTCAAGTAGGTCCCTGCTCCCCGACCGCACCGCTGCTTCCACCTGCTTCCCCCGGCACGTGCAGGTATCTGACACACACACTTCTGCAATGACTGCACGCACATCGCCTTCCAGTCCAACGCTGCAGACCAACAGTGCATCTAACAGCGGAGAAGCACTTCTGCATGTCCGCAAGCCAGTACCCACGTTGCAGTATTTCAAAAATCAAAAAGGTACTCAGTACCAAAAAGCACAGTGAGACTCTAATTGAACACTGGCATTTCTGAGACACTGCATCTTCAGGGTGAAGCTCACGGTCCGGGAGGAGTCACGACAGCACAAGGGGCCCTGCTGGCTGTGCTGAGGGGGAATGTTCTTAACTTCTGACTATCTGTCGCTCGAAATCCCAGGACGCACGACATCCCACAACGGGGAAGGTCACTTCTCTTACCTGTGCTCAAGCACTGGTAACATCTCCTACTGCAAAGGCAGATGCATTTCAAAAAAATCAAGTACGGCAAGCCCGTCCACAATGATGGATACGCACACAAACCCTGATATGTAATTTCAACCATAAAACTGTACTTTTGAAAATGCTACTAAGGCCTTTCCAAGCGTACTCCCGCCCCTTTAATATCCTGCAGACGAAAGAAAACGGTCCACAGGGAGAGGCCGACCAACCTGCGACGTCACGTCAGGCACGTGCACAGGCGACTGGAAGGCCAGCAGCAGCAGCGGCAGCAACACTGCCTGGTCTACACCCGTCTACCGCGCCCTAGCACAGGAGGGCAGCAGAGGAGGTCACATGTGCCACACAGAAAACTAACAGCGACTGAAGGCTTCTGTCCGCACACTAAGCAATATTCTAAGCCCTTGGCTTCGGGTAATTCACATATTCCTCGAAACGAGCCTGTGAGGTAAGTACTGTTATTCTTCCTGTTTACAGATGTAGAAAGTGAGGTTTGAAAGTGGGAGATCCAGGATATGAACTCCTATGGCCTAGGACTTAACCCACTAAGCAGTATGCAATCTACTTTGAAAAAGAACATTGTTATTTTGCATTTTGAGAAATTAAAAAAAATTATTTGCCTTTGTTTAACATGAGTAACTTGGAAGATTATCAGAAAGGAGGGGAGAGGGAGGCCACAGAAAAAAATTTTGATCTTCAAAATTTGACAAGAAAGCATGAGGAGCAGGTAGTGCTGAGAAGCACAGGACACAGAATGTCGAGAAAAGGCAAACCAAGCATCAAAACGGTCAGGACACAAAGGCTGCCGTGAAAAGCCAGCCCAGCACAGGAAGACAAGTGTGACACGGCACGTAATCGATGTCCACGTGTGGCATAAATGCTCAATATGCAGCCCTCAACGTGTAGCCAAACTCCAGGGCAGAACCAGAGCCTCTTCGCGCGCTCCGCGTCTAGAAGAACGCCTCCGTTCCAGACATTCGAACGAGCTTCAGGAGGGCACCCACCCAGTCAACGGATATTTAGTGACTCACGGATCGTGCCAGGCACCAGAGATTTTACTGTGTAAGATGTGATTTATCTGACAGAGAGACACAGCGAGGGAGGGAACACCAGCAGGGGGAGTGGGAGAGGGACAAGCGGACTCCCCGCCGAGCAGGGAGCCCGATGCGGGACTCGATCGCAGGAGCCCGGGGTCATGACCTGAGCCGAAGGCAGACGCTTCATGACGGAGCCCCCAGGCGCCCCAGCACTAGAGATTTTAAGAGTGAGGCAGTGGCCCCCTAGGGGCTCCTAGCCCGGTGCTGCTCACCGAGCCCGCAGCTCGCACAGACACGGCGGTGGCCGCCGGCGGGAAAGCGGGAGGCGGACAGGCGCCGTCTGCGCCCCGCGCACGAGCCCCGCGCCGGCACAGCGCGCGGGGAGACCTAGTCTGCCTCGGCGACTCGGAGAACGCTCGGGGGAAAGGCAGGTCTGCGAGGCACCTGGGAAGGACGCGGTCACGGGAGGCCGAGCGGGACGGCGGCGCCCCCGGCCTGTCCCCCGCACGAAGCCCAGGCTGGGGGCCGCCGAGCGCTGAGGGGCTACGGAGTAAGAGGCAGGAAGGACCGCAGGGAGGGGTCGGCCGCCCTCCAGCCTCAGCTCCTCACCCCCACCCGCACCATCGCGCAGACGGCTGCCTTCAGAACCAACAAAAAAGGCAACCTCTTCTCACGGGCTCCTAAAAGATCACTGAACATCAAAGACAAGAATCACCTCTTCTCAATGCTCGGTTATTCAAATGAACCCCATTTATGCAAAACCTACGACACTGTCCTTATTTTCTATTCCGCGTCAGCCTGAGGCCCCAACTGGATCAAGTTCAAACCCAGCCTCAGCACCGGAGCGGGACGGCGGGGACACGTCTCCCGCGCCATCGCCGGGCGCTGCCTCAAGGGCGCCTCCCGCTCCGACCGTCGGGCAAGCCCCCGATGCCCTGCTCCCCGCGGCCCGAC
>LNAC01000193.1:661770-678969 GCA_002007465.1 Ailurus styani
CAGCAGCAGCCCCGCGGCGCTCGGCCCACGGGAAGAGACGCCCCGCCGCCCCGGCCCCCGAGCTCAGAGCACACAAGCGCCCGAACACGGCATCCGCTCCGGATTCGTGTGCCTGACAAAGGCTCTAGGAGTTTGTCACGTACGGACACAACCGAGTGTGTGTTTAAAGAGAGAAACAGGTCTCAGATTAGTGCGCCTGGACAGAGGACAGAGTAAAGGTAACCTTAATTGGGGTTTTGTTCCTTCAATAAATTATAAATTCCTTCAGAATAAGGCCTATGTCTTAGTCTTTACCATCCTGATACTTAGCACTGTGCCTCGTGGAATGACTGAAGGATGAAATTTAGAAAGAATAAATAAACCGGGAAATCTGAAGCTTGAAAGATTTTAAGGTTGAAAAAAAAGTCACGATAAACTAAGAGACTAGAATGTAAAATCACTTATCCACTGAGGCTGACGTTAGAAGGACCGACGTCTTCCTACCACGTTAGCGCCACCAAGATCAGAATAGCGGCCAGACAAATCCTAAGCCCAATCAATGACTCCAATGTTCTAAACTTCCTCAGGAAGTCGACAAATGATTCAAAAATGTGGTAAGGACTATCATCAATCTCCTCAGTACTCCTGACTTAAGCAGTGACCCTGAGGAATGTCGGTGAGCCCGACGCCCACCTCCTCCGGGAAGAATGACGACTGCTCAGACGGACAGGCCGGCTCCGCCGACGGCCAAGCTGCCCTTCTCGACGCGCTAACCCAGCCCCGCAGAGAAGGCCCGAAACAGACCCCCGCAGCCACACTCGGCCGGAGCCAGCACAGTAACCGAGCACAGAAGCCTGGAGCTCGCTACAGCCGAGGCCGGTGGGGTGTGACCGCACACCCTCCACTACCAGGCTGTAACAAGGCGCAGGGCACGGAGGCCAAGGAGGGAAGGAGGGAGGACCTCTACCTTGATGCCCCCGGAGAGAGGGAGGAGCAAGGAAAGGTGACTCCCAGGCATGGAGCCCTCCTCTCCTTCCCCTGCAACTAGACCCCCACCGACATCAGTGTCTCGGACTCTCCTCCGCCACCTTCGCGAGGCTCACGCGCTGCACCACCTGGACTGTTATGCACTTACTGTTCCTCTTTAAACTGAGTTTTAAAACTTTTTACTTTGAATTAATTTCAGACAAAGTTGCAGAAGGGATACAGCGAGTTTCCTTATCCCTTCTCTCTTACCCCACTGCCCCCTCCATAACCAGAATACAATTAGCAAGAGCAGGAAATCAACAGGCGTGACATGCCTAACAGAACTACAAACTTTATTAGAAATTCACCAATTTTTATACTAATGATCTTTGCCTGTTCTAGGATCCCATGCAGGCCCCTACACTGCATTTAGTTACTCCTTCTCCCTCACCCGTACCAATGTGCAGCAGCTCCTCCTGAGTCCTGTATGTCCTGGACGCTGTGCCTCGATCTGGGTTTTTCCAATACTCTCTTACGGCTGCAGTGAGGTTATGCAATGACGACAGGAGGCGGCTTTAATGGGTATGGTAACAGGTGTATCTGCGTCTCCACACTTACATCGACGACCAAGTACGTATGTAAACGAGAGAGAAGAAAAATCTCTCCTCACAGAATCGTTACTAAATGCAGATGGAAAAAGGAAAACAATCCCCAAACTCCTCACCGTAATAAATGGTGCAGACGACACCGACTGACGTGTGCTACAGTTAGTGGGCAAAGCTCGAGAAGAAACAGGATTCGTCTGATCTCCAAGTACCTCCTCAAGAGCTTTACCAACTACTAAGGGGAGACAGGGAGTGCACAGTGGGGAGCCCCGCAGACAGCAGCCAGGGGACCAGGAAAACCTCACCAGCGATAAGGTACAAGGGCCTCGCACACCCCTACAGGATTATCCTGAGTACGAGGTACACTCCTGAAAAGAAACACAATGAATACAAAACCGCAATAAATTAAATTAAAAAATAAACACTGAATTATAAGAAAAACCTAATACATTTATTTATGAAAAGCCCTATCAGAAACTAAGCCCCTCAAAGCAAAAGAACTGTTTATCATCACAGTAAAGGGGGGTAGGGTGCTACGTAAAGTCTAAGAGGAAGAGGCGTCTATAATTTCATTTTGTAATTTTGATATTGGACAACACAGACAATACTTAGATGTTTATCGTTCATCAGGCAAAGGTTATTTAATTGACAGAACTGGATTCTAAAAATGAATTCCTAAACAGAACACCAAGTGTGTTTGGTTCAACAAACTTCAGTTTCAAGAAAGCCTCCAGGGCCCGATCTTGTGTGTCCTTTTACTTAGTACTATTCTCCTGATGATTTTAAAAAAGGGGTGGGCCTCACATCTACCCATTCATCACGCGCCTGGGGGCCCTCACTCTTAACTTTGTATATTTGGTGTTCAGAAGACTTTCTTCGAGTTGTTCCCAATTCTCTCCCCCACAATCAAGGTGTACTTTCCATGGCTTCAGGCAAAAAAAGGTTTGCTCCACAAAGACCTGACATTCCTCTAAAGGTGACAGTCAAGAGAGAGCCCTCTGCTCTCAGCACGGGAAGAAGTGGGTGCTTGTAGCGACTGCTCAGATCTTCACAAACCTAGAGGAGGAAGTCAGCCGGCACGGGGTGATGACCTGACATTCTATTGGGTACTGCTCTTAAATACCGGAGATGAACAAGACTGCCTTTTGGATAAGGAAGGGTCCAGCTTCCAGGGCTGGAGCACACTGGATCAAACCTCCCACTGAACCACCATGGTGTTCTGTACCAACTCTGCTCTTTCCACAACATCACACATTAAGTCTGTGTTACTGTGTCACAAAGTCATCAACAGATTTTAACAGATTTCCTCTGATTTATGAGTTAGACAAAAAAGTCTTCATGGTCTTGTTTATTCAGCTCATGGCTGACAAACAGCAAAGGATGTGCTGATTTCAAAACATCAGTGAGCTCCTGGGTTTGTAGTGAGCAGCACCAACTTGGTCTTGCCTGGAAGATTAACAACTGGCCCGACTTGTTTATAAGCGAACACTGAACTAACTCACTCACTGGACAAAGGAATCTCATCAACTATATGTTTTGTTACTAATTACCACTTTTAATCCTAACTTTTCGTGTATCTTGCCAATTAGCAGCTCTAGTCTTTGCAATTAAGTATAATATCCCAGACGAAGTGTTCTCAGCTTTTCATTTTAACTCACCATCACATTCTGCACTTACTTTCAGGCTATTGAGAAATTGCTCCTGTTTGTTCTGAGAAGTTTAACAGGTTGGGGGTGGTATCCCTTATGGTTTCAAAATAAAGGCTGAGCATGGTAGTTTCACAATGAGGTCTGGCTCATAATGGCATAGGTTCACTCTCTCAGCCAGTGTGTGAAAAAGCACATCTCAAAAATCTTTTTCTTTTTTTATAAGATTTTATTTATTTATTTGACAGAGAGAGCGAACATGAGCACAAGCAAGGGGAGCGGGAGAGGAAGCAGGCCCCCACTGAGCAGGGAGCCCGATGCGGGCCTCGATCCCAGGACCCTGGGATCACGACCTGAGCCGAAGGCAGATGCTTAACTGAATGAGCCACCCAGGCGCCCCTCAAAAATCTTTATCATATTTGTTTGTGTTTCCTATGCAGGCTGTAAGTTCACAACACTAAAAAACTAGTTCCAGTGGGTCATTAATGTGGTCCTTATTATAAATGAAAACATATAATGATAATCGTAATTATCCTTAGTGCCTTAATTTGTAAGACAATCTTTACCTTCAGGCTTTAAAAATGACATGATTTCTGTTGTTATAAAACCTAACCCATGCACGTCAGACACAGCAGTCAGGCGGGAAAAAAATAAAGACATGGGCATGATTCTAATTCGCTGTCACCCATACCTACCTGTAGCTCACACCAGTACGTGATCATTAACTTCCGAAAGTGAAATTTCATCACGCCGCTAGAAAAACAAGCCTACAGCACTGCATAAGGAGTCAGTGTACAGAATCGCACACGAGCAACACGGACGACATATATGGCCAACCGATTACGTACGCAAGCACGCCCAAACGGCAGCCCCCCGAATACTGACATGTCACTGGCAAGCCGAGCTTACCACAAAGCTTCCCGACTCTAACCTCACCATGAGGGGGCATTTCAGAGAAATCACAGGCTTGACACCTACTGGACACTGAAATAAACACTGCTAAGTTTTTAAAATGCTCCTTTCTATGCCACCTAAATCATCACACACTTTGGGACAAATAGCGACCTACACTAATGAGGCTAAAGCATGAAAAGGCAGGTCAACATCAAAGGGTCTCTGGTTAGACTCACATGGAAACAGATTCAGCATGTGATAAAGGTGGCATTTCAAATCTACACAGAAGAGTACCGTTCAATAAATATGATAGGAAAAACTGTGTGACCTAAATAAACACAATGTATCTCTAGTCCTCCCATCAAGAGATCCCTGAATGACATTAAGATTTGTGTGTGTATGTATGAAGCACTATAAAAATATGTGAAGATGGTATGAGAACTAAAAACTCCCACGTGGACTAAGACTTTAAGAAAGAGACATCATACATTAAGTCTTCTTACTGTTTGTCATTAGTTATTTAAAAATAAATTTGAGTACATCAAAGTTAGAACTTTCTACACAAAAAAATGTAACACAGGCTAATAAAATGACAAAATGGGAATAAATATTTGTAACACTGTAACACCAACTGTTTGTAAAAGCTCTTCAAAATAATTTTAAAAGATCTACAATCAAATAGAAAAATTAGCAAAAGCTATACACAGTGCAGAGGGAAATAAATGTCTTTTAAACATAAGAACTTCAATTTTATTCATTTGGGGAAAACATGCAATAGATACACAATGAAATAGGCTTTTTAACCCACCTGTTGGGCAAACAAACTCGGACAGCATGCTGTGGGTTAGAGGACAGCAGCCACTTCC
Organism: Ailurus styani; assembly: GCA_002007465.1. Lineage (NCBI taxonomy): Eukaryota > Metazoa > Chordata > Mammalia > Carnivora > Ailuridae > Ailurus > Ailurus styani. Next base: position 666,727 of record LNAC01000193.1, read on the forward strand.
GTTCGCTGATAAAGGTGCCTTAGCAATCTAGGAGAATCTATTAAAATTCAAAATGTGCATAGCCTTTGACCCAGCACTTCTAGAAATTTAACCTATGCATATTAAAGGCACATATACAAGAATATATACTGCAACGTTGCTTAAATTAGCAGAAAACGGACAGCAAATGGCCATTAAAATACATAACCGCTAAGTTACAAAATGTTCATTATAGTGAGGAGCATCCAGCTTTTTCAAAGAACGCAGTCCATCCACCTGCACTGAGCTGCAACCATCTCCAAGACGTATCCTCTAGGGGGTAAGTGCCACGGCCTGTTTAATATGCTCCCCCACGTGCTCAAGTAACAGAAGGGCAGGCGCCCGATGACCCCGTGGGCACAGACTCGCCGAGAGGACAGGGAAGAACCTGGGACACAGTCTGACTGTCCGGGTCAGGGACCGAGGGAGGGAGAGGCGGGTGAAAGGAGGGGAAACTGTGATTACTTTATTTTGCTTCGTTATTTTCTACTGCTTGAATTATTATCCACGCCCATGGAACACTTTTGCTTTTTTGGAATAATAAGCAAATGAAGCTACGTGAGAACGTAAGTTTTTTTTAAAACAGCTCAACGTAACCAAGAATAAGTTCAAAATGAAGTGGCTGGGAGGGAAAGAACAACAAAGTACCAGCAAAACGAACATTCAGATTTTGATTCTTAACAAGTTTTTGGTTCCAATTTATTACATGGACATTTGAAAACACTTTACCTTCTAAATTCCACAGGCCTAGAAACGTTAGAAGTCTAAGGGCAGTTACACACCAGTTTCGTAACACACACTCATCAGGTGTGTTTGGAATGACTGAGCCTGCTCTTCATAGACGCACGTGCTACTTTCAATGCTACGCGCACCCTCACGGCGGGGACACTCAACCTATCCATCAGCACGTGAACAAGAGTAAACTACAGCAAACTTCTCTATTTGGTCTTGGAGCTGGAGGCACATTGTCTTATCTTCTCTGAAAATTAAATATGGCCAAACTTCAAAAATACCATGAACAAAGATGTTTTTAAATGGGAAAAAAATGTTTTTTTAATGCAAATACATTTCGTAGTAACAAAATGAAGTTTTAAAAAATGTAAGTCAAATAAATTAGATTTCATTAACTATCAGAATAAAAAAAATTATGGTCACGAAAATCAAAGTGCATTTATACAGTATGACTTCCATACACCAGGGGCTCATATGGGATGACATTTATAAAAGGAACATTAGTGAGCTTATTAATATCTCGATTTCTAAAAACAACAAGGTTTCCTTTGTTTTGATATTTGGGTTATCTCCCGTTAGCAATTCACTCCATTTAACAGGGTAAAGAGAATAATCAGTTTCACACCTGTTTTAAGTTAGTATTTTCCCACTCTCATGCACTAACATAGTAAGAACAGGTTTACACAATTCAAAGAATATTCAAAGTAAAACACTTCCTTTTGAGTTAATTAAAATGTTAAATGTCAGCAAAAGTATTATTTGTGAATAATACACAATCTATGATGTGGGCTTTTCCTAAGAACCTCTATGAAAATATAAGAGCAACTAACTTCATGTACATGCAAAAAATATTTAAAGGTACATCAAGTACAGTAACAAATGACTGAATATCACACTTATAAAATAGAATATGCAATATGATTTCTAATTCAAAAAATATATAGAAAAAGACTAGAAAAAAATTCGCCCACATATTAGCAGTGTTTTATTTTTAAATGGACAGTGGGGTTCCAAAGAGGTAGTTTTTCTTCAATATATTTTAAATTTTCTACAATAACCGTTATAATTAGAAAAGATCTCACCTTAAAATGAAGTATCCAAAGCAAAATGCAGTAGTTTAATCCCATTACAATAAATTCTGAAAGACCTTCCTTTCTTACATAAGAACTGGGTGGTAAATACGGCACCATTTTAATCGCAAAACCCTGGAAATAACTATACGCACATCTACATGCAGACACGCCGACAGACACACATAAACAGGAAAGTGGTCATGCAACACAAACCATGTGGGGGAATATTATGTACCAGTGGAAACAGAACTACAGAGACCGAAAGAGTCATACACCAAGAACGACAACAGTATGTTCCCTCATTTTTATTGAAAAAGTGACGGGGATAGTTTTGTTTATGTTTAGGCTAGTTTTGAACAGACACTGGAGAATTGGTACTAATGGGGAAATCAGGAATCTCAGTGAGGGGAAGGTGTCATTTTAAGCCCTTTAGATGGACCTCACTTTTTATAATTTTTTTCAATTAAAAAAAGTTAACATTGTTTCAAAGGCCTCTGTCTGGAGAATGGAAAAGGAAACATCATTAAAGTGAGGAAGATTAGTAATAATTCAGTTTGACTTTCTCATTATCAAGAATTATGACTTTCATATTACAAGATGTGAAGAAGAGAAGCCCAGAAAAAGATAAGCAACTAAATCGCAGACAGTTGGTTACGGAATAAACATTTCTTCTGGTTTCCACTACACTTTCTACAACTTCACATTCTGTAGTAAAGATGTGATATGAATCATGCTGCTTGCCAATGCACTGGAGTTTACTAAAGTTCCTTAAAAACATGAGCATTAAAGCTTCACTGGAGGGAGCCTGGGGGGCTCAGTGGGTTAAAACCTCTGCCTTCGGCTCAGGTCGTGAGCTCAGGGTCCTGGGATCGAGCCCCGCATCGGGCTCCCTGCTCAGTGGAGAGCCTGCTTCTCCCTCTCCCTCTGCCTGTTGCTCCACCTACTTGTGCGCGCTCTCTCTCTCTCTCTCTGTCAAATAAATAAATAAAATCTATAAAAAGAAAAGAAAAGAAAAGAAAAGAAAAGAAAGCTTCACTGGAAGGAAAATTAGTTCAAAAGGACGTAGGGTTTTCTCAGAGCTACCTCCTCAGTGCCTGCAGGCCACGGTCCCCGACTTCCCCTGCAGTTAAAGGAGAGCGTACGTGAATTCAGCGGGAGGCGGATGCAAGCCGTGCAAGCTACGTGACACAGCAGAGCATCACGGAGGACCGACCACGGCTCCCGAGCCTGGTCGTTTTCACTTAAGCTCTCGACGCGCTGGGCTCCGATCTCTCCCTCGCAAGGATGTGGCGGCAAGTGCAGATGCCTCCGGGAGCCACAGAGAAATGAGAGGACAAAGCCGGGGGACAGCCGCCTCTGTCATTGCGACAAGGAAAGGGAGAAAAGGGACTCCCTGGAGACAGACATGTCCTCAGAGGCTGACAGCAAGGCAGAGATGCGCAGGCAGCATTAACCGCCCCGCCCAGGGTAGAGGCATGGACACAATTTTTCCTAGAGAACAAAGGGCATCAAAAGCCTTTACAACGTGCATACTTCGACCAAGCAATTCAACTTCTTTAATTTGTCCTAAAAAATAATTATATTTGTTGGCTCTAAAGATGTGGTTCACAATAAAAAATACCCTAAACATCCAAAAATAAAGCGTAAACATATAGACTTCATACAAAGTTCATGCAGTGAGCATGTACAGTAAGTTTTAAAAACTAAACGAAATTTTAATTTTAGAAAACAGACGGAATGACTTGACTCTCAGCTTTGGGATAACCCAGAGTCAGACACAAGACAGAGGGAATGGCTGGGGGGGGGAGCCCCCAAATCCAGCCTCCTACAAAAGGCACGCGGCCGTCCGATGAGCGCGGCTCTCGCACACGCTGCCTCTGCTCACTCCCTCGGTAGTAACTGCCGCCTCCCGGGCAGCGTGGCAGCCACACGGGGACATGCGTGCGGGCTTTCTGACTGCAGGCCCCTCTCTCTGCTCTCTCTGTAAGTGTCGGCATCCCTCAGAGTCTTGTTCTGAGCCTACGAGTCTTCTCAGAGCAACACCTGCCTGAGGATTCCGGCGCACCTCCCAGTTTCAACCACATACGGACAGACCCCCAGGCTCCACCCAAAGGTCCAGACCAGCACGTCCTGAACATCCCCCAACGACTCACGCTGCACAGGCCCCCAGGAATGGAACACTGTCTCGGTTCCTGGAGTCACCGTCCACGCTGGTGGCCCCAGACAAACCGCTGAGGTGACCCTCTTACTGCAGAGCTCCTCAATGGCCCTGGACTCTTCCCCTCTACCCAGGGCCCAGCGCTTTGCTCTAGGCCCTCATCACTCTTCTGGAAAACTGTAGCTGTCTCTCGCCTGGTTTCCAACCACGGGCCTGCCCCACGCTCATCTCTCCCCAAACCTCACTTCACTGCTTAAAATCCTTCTTCACTGGCTCACCAATGTCAACTCAGCCTGGATATGCTGAGTGTGACCCCCAGAATCCCTTAGGATCTGGCCCCCCACTGCCTCTCCCCAGCCTTCTCTTCTCCTACCCTGACTCCAGCCATGCTGAACAGTCTGCAGATCGTGACCACTCGTCCATGGTTGGACACCTCTGTCTCTGCTGCCCCGTCTCACGGATGGCAACAATGTTCACATGTAAACAGTAGTAAGAAACCCAGTCCGGCACGCAAAAGCCTATGGCACTAACCTTATACTATTTGCCTGGGGTTCTGGAAATAGGATACATACAACACTAGAAGAAAAGGAAAACAAGCTTCCTCCTTTCGTTCTGGTATAGGACCATCCAAAAAAATTCCCAATGACCAAAAATTTACTGTGATACTCTCTTCCTTCACTCACCTCTCTTCCACATCCACAGGTGTCTGCCTCCTGCCCTACAGTTGTCACAGTGACAATCCAGACACTCATTCCAAAATTATCTACTCCCCCAGCTCTGCTACACAGCCCCTCTTCTCTCCAAGGGTGGACAGATTAAAGAGGTAAATGACCTAAGTAAATTCACATTGCTGCAAATAAATGACACCTGCTTAAGTTTCCAAGTCACAGAGATACAAAGTCGTCTCTGAAGTCAACTAAGTTTCATCAAAATGTCTACTGAAAAATTATTTGGTTGACACTTTTTGCTTTTTAACTGTTTCATTATTTCCATAATAGTTAATGGCTAGTAACTAAAGACAATATAGTAGGAGAAAAGGAAAGCCATAATAGTTAAATCTTAATAGGTTAAGACACAAAAATAACATGTAATAACATAGTATTAGCATTTACAACTTAGCTAAAACTGATACCCCTTCTGTGGTGGTTTTAGAATATTTTCACAAATTCGGGAACAAATAATTTCACAAATTAGAATACTTTCACAAATTCACAAGAGTCAGTTGAGCCTCCAACTCTTGATTTCAGCTCAGGTCCTGATCTCAGGGTCGTGAGATCCAGCCCTGTGTCAGGCTCTGCACTCAGCAGGGAGTCTGCTAGAGATTCTCCCTCTCCCTCTGCCCCCCTCCCCCGCTTGTGCACAAGCACGCACGCGCACTCTCTCTCTCACAATAAATAAAATACTTTTCTTTTTAAAGAGTATTTCCACAAATTCTTTGATGCTGCTTCCCTTTAAGAGGTGGAGCTTGACCCCTCTCACCTTCAGTGTGGACTGGAGGACAAACAGTCCGCAGGACCCAAGTGCACGTGACCTTCAGGACTACCTCCTACAGGCTTGCCGCTTTCTCTCTGCCCTCCCACATCACATGCTACGTCATGAGGACATCCAGCAGCCCTCAGGAGATGTGCAGGTAGCAGGAAGCAGACCCCTCCCACCAAGCGTGGACAGCTCAGTCAAAGCTTTCGACTCCCGAGCCTCTAAGAGATCCTGACCCAGAACCACCCCACAAGCTGCCCTCAGATACCTGTCCCACGAAGGTGGGTGAGATGCCTAGAAGGTACTGCTGCAAGCTACCACTACGCTGGAAGAGAGAACATGTCCTTCATTTCCTGGAAACTGAGAAAGTGGTAGAGTAGATATCATGACTGACTTGTTTTTAAAGATTTTAAGTAATCTCTACACTGAATGTGGTGCTCGAACTTACAACTCTGAGATCAAAGTTGCATACTGGGGCGCCTGGGTGGCTCAGTCAGTTAAGGATCCACCTTCGCCTCAGATCATGATCCCAGGGTGCTGGGATCGAGCCCCACACTGGGCTCCCTGCTTAGTGGGGAGTCTGCCTCTACCCCACTCATGCTCTCTCAGATGAATAAATAAAAATCATTAAACCAACCAACCAACCAACAAAAAACAAAGTCGCATGCTCTCCTGAGTAAGCCAGACACCCCAACATCATGACTGTTCAGATTAATATCATTTAAACGCTCACTGCAGTGCTGTTTCGTAGTCTCCTTATTTCCATGAATAATGTATCATTTTAAAAATATAACAGACATTAAAATATAGATATTAATAAGCAAACACCATGACCACTTTAAATGGTTATATAGTATTCCATTACATTGTTATATTACCATTTGTGTAACAAATTTCCTATTGTTAGATATGTAGGTCATTTAAAATTTTTAATATGGTGAGTATCGCCATAATCATCATTTTTCCCCATGCATCTTTCCTATGCACCTGTCAAATTAGTTCCTTAGGATGAATTTCTAAAAGTAGAACTACTGGATTAGAGGGGATGTACCTTGTTAAGACTTTTGACACTAAATGTACCCCCCCACCAAGTAGGTTGTACCAATTTACACCATAAGGCACATCTATCTTTAACCTGCTTACCATGGAAGGCAAGGGACTATATGGAGACAAGCCAACAGAAAAAAGTTACTGCTCCTGCCTTCCTGTTGACAAACAGTGTAAGTAAAGGAAGATGTGAAGAGGCTGAGGCTGGAGAACAGGAACATGTAGAAATCAGCTACTCATACAATGGCATAAAATAAAGGTCACTGCCAAAGAATAAGATGTCTAACTTCCAAACTTCTAGCTGTCTGCATTCTACAAAAGTTATAAAAATAAAAGGAAAGTCACAGAAGAAAACTCCCTGTTGCTTTTGCAATAAACTCTTCCGAGGCTCTTGTGTGGTCCTATGACACTTCCTATGTGTTCTCTTAGTTAAGAGGCTCAGTGGGCAAGGAAGTCCCCAACCAAGAAAAGCAGCTTAAGTGTGCACAGCCGGGCAGGGGCTGGTGAGGCAAGCTAGGCACCTGGGGAACAAGACTTAAGGAGGTGCTGTCGCAGGGCCAGCCATGAGAGCGAGGGCCACCTGGAGGCCTGCAGTTGTACGACCTGAGTCAGTGCCTCCCTAAATTCTGTGCCCCAGCTGCCTTGCTTGCCTCAGCCTAGGCCCTGATTACAAGCACAAAGGGAACTAGACAAACAGTCTCAGCCCTTCTATTCTGCTTGATCTCCCTAAGAACCAGACCAAGAATTCCTGCCCGTCTCTGCTACAGGGAACTAGTTTTTTGGTCTCATATATGAAGGTTACCAACAGTTATGTTCTAGAGAACAGAAGTGGTACTGCTAGATAAAACAGCAATGTACTAATAGCAGTCCTGACAATATATTAACATTTTTAAATCTGATCTCAGAAAACATTTTTACTTCAATGCCAGATCTATAATAGTTTTATTTTCCACTGCAATATACACAGAGTAGCATGACAACACATGTACCAAGTGCCAACTTAAAAAAAAAAAAATTAGCATGGAAAGGTGCCTCGGTGGCTCAGTTGGTTAAGTATCCAACTTGATCTGAGCTCAGGTCTTGATCTCAGGGTCGTGAGTTCAAGCCCTGCATTGGGCTCCACACTGGGAATGGAGCCCACTTAAAAAATTAATTAAAAAAAAAAAGTTAAAAAAAAAAATCCCCAAACAACCCAGTTAAAAAATGGGCAAAAGGTAACATATACAGATGGAAAATAACCATATGAAAAAACACTGCACATCATGCGTCATCAAGGAAATGCAGATTACAACGATGAGCTACTACTACATACCTAACAGAATGACCGAAATCCAGAACACGGACAACAGCAAACGCTGGCAAGGACGTGGAGCAACGGGAACTCTCACTCACCGCTTGTGGCAGTGAAGACGGTGCAGCCTCTGGAGGGCAGTTCTGCAGTTTTGTTTTTAAAGATTATTTATTTGAGAGAGAGAATGCGCACACACAGGCGGGAGGGGCGGGGGGGGTGGAGGGAGAGAAGCAGACTCCACGCTGAGTGAGGGGCTCACCTCAGGACACTGAGATCATGACCTGAGCAGAAACCAAGAGTTGGGACGCTGAACCGACCGAGCCACCAGTCGCCCCAGTTCTGCAGTTTCTTATAAAACTAAACACTCCTACCATAGGATGCAGGGAGTATGGGGGAGGATGAAGAATTAAAGGAGGGAGGATTTTTAGGGCAATGTGATACTCTTAAGAGTGAATAATATGTCATTACACATTTGTCAAAACCCATAGAAAAAGAACAGAAAGAGTGAACATTAATGTATCATTACTAGTTTATCAATTATGACAAATGAACCACACTAAAGCAAGATGCTAATAACTGGGGAAAGGTGAGGCAGACAAGAGGGGCAAATGGAATTCTACCATCTGCCTGACCTCCTCCTATACAGCTCTAAAAAACTGACTCCTATATTTTTGAAGCAATGAACAAACATCAAAGAAATATTATTTCTACTGCTACTCTTCCTCAACTGTCTATGCAAAGTCGGAAAAGAAGTTTTAATTTCCTTCTTCCTATCTATAAACTTTTCCAGGGACGCCTGGGTGGGTCAGTCAGTAAAGCATCTGCCTTCAGCTCAGGTCATGATCCAAGGTCCTAGGACTGAGCTCCACAATGGGCTCCTTGCTCAGCAGGGAGCCTGTTTCTCCCTCTGACTGCTGCTCCCTGTTTGTGTGCTTTCTCGCTCTCTGACAAATAAATAAAACTTAAAATAAATGAACTTTTCCATATCCACATCCATTTCTTCCCTGTAAACCTCAAAATATTTCTCTCTTCTGCTCACACCTAATTCTTCCCGAGACTCTGAGAGCTCCACAACTCCTCCCTCCTCTACCTGCTCCTTCCCCAGGCTATGACTTGCTCAACTTCCTCCCATTCCCCACCCCCCCAAAACAAAACCTTCCTTAGACCTTCCTTAGACCTGGAATGCAACCTTCTTCAGGTCCTTTTCAAAAAAGATCTAGCCAACTTTTTGACTTCCCATTCACTCCTTGATGTGCTGCAATCTGACTTCCAAGTCCTATGACCCTGGACTGTTATCCCCATAAAGTCACGCGGGCTTCGTACTTGTTAAGTACTCCCTCACTGCACTCCTGCAGCATCTGGCCCCTCCACACCCCAGCCCCACGCCAGGTGTGATTCTTTCCTAAGTATTCTCCTCACTTATTAGATGTTATAACGCCCCACAAGCCACACCCCATCCCAAACTCCAGGCCTTCCCCTAGGGACTTCTTCCTGAATCACATTATCTGTTGGCAACTACCAAATCTGCATGTCTAGCTCAGATCTCTCCTTCACTTCACACGTGACAATCAATAGCCCGTTACACATCTCTACCAATGTCCACAGAAACCTAGACATTCCATTCACCAACCACTTGCCCCTCTTGGAGAATCCACTCCCTACAACTGACTGACACAACTAGACTGCTCTATTTGTACCAAAGATTCCCACCCACATCCCAGACTCAGCTCATCGGGTGGAAAGCTGACCCACACCAATCAGATTTCCTCTCCTGAGAAACAGAATTGAGGTCCGACAGTCTCAGTTGGACACCTCAACTATGAAATCATACACTGCCAAGGTCACGTGCAAGTACAAGGGAGAAAGACAGTCAGCAGAGAGCCAAGAATGAAGGAGACAGTGTAGCCCAAGGAGAAAAACCAAGAGTAACCACCTGGGGGCTGATGACTTGGTATGTGGGTATGTTTCTGTCCTTACATTCTTTGAGATACCATCAAATTCTTTCCATATACTGTTCCCCCCTACTAAGCAATTTTCAGTGGATTTCTATACTTGTAATTGAATGGCACCTAAGATATTCTTCTCGGCACTACAAGAAAGGAAAAAAAAATACTGCCATGAACTATATCATGCCACCAAGATGTCTCCTGATTTCAGAAATATTAAAAAGTGGAAACTGTGTAACTTAGAATCAGTGGAATCCCGTGTATGCTTACTCCATGTATACCCTTCCACCCACCTAGAATACCCTTCTTGTTTCCCACCAAGCCTAATTCTATCCATCCTTCAAGACAAAGCCCCATCCAACTCTACCCTTTCTTGGACCAGCCCCAGTAGAAATCCAGAAGGTAGTAACTATTCTCTACTGCTATTTGACTTCCAATTGCTTAAGTCTTACCTCTCCAACAAGATTATAATGAGGGCATGGAATTTTCCTTATTATGTTTCAGATGCTACAAAGACCCTTTACAAATAAACATGAAAAATAGCCATTTAGTTTGGAAAAAGAAAAGATGTATTCAAAAGGTGGCACTATTCAGTTTTCCACCAGCTCAAAAAAGGGAATATTACAAATCATTTAGTACATGAAAGAAAGACCATTATAACCTTTTACCTTTTAAATAAAGAGAAGGAATTACACTGTAGCCAAAGAGAATTAAGGAAATACGCATTTGTAGGTGCTCAACAATTCTGCCAGGAAACAAAATTAAAACTATAACTACAATGAAACTACATCCCCACCAGAATTGCCAAAATCAAAAGGACTGACAATAAGCAATGCTGAAAGGAAGTGAGGCCACCGACACCCTCAGACACTGTAGGTAAGTGCACTAGAGCTAAGTGTGTGTCTAGCCCAGCATGTGAGCGGGTGTGTGCCCTCCGGAAGACACCATAAAAACAGATCACATCGACTATGCTGTGTTGATACAATGCAGCAAAACAAGGAGAATGAACTCTACCTCTCAGAATGCGGATCCCAAAAACAGGAACAAACTGTATGTGACTCCATCCACATGAACTGCAACAGGCAAAACAAAGGTACAGTAACAGAGATCAAATAGCAATTATCTTTGCGAGAGGAACACTGAATGGAAGGGAGCAGGAGAGAGCCTGTGGAATGCGCCGAATGTTATTTGATGGGGAGGGGGGTGGTCACAAGGGTGCAGTCGATCGTAAAAATCCCTCCAGCTGAACGTGCAGTTGATTCCTCACCCAGATTCCAGGCCAGCGCGCCCAGCCCAGCCGCTGTGTGTTAACTACTGCTGGCTCCTTCGTGCTACCTTTCCAGGATAACTGACCTCAGCCAAGGGCCAGCAGAGTCACACCGCCACCCTCACCCCAGGGGTGGCCTGCAGACAAAGATCAACTGATATGGGGGGGTGGCGCACGGGTTTACAAAATTCTAGCCCCCTTCCCTCAAGAAGGCACAGTTCTGTGATGCCAGCCATGGTCCTGAGTTCTTGGTGGGATTGGGCTGCAGCCAGACTCCAAGCAAGACCCCCTGTCCCCGCCCTCTCCCCCCCCCCCAATTTCCCGTGCACCGAGGTCACCTCCTCCAGCTCTTCGAGGGACACGACCTAAGACACGTACATTTAACATTGAGCCTATACCTCAATCAAAAAGAAAAAAAAAAAGAAAAACTGTTGTGCACAGCTAAACAGCAAGATGTGCAATCTCCCTAGGAGTTTCTGATCAGTCGATAAGAATTTCCTCAGCCCAGAGGTGTGTTACTGGTTGAGCAAACAGCCCCTGAGCAGGGCATGCGGGGCAGTCCTGTCTAGGAGAGAAACCACGGGAAGGGACACGGATTCTGGGGTGGTGACCTGCCACCAGCTTGCTGTGTGCATGGGCAATCACTCCTCTGCTCTCTAGCTCACCTGGACAGTAGATCTGGCCCGGGGCAAGGCCTCTTCTACCCTCCAAGGGCAGAAATTCCTCCATCTCATTTGTAATTTTCATGACTACCCAAAGCACTGAGCGCTCCCCATGCCAAACCCACCTAATCCCTCGTTCTTCCGCCAGCTACCTTCCACCAAGCACTACGGTGCACAACTCAAGGCCTGGAACGCCCGCACGGGTCTCCACCAGCTCCCTCCTGGGGTCCCTTCCTGTGCGGGAGGAAACCCTCACACCCGCCCCAGCACACGTTAAGAGGCTGTCCCTACTGGGATCTGAGCATCCGCCCAGGATTCTATGCCAACCCGGTTATTTAAGTGTAATTTACAGAATACAGTAATAAAGAAGCAAAAGAGAATATGCAAGACCTTTACAAGACATTGAAAAAGATTCCTTAGTAAACAATCAACTAAGGAGATTCACTTAAACTTTTCAAACCCGTTCAGCACGCAGAGCACACTTTCATTTTCAGGCCGATACGGAGGCGGACGAGAGAGGCGCCCGCGGGCCGGGGCGCGGGAGAAGCGGCGGGGGCGCGGCCGGGGGTCCGC
>LNAC01000193.1:680164-692824 GCA_002007465.1 Ailurus styani
ACGTGACGGTGTCCCGCGCCCGCGGCCGGAGCCCGCTCCCCGCGCCGGGACGGCTGTCCTGCTGCCCGCGGGGGCCGAGCCGGGGGCCGGGGCGTCCTCCTCCGCGGGCGGCGCAGCTGCTCCCACGTGTCCGGGAACTCGACTCCCCGCGGGTTCTGCGCCCCCACCCGGGAAGGGTCCAGAGCGCGTGAACGGAGCCCCGGCTCTTCTCTCACCCGCCGGCCAGCGGACGGCAGAATCCCGGCGGGGCGCGCCCTCGGCGAGTGTGCTCGGGCTCCGCGGGTCGGTCTCAGGTCGGCCCTCCGCAGGTGTGCCCCGGGGCGAGGACGGGGAGCCCGGCGGCGGGAGCACCGAGCCGGGGCGAGGACGAGGAGCTCGGCTGTGGGAGCACCGAGCCGGGGCGAGGACGAGGAGCTCGGCTGTGGGAGCACCGAGCCGGGGCGAGGACGAGGAGCTCGGCTGTGGGAGCACTGAGCCGGGATGGGACGGAGAGCCCAGCTGCGGGAACACTGAGGCGGGGACAGGGAGCCTAGCTGTGGGAGCACCGAGCTGGGGCGAACACAGGGAGCCCGGCTGCGGGAACCCAACTGTGGGAGCACTGAGCCAGGGCGAGGATGGGGAGCCCGGCTTGGAGCACCGAGCCGGGGTGGGACGGGGAGCCCAGCTGCGGGAGCACCAAGCCAGCACGAGGACCAGAAGCCCAGCTGCGGGAGCACTGAGCCGGGGCGAGGACTGGGGTGAGGACGGGGAGCCCGGCTGCCGGAGCACCAAGCCAAGGCGTGAGCGGTGAGCCCAGCTCGGGAGCATCACAGCAGGGCGAGGACCGGGAGCCCTGCTGTGGGAGCATCGAGCCAGGGTCTCCAGCAGCAGCTTGCTTGGGAATGAAGCTCTGTGGCCTCCATCTGCTGGACATTTTTACGAGTGTTTGAACTGATTAGGACTGTGGGCAGCGAGGAGGGTTCTGTTTTAATAAGTCCCAGCATTGCCACCCCCTCCCTTGGTCTTCGGTTCCACATGTCTGCGCTGTTGTGAGCGCCACTCAGCTAGTTTATCGAGCAGCGCCTTGTGGGAGCCAAGTACTTCCCTTGGTGCTCCACTAAAAAATTAGTCATCTGTCCCCATGCTACCAGAGAAAACGGCTTATCAAATATGATTCCTCCAAAAGATATCAAAGATGTTTTAAAAATACTCTTAAGTAAAAAATTTGAAGTCTAATAACGCAGAGTAGAAAATGGCATAACCCGTTCCCGTCACCCGTCATCTGGCTTCAGAGATCATCACCTCTCGGCCAGTCTTGTGTAATTCATTAGCCCAGCCGTGAACCACTCTCCCCATGATTGTGAAGCGAACTCGAGACATCATTTCACGTGAATGTGTCAGTATGTGTCTCTTTAAAAAGGGGGTGGATTTATTTTGGAAGACATCATTTTTTCATCATCGCCCCACAAAAGCCGACAATAGTTTTCCAGGACGAATCAAGGACAGAAGACTTCCCAGTACCGGTGCTGCTGATCCTAGGGCCTCACACCAGTAGAATGTGATTCCCTGATCGTGTCCTGTCCCACTTCCTCCTGAAGACTGCAGGTCGTCTAGGGGCTGCTACAGTGTACATGGGCCCTCCAATACTTGCCCCTTAAATCGTTGATTTCTAAAAGGCAGGGGAAAGCGGTAGGTTAAAATCACATAAAAGCCATTAGAACTGCTAAAACGCAACATAGTGACAGTGCCAAATGGTGGCAAGGAGGTGGAGGAACCCAGCCTTCCCTTGTAAAATGTTCCAGCCATTCTGGAAAAGAATTTGGTCATTTCTTTTTCTAAAAAAAAAAAAAAAATGAAACTGAACACTTACTAGATGGCCCATCACTCACATTCCTGGACATTTATCTCAGGGAAATAAAAATGTATGTACACATAACATTTATACGCAACTGTTCATGTCAGCTTTTTCTGTCGACCAAATACGGAAACAACCAAGATGTCCTGTGAAGGGCGGGGCTCAACGCCGCTGTGGTTTGTCCTCACCACAGACAGGATTCGGTAGTGGCCCACGTGCCCTCAGGATGCTGCTGGCCGGAAAAGTCACTCCCAGCAGGTCACATACAGACCGGATGATGCCATTTCTATGGCAAAATGACAAGATCCTAGAGACAGAGACTCGGTTAGTCCTTGTGAGGGGCTAAGGAGGGGGAGGTAGGGCAGGTGGGACCCAATGGGAGCCACAGGAGGGAGGTCTTTGTGGTGTTGAAACAGTTCTGGGGCTTGGTCAGCCGTGGTTACCTGCATCCACATGTGATAAAATGACACAGAACCGTGAACACGCACTATGCCAATGTCCCTGTGTCGGTTTGGATGTTGTACCATAATCACGTAAGTTACGACATGAAGAGAAATTACGAAACGGTATATAGGACATCTCTGTACTATTTTCTTAACTTCCTATGAATCTGTATCTCAAAATAGAATTCTTTTTTTTTAGATTATATTTATTTGACACAGAGAGAGAGCATGCACAATCGGGGAGGGGCACAGGGAGAAGCAGACTCCCCGCTGAGCAGGGAGCCGGATGCGGGGCTTGATCCCAGGACCCTGATCATGACCTGAGCCGAAAGGCAGACGCTTCAGCCACTGAGCCACCCAAGAACCAGTGGTATTATTCTTTACAATGTAGATATATTACATATACTTTCTGCGTGCGCAATAATTTTAAGGATGAATTTCTTTGAGAAACACTTCATGTCTTAGTTTGGGCTGCTATGACAGAACACCGCAGACTACCTAGCTTCCATGCGACAGAAAGGTTCCTCACGGTTCTGGGGGCTGGAAGTCCAAGATCCAGGCCCAGCAAATCTCATGTCTGGGGAGAAGGCCCCCTGGTTCACAGAGGGCGCCCTGCGTCCTCACAGAGCAGAAAGCTCAGGGCTCTCGGGGCCCCGGGATTAGGACACTGAGCCCAGTGGGCTTCGCTCTCATGAGCAATCACCTCTGGAAGGCCCTGCCTTTCCATTGCCTCACACTGGGCATGGGGCGAATTTGGGGGGTGGGGACAGTCCATACTGTTAATAAAACGGCAGCAATAAGATGCCTTAAGTTTGAATACACACTGCTCTTCCATTATACCCCGAGGAAGTAAAGAACAAAAATTAAGTTGCTTTGCAAGACGGAAGTCCGAAGGAATTGGAGTGTGCGGCAACCGACCAGGAGTGCCCGCCGCCAGCAACAGCACACGTGGGACACTCTAGAGGGGGCCACAGGCTCGCCATCCACAAACCTCCATGCAAATCATTCAAAATATGTTCTCTGCCCGCAGCGGAGTGAAATTAGAGATCCTCGACGGGCAAAATTTGGGGAGATCACAAAGGTGGAGCTTAAACAACACATTCTAAATGGCCTGTGGCTCAGGGAAGAGATCAAAAATGGAAGCAGGAAGGCTGTTTGGGTGAATGACAGTCCAGGGAGCAAGCCCGGGGTCAATGGCATTCCAGACGCAGGTCGATAGGATTCTGGGTTCATGGACGCCAGGCTCTGTGCCGATCCTCTGGAAGGCATTCTTGGTGCATTCTTGGTTCCTGCTGAGGGATTAATTGTGCCCGGCGTCTGCCCCTTGCAGGGATCCGGGTCTCACCTGAGCCGGCTCTCCCGCTTCAGAAACCAGCCCTCGAGACTCCAGGGCCTGGCATCTCGCACACGTTATGAATCTCGGAGGGGCAGGCCCATCAGCAGGCCTGACTGGTGTCACCTTTCTCTCCAAGCCCGTATTTGTGAAACCCCTTATCTCTTCCCCCGAGCCGTGTCTCCGGCACCGATGCCCACGAGGGTGAGCTCTGCCGCGGCGGCTTGGGAACCGGGGTGAGTTTACACCCCACCGGCCACAGCCCCACGCTTGGCAGCAGAATTGCTGAGGCCTACGGCCCGTTGATTAGGGAAGTTTCTTCCTACCCCGTATGGCTCCAGCTGATTTGGAGCCACAGGTGCTACGCAGGCCGCCGTGGGATCGCCGGGTCCCTTCCCTCTGCACGCCTGCAAGCGCGGTCTCTCCCCTGCGGGTCTGTTGCACGCCTGCGCCGCAGTGGAGGCCGTGTTCTGGCAGCTGGCCCCTGCACACACACACCCCCCCTGCGGCCTCGCTGTGTGGTGAGCTGCCCTCCAGGTCGTGCCTTGGCGGAGGCCCACAGTCCACACCTTCCCTGATGTTCCCACCTGCTGCGTGACCGGGACAGTCGAAGTCCATGTGGCACTTGCACGTCCCCAAACCACCATCAGCTGCAGTCACCCAATAAGGTTAAAGCTTATCGGCCCCAGATGAACATCCTTTAGCTCTGCTGCCCCAGCCGAGGGGGCCGCAGAGCGGTGGGGGCAGCTGCCTGGCACGCGGTCAGCCGCACCCCCCCTCAGGGGTGCCACGCGGCGGGGGCCTGGGGTCAGCACCGGCCTCCGAGGCCTGGGGGCCAGGGCCACGTGCTCTGGGCATCACATGGCTCCCCCACCAGCTTGTCTCATGGTCCCGGTCGTCGGACGTGACTCTGCACCTTAAAAGCAGGGACCAGGAAGTCAGTGCACAGGAGGCCGGGATGTGGGACGAGAAGCCAGGTGAAGGCCCACAGCTGTGTCCAGACAGGCGCGAAGCCAAGCTCCCGATCTCATCACTTGGCTTCACACTGATCAGCACTTGCCTTTTCTTCTTTTTTATCAGAAACTCTTTAAGATGACGGGTTATGAATTATTTATTTATTTTTGCAAAAATGGAACTGCCTCCAATACAGAATGGCCTACGACCTCATCCTTTCAAGTAGCCTTGTGTAGACGGCTGTGCTGTCCTTCAACAAAACCTTCTTCTGTTGTCACTGACGGGTTAAACGATGTGCCCAAATATCCGAGCATACTCTCCACTTTCAAAGGAAAATCAAGTGTAACTTTTTTTTGCTATGAAGGGCATATTTTTATTTATTTATTTTATGTCTTTTTAATATACATTCAGTTAATTAACACATAATGTATTATCGGTTTCAGAGGTAGAAGTCAGCGATTCCTCAGTCTTACATAACACCCAGGGCTCACTGCATCCGTGACCTCTTTCATGTCCATCCCCCAGTTACCCCACCTCCCACCCGTGCCCTCCCCTCCAGCAACCCTGTTGTCCTATGATCGAGTCTCTTACGGTTTGTCTTTTTTTTTAAAAGATTTTATTTATTTACTTGATAGAGAGAGACACATCGAGAGAAGGAACACAAGCAGGGGGAGTGGGAGGGAGAAGCAGGCTTCCTGCTGAGCAGGGAGCCTGATGCAGGACTCGATCCCAGAACCCTGAGATCATGACCTGAGCCAGAGGCAGACGCTTAATGACTGAGCTACCGAGGTGCCCCATGGTTTGTCTTCTCTCTGATTTTTTCTTGTTTTGTTTTTTCCTCTCTTCCTCTCTGATCCTTTGTTTTGTTTCTTAAATTCCACATGAGTGAGATCATATCATTGTCTTTCTCTGATTGACTTATTTCATTTACCATAATACTTTCTCTTTCATCCATGTTGTTGCAAATGGAAATATTTCATTTTTTTTTATGTCTGAGTACTATTCCATTGTATATATATGAACCACGTCTTCTTTTTTTTTTTTAAGATTTTATTTATTTATTTGACAGAGAGAGAGCGAGCACAAGTAGGCAGAGCGGCAGGCAGAGGGAGAGGGAGAAGCATGCTCTCCGCTGAGCAGGGAGCCCGATGTGGGATTTGATCCCAGGACCCTGGGATCATGACCTGAGCTGAAGGCAGCCACTTAACCGACTGAGCCACCCAGGCATCCTGAACCACGTCTTCTTTATCCATTCATCTGTTGATGGACATCTGGGCTCTTTCCACAGTTTGGCTATTGTGGACATGGCTGCTATGAACATTGGGGTGCAAGTGCCCCTTTGGATCACTGCATTTGTATCTTTGGGGTAAATGCCTAGTAGTGCAATTACTGGGTGCTAGGGTCACATGTTTTCTTGTTGCAAAGCATTGTTCAGAAGCAAGCTTGGGTACAAGTCCCGCCCACAAGGGGTCGTAGCCACGCCCACTTGGGGGTCCTAGCCACCGCCTCCTGGCTGTGTGACATTGGGTGAGTCAGGTAACTTCCTCAACTTCACCTGCTGAGTGGGAGAAAGGCCCCCTGGCAGAGGTGCAGGTCTCGGCCCAGATGGCTCTTGAGATCGAGGTCTTGCTGATAGGAACATACTGAACAAACTTCATCACTGTAGACTGTTGGTAGTACCAAACATCTACAGTCCAAGGGCACTTGGCCAAGTGCACTTCGAGTCTGACAATAAGCAAAAACAAAAGACCAAGCATCAATAATATGCTGTTGATGTTTTACTGATACTATTTTTATGCATAATCATCATCATCACTTTAATCACTTAAAAAGGTTAGACCATTAAGAGTGTCAGCCAGCAGGAGGCCAAATTGCAAGTGCCCCGCTTGGCTGTGGCCTGGGCTGCGGCGAGCTGCCGGGACAGCCAGGAGAGCTCCCCGCTAGCCGGGCGAAGTAGTAAACCTCCAAACAAGAAACACACTTCCGTTCAAAGTCACCTACAAATAACTAAGTGCCAGACTATATAAACAGAGCAGTGGGGAATAGGAGCTACTGTGTTTCGAGCATTCGCTTTTCTGACAGGAATTACAGTATGTGCCATATGGATTCTGCTATGTATCTGCTTCTCACGGAACCTTATGAGGTAAGTGCCATTATCCACGTCTCACAAACGCAGAAACCGAAGCTCGGACTCTCTAATGACAAATCTGAGAGGTGGTTTGCACACGGCTGGGGTTCAAGTCCAGAGTCACCTCAAAGCCCTGTGTTTTCCCCCCAAAATACATTGCTTTATAATCTACAGTCATCCAGGGCTTGACGTCTACTGACACAGATGAAGTTTGCCTCAAATATTTCCATCAACATTTTTTGTTTACTCTGGGGGGGAAAAGCTGTAAAACAAGCTGATGTTGTAAAGACAATATTGTAAAGAGCACTTCACTTAAGTCCTTTCCAATAGTTAGACATCAGGGCAGCTGACGCTGCCAAAGAATGAAGACATTTTATTTAAAATTACACTGGCGCAAGACCATCAAAGTATCCTTAACATTTTCATTAAATTGAGATACGGATATAGTTCGAGTAGTAAATCTCTTCTTTTTTTTTTTTTTTTTAATTTTTTTTTTTTAGATTTTATTTATTTATTTGACAGAGAGAGAGAATACAAGTAGGCTGAGAGGCAGGCAGAGAGAGAGGGGGAAGCAGGCTCCCTGCTGAGCAGAGAGCCCGATGCGGGCCTCGATCCCAGGACCCTGAGATCATGACCTGAGCCGAAGGCAGAGGCATTAACCCACTGAGCCACCCAGGCGCCCTGTAAATCTCTTCTGATACAAGGTGTTCATTTAAGAGCCAAGGCTCTAAGCAGCGGTGACCCTAAAGGAAAATCCAGAAAAATTCAGGCCTTGTCAGGAGCTCTCCAGGCCAGGCACACGGCAGTCAGTTGTCATTCAAACAAGATCTAAGCAGGTGAATCCCCCAGCTATGACCTCCACAGTGTCTACACAGCACGCAGGGAGTGATGGGGAGAACTCTGGTCTAGTAGGCTTTATCAGTCAGGAGTGATGAGGGCAACAGACGGGGAGAAATCCGCCCAGTGAAAGACAGTATGCTAGATCCCAAGAGGAAAGGGCTGGCCATGCCATGGGGGCCCCATGGGAAGCACTAAAGCAAATCAAGAGGCATGGGGGCAGGTGGTGGTGAGATGGGCAAGAGCTTTTACTGTGGTTTCTGCAGGAAGGAGTGGGTGAGGCAGGGTGAGGAGGCTTAGGATTGGTTGGTTTGAGGGACTTAGGAGGGCTCTGGGGCAGAGGAGCTGCCCCCCATTGTTGGAACCTTGCTCTGGGATGGTTAGGGCAGGTGGGTGGTGGCCCAGAGTGTGAGGTCCTGCTGGAGCAGGTGACAGGGGCATGGGCTCCACGGTGCCTGGTTTGCATTTATGAAGTGCTCCCACAGGTAGATAAGTGCTGATGGTCTCTAAGGAGGGGCGAACCCTCGGCAGGCAGAGCCTCTACGGTCGGTGAGGCCCCAGATGTTAACACAGGGAAGGGAGGCCTCCAGCCAACACCCAGGAGAGGCTGGTGCCTTGGAAGTGGCCCATCCAGCCCCAGCTGAGCCTTCGGATGAGGCTGTAGCCCCAGGACCGTCTTGTCTGCAAGCTCCCAAGAGACCCTGAGGCAGACCCACCAGGTGAAGCTGTTCCCAAATTTCTGACCCACAGAAACTGAGACACAAGGTGTTTATTGTTTTAAGCCACTGGCTGTTGGGGTAATTTGTTAGGCAGCAATACTGCTCTGTTACAAATCTGGATCTGTGCGGCGTTCATGAGGCCAGGACTGTGGGTCTGACACCAGGAAAAGCAGTCAGGCTGGATCCTGGGACTGCCGATTTCTGTACTCAGACCCTGATGGACAAGTTCTGCAGAGAAAATTCCAGAACCAGCTTCTAGTCAGTTCCAGAGGTTTCCAGACGGAGGTGCTGGTGGGCTGGAGTAGCGTGTGTGCCTGCTCTGCCGCACCGGAGCACCAGGTTTGACATGGCCAGGGACCGGGCAGGGGCTGTGGTGCCCACAGTGCCCTCCCCACCAGGGGCCGAGCAAGAGGCCTGCACCGTGCCCGGCTTCACCCCCCAGCCAGGCTGGACGAGCAAGGACCCATGCCTTTACTTTATGACGGTCATTTCCATAACTGCCTCCAAATGCCTGTTCTGCTCCATCCCCTCCCGACCGGCCCCCCGAGAGGCTGTAGGGGGAAGGCTCACCTGCCCCACCTACAAACCCCCCAGGGTTCCCGTGCCCTCGCAGACAGAGAGTGTCCGAATGGGTTGGATTCATGTTCACTTTTTTTTTTTTTTAAGATTTTATTTATTTATTTCACAGAGGGAGAGAGATCACAAGTAGGCAGAGAGGCAGGCAGGGGGGGGGAAGCAGGCTCCCCGCTGAGCAGGGAGCCCGATGCGGGCCTCGATCCCAGGACCCTGAGATCATGACCTGAGCCGAAGGCAGAGGCTTTAACCCCCTGAGCCACCCAGGCGCCCTCATGTTCACTTTTTAAAGTCATATGAAAAATACGAAATGTGTGCCAAAGTCCCCTTCCCAGGGGGCAGAACTGCACGCCCCAGATGCACCTACCGCTCGCCTTTGGCTGCTTGTGCTCCACGGCGCAAACCTGGAGTTACCTTCCGGAACATTCCAGAGCAAGCTGGCCTTCCCTCCTGGAGAACGTGTGGTGGTGGCCCCTGTGGGAGTGCCCGACACTGTCACTGCGCATTCCCTCTGCCCCAGAAAACTCCATGGCAAGGACATCTCCTAAGAGGATGAATCCACTGAGGAGCAGACGTTCCACTGAGCTGTGGCCAGAGTCTTAACGTCATCTGATCGGAACAGGTTATTTTTGAAGACACATCAGAGAGCGGCCCGGAGTGGACGGGCCTTCCAGAAGCCCCTGCGGCCTGCGGGGCTGGGGCCAGTCGCCTGACTTCCATCCCTTTCGTGTCCCGCTTGCTCACGAACTGAAATATGGCCCTGTTTGGACACAGTTTCTTCCCCTGAAAACACATCTAGGTCTAGATGAAAACACTGCCGTCATGACTGTGCAGCCAGTGTCCCCTCTGGCGTCCAGCGCAAGTGGGGAAGGGAGCTCAGGGTGGGGTGAGCAAGGCCCGGCCCCGGCTGCTCGGCTCCCCGCCTCCCGGGGCCAGAGAACCGCAGGACCCGGCGGAGGCAGCGTCCGGGAAGCCCGGCTCCAACCTGTCCTCGCCGGGTCCTGGGGGCCTCGCCAGCCACGGGCCAGGACCGCACACGGCTTTGCCCCCGCCGTGGGGTCGGCCTGTCCTGTCCTCCCAGGGGCTCCCTTGCTGCTCAAGTCGGACCCGGGGGCACCAGCAGGTGGCCCCGCGCACCTGTCGTCCCTGTTTCAGGCCTGTCCCGCCAGCGACTGTGGGCTCTTGCTCCCTCTCCAAAGCGGTCCCCTCTTTCAGGTGCCCCGACCCTCCCCCATCGCCGTGTCCCTGAAAATGCTCCGTCTTGGGATCTCACCCCATGGAGCAAACACACTCCTGACCAGCAGGCAATGAGCCCACCAGAGTCTCCTTCAAAAGCAGGGATTCCATCAGAAATTCTCCCTGCCACTGTAATCTAATTTAAAAGCAAGAAAATCCTTAGTAACAAACTAATGAATGTCACAGCACAAGGTCTGCGAAATTTGCGGGAACCTTTTATCTTTGTGTTACAAACAGAAGTCAATGCAAACGTGGCAGACCGTTTTCTGAAAAAGGCCACAGAAATATTTCCAGTCCCTCCTTCAGGACTTAGCCACACCCCCTCCGGTCAAGGTGGAGTCTAAGGAAGGAGCTAACCCTACCCTGTGTCTGTCCTCATGAATTTTTTAATAGTGGTAAAAATACCCACAACATAGAATTTACCATTTTATTGATTGATTGATCAATTGATTTTTTATTTAAAATATTTATTTGTTTAAGTAATCTCTACACCCATCGTGGGGCTTGAACTCACCACCGTGAGATCGGAGTTGCTCGCCCTTCTGACGGAGCCTGCCAGGCGTCCCATTTGAATCATTTTTTTTTAAAGATTTTATTTATTTATTGGACACAGAGAGAGAGAGAGAGAGAGAGATCACAAGTAGGCAGAGAGGCAGGCAGAGAGGAGGAGGCAGGCTCCCTANTTTATTTGTTTAAGTAATCTCTACACCCATCGTGGGGCTTAAACTCACCACCCTGAGATCCGAGTTGCTCGCCCTTCTGACGGAGCCTGCCAGGCGTCCCATTTGAATCATTTTTTTTTAAAGATTTTATTTATTTATTGGACACAGAGAGAGAGAGAGAGAGAGAGATCACAAGTAGGCAGAGAGGCAGGCAGAGAGGAGGAGGCAGGCTCCCTACTGAGCAGAGAGCCCAATGTGGGGCTCGATACCAGGACCCTGAGATTATAACCTGAGCCGAAGGCAGAGGCTTTAACCCACGGAGCTACCCAGGCGCCTGTCCCATCTGAATCACTTTCAAGTGCACGGTTCTGTTTCACGGAGTACCTCCACACTGTGCAACCGTCACTACTATGGGTTGCCAGAACTTCCCATCTTCCTAAACCGAAACTATGTCTCCAGGAAGCACCAGCTCCCACCCCACCCCCGCCCCACCCTCCGCTCTCGGTTTCCCTGGATCTGATGGCTCTCGGGACCTCATGCGAGTGGAACGGTGCAGAATTTGTCCTTTGGTCCTGTCCTACCTCACTCAGCCCGCACTCCCAGGCTTCACCCATGCTGCGGCAAGTGTCAGAATTTCCCTCCTTTTTAAGGCTGGTCATTTTCCAGTGTGTGGACATAACCCTTTTAGTTCATCCATTCTTTCATTGGTAGGCACTGGATTGCTTCCATGTTTTAGCTGTTGTGACTTTAACTGTTCTACCTTCAGGCTATTGTAAACAACGCAGTTATGATCGCTGGTACCCAAGTATGTTTGAGTCCCTCCTTTCAATTCCACAGGGCACACACCTAGGAAAGGAATAAAACTGAACTTCCAAGGCAAAATTCCCTCTCCACGGTGGCAAAATCTCAGCCACAGGAAGGGAACCTGGAATCTAGCAGGCACACGGAGACAAAGGCTGATCTCATTGCTTTGCCACCCACGACAACTTCTTAGGGAATAATTGCAAGGCTGGCTCGGGGAGAGCGAAATTAGGGTTCACAGGCATGGATGTTTTCTTCCTCCTGAAGTTGCAAATTGTGATTGGATTCACAGTCTATTTAAAAGTGTACGCCCTGGGACTTTGTCATTTAAAAAATTATAGAACTGATGTGCATACAAAGTTAGACTTCAAAACCTCCAATAACATCCTGATCGTATACTGGAATCTGGGCTTTATAGTCATTTCTACACAAAAAACAGACTATAAGAATAAATGAACGCAGAGCCGTGAGTGTTATGTCTACGCGCTCCTCGTCGCCCTAGAAAGCAAGCCTTCGTGGGCCACCTGTAGCTCACCTTCCTAATTAAATTTGGTAAGTAGCTTTATGATTATATTTTTCCTGAGGAAATGTGATTACTTTAAAATATTTAATGTATTTTTGAGGTGCAAAGATTGACATACAGATATTAAATAGATCAATATTAACTTGCACGAAGATGGATAGCCATGGATCTTGTCCAACCCTCTCATTTTACAGATTAAAAAATTTGAACTCAGAGAAGTCAAGAAAATTACCCGAGTGGATGTAATTCCCAATTCTCATTCTTTACATTAATATCACGACACCTTGTTTATTATCCTAAAATTATCTCAATCATGTTTCAAAGACAGGCTTTTCCCTTACATTTCAGGACCGAAAGGACGTTTAGTGGGGCACACGCAGAACCGGGCCAAGGGTGTCGCCCTCGGTCTGGAGTCCTTGTCCTCCTTACAGGACCTCCTGCCGCGGCCCGGGGACCACTTCCCTTGGGGGGGGGGGCTGTCCGGTACTCGGGTCCCCTGCAGCCCTGGCCTCAGCTGCTGATCTGGAAGTGAGTGGCAATGGATTTCTTCAACTGCCCTGGTAACACCGTGGACATTTCTTAAGCTTCTTACCAGAGAAAATTCTTTTTTTTTTTTT
>LNAC01000193.1:692892-710359 GCA_002007465.1 Ailurus styani
GGGCCTCGATCCCAGGACCCTGAGATCATGACCTGAGCCGAAGGCAGAGGCTTTAACCCACTGAGCCACCCAGGCGCCCACCAGAGAAAATTCTAAACATGCACGAAAGTAGAGAGCCAAGAATCCTAAACCCTCACGGATCAGTCAGTCAGTTTCAACAGTTTCCAACTCATAACTGACCGCGTTTCCTCGGTGGACACGGGTCCTCTTCCCAGCCCCAGACCATTTTGAGGCAAATTCCCAGAACTGCATCATTTCTTCCATAGATATTTCAGGATGCATTGTTGAAAGATAAGAGCTGCTCTTTTTCTAAACCCAAAGAAATGAAAAAGAATTACTTGATGCATCAGATACCTGGGAAGTGTTTGGATGCCCTCATCGTCTCGTAATTTTTTACTTTGTTCGCGTCAGGATTCAAATGGTATTTGTAGGTCGCGATTTGTTGATATGTCTCCAAAATTTATTTTGATCTCTAGATTCCCCCTCTATTTCTTTCTTTTTCAACGATTCATTTCCAAAGACAGCAGGTCCTTGGTGCCTATTAGACAAAACGCACCCTGTGGTGGGGAGGAAACCAGCGGGATCTGGGGGCCCGGGCAGTTGTTGGAGGGCCGCTTCGGGGGGGTCTTGTGCTGGGGGCCTATGTCGCAGGAGGCCAGTCACACGGGTTGCCCCGTTGTCTCAATAGCCGTCACTGACCATCCTCGCCCGATCCCCGACTCCACGAGGGTGTGCTGGAGAGACGCCAGCTCCTGGATTCCAATCCACTCCCTTTCCTCACTAGTGACAAACTCCTATTAAGAAAAATTTCCTCCCATCGATATTTAGTAACCTGATACAATAAAAAAGGAAAAAGTGGGATAAATGTTTGATTGGCTCCTTACCTTTACCCACCAGCTTTGAAAATAATGCATTGTCTCCTGAGCATTCTCCAAAGGACCATCTGTGTCCTGAAGAATTCAGCTGGCCTTGGTCCCTGTCCCTTAGAGTTGTGCTCTAAACCCTTGAGGTTCCACGTGATGGCCAAGTCTCTCTTCTTCATGTGGACCACACCTGATGGTTTATACTAATGCGGTTTGGGGGGGGCAGGCCCCAGGGAAGACCCACCACTTCCTCAGGGATAGGGGAGCTGGAGATTTAAGACTTGGCAATAGTCTCTGAGTACAGTTTCACTTGGATGCTGGGAGGGCCACGCATCCCTAAGAACAAGGAAACAGCCTTTGGGACGTGCCTAGACCTCACCCTGTGTCTTGTTCTGGGCTGCTTCTGATTTGTATCTTTTATCATAAAACTGTAATCATAAGTTTAGCTCTTTCCTGAGTTCCGTGAGTCTTTCTAGACTTTCTAATTTAGTCCAAATTATCGAATCTGAGGGTGGTCCAGAATTTGTAGCCAGCTGGTCAGAAGTGAGGGTACCCCCAGGGACCCCAAACTTCCAACTGGTGTCTGAAGCCAGAGCAGTCTTGTGGAGGGCGTTGCCCTTCACCTTGAGTTTGACCAACTGGGTAACAGCAAAGGTTTTTCAAAGTGTCAGTGAAAATAGAGTTTATGCGCTTAACCCATTGTAATCATCGTTTCTCCAGACTCTCAGACTGCCCATGCCCGTCTGGCATGACTCTCGCCATCTGAGATAGCTTTTTTTTTTTTTTTAAGATTTTATTTATTTATTTACTTGAGAGAGAGAGTGAGCAAGCACAAGATAGGGGAGGGTCAGAGGGAGAAGCAGACTCCCTACTGAGCAGGGAGCCTGATGCGGGACTCGATCCTGGGACTCCGGGATCATGACCTGAGCCAAAGGTAGATGCTTAACCAACTGAGCCACCGAGGTGCCCTCTTTTTTTTTTTTTTTTAAGATTTTATTCATTTACTTGAGACAGAGAGAGAGAGAGAGAGAGCAGACATGCATGAGCTGGCGGGGGGGGGCAGAGGAGGAGGGAGAGGCGCACTCCCCGCTGAGCAGGGAACCCGACACGGAGCTCCATCCCAGGACCCTGGGATCATGATCGGAGCCAAAGGCAGACACTTAACCGACTGGGACCCCCAGGTGCCCCAGATATGTCTCAATTTCATAGTGCATCCGCACTTCGCATTTTCATCATTATGACTCTGTGCAAATACTTTTCTCTGCTGACCCACGTTCTATGCTAGCGCTGTCCAACAGAACTTTCTGCGATGCTGGAAATGTTCTATATCTGAACTGTCTAATACAGAAGGCACTAAACGTACATGGCTATGTGCTTTTGTGGCCAGTGCAGGCACAGAACTGAATTGTATTTAATCTAATTAATTAAAATTTAAATAGCCACTTGTGTCTCATGGGTATCATACTGGACAGCACAATAAATCTATACTGTCAATCTATACGATCATCAATACTCTACTATCATCAGTATTTCCTTATATAATCTTTTCCCAGAAGTCAGTATCTGTCTAATCTTGGGGGGACCTGGCTGGCTTAGTTGGTAGAACATTTGATTCCTACTATGCAGCCATCAAAAGAAACGAAATCTTGCCATTTGCAATGACGTGGATGGAACTAGAGGGTATTATGCTAAGCGAAATAAGTCAATCAGAGAAACACAATTATCATATGATCTCTCTGATATGAGGAACTTGAGGGGCAGGGTCGGGGGTCGTGGGGGGTAGGGAGGGAAAAATAATGAAACAAGATGGGATCGGGAAGGAGACAAACCATAAGAGACTCCTAATCTCACAAAACAAACTGAGGGTTACTGGGGGGTGGGAGGGTAGGGATAGGGTGGATGGGTTATGGACATTGGGGGGGGTTTGTGCTATGGTGAGTGCTGTGAAAGGTATAAGCCTGATGACTCACAAACCTGTACCCCTGGGGCAAATAAAAATAAATAAATTAATTTAAAAAAAACATTTGATTCCTGATCTCAGAATCATGAGTTCAAGCCCCACATTGGATGTAGAGCTGACTTTAAAAAATAATAACTGTGTAATTTTTTTAAAGATTTTATTTATTTTATTTGAGAGAGAGAGATTGAGTATGGTGTGAGCCGAGGGAGAGGGAGAGAGAGAATCTTAAGCAGACTGCACAGAGCTCAGAGCCCCAGGCAGGGCTCGATCCATTGACCCTGAGATCATGACCTGAGCAAAACCAGGAGTTGGATGCTTAACTGACTGAGCCACCGAGGCACCCCAATAACAGTCTAATTTTTAATATATTTCTTTTTCTTTGAAATTTCCAGTTTTTCACCTCCAGTAGCCCTATAAAATGTCTCCCAATGTTTCCAATGCTTTTTGTGTACAGTCACACCTGTCAGCCGCCATGTCATTCACACCTGTTGGTCACACCTGTCAGCCACACTGTCAACCACATCTGTCAGCCACACCTGTCGGCCACACTGTCACTCACACCTGTCAGCCATACCTGTCGGTCACACTGTCAGTGACACTTGTCAGCTACACCTGTCACTCACACCTGTTGGTCACACCTATCAGCCACACTGTCAGCAACACTTGCCAGTCACAGCTGTCAGCCACACCTGTCAGTTACACTGTCAGCCACACATGTCTCTGGGACTACACAGCTGTTTCTCTGGAAATGTGATCTCTCGTGGCCTGGTTCACCCGTTGGGTGGGATACACGTGCCAATAGCTTAGTAGGGAAGAATACAAGAGAGGTCCATTTCGTGAGATCTTCAATGTCTCTGGGTGGTCTTTTTCTATCCTCACATGTAAATAAGAATTTGGTTGGATGTGGGGCACTAGATTCATTGTCTCATCATTCACGCTGACGATTCTGAGGATTTGATGCGGCTCTGACTTCCAATCCTTTGTACACAGCGCTGTTCCTCCGACTCCAGAAATGTTCAGGATCTTCATCCCTAATATTCTGAAACTTTACACCATGTGGGTCTTCTGACATTCAATATTTCTGGGGTATCAAATGGGTGCCGTCAACCTCCGTGTCTCCTCGTGTCCCCGTTTGATAAAGCGTCTCTGAGCGTCCCCTGCACCCAGCTCTTGTCTACATGCAGGGCCTAGCATGAGAGGAAAAACCCAAACCAGGCGCTGGCTCTCGGGAGCTGTCCAGGCTGGGGACGGCCTGACCAAGGCTCGGAGGAAAATGAGAGCGGATGCTGTGATGGGGGGTAGGGTGGGGGGCGACACCTTACAAAAGGTCAGGAAAGCCTTTTGGAAGAGGGGAGTGAGTGACACCTGACTGTTGGCAGGAATCAGCCAGGAGGAGATTTGGAAGGAGAGGATCCGGGACCCAGGGAAGAGCCCAGAGGGAATGCCCTGAGCCCAAACCAGGTGTGGCCTCTTGTGACCCAGAGGAGTGTGGTGGGGCCGGAGCCCAGCCTGGGGAGAATGTTCTGGAAGATGGCAGGGGCAGCCCTAGAGGCTCGTGACTAAGAGTCAACGCATTCTGCCTCCAAAGAGAGAGCCCCGGGGGCCCTCTGATCCCCAACAGGAGGATGTGAAGCGACGTAAGGACAAGTTTTGGTTTACAATTGATGAAGACCCTTACCTTTCTCCTACCAGGTTAGAGGAAGGCTTTTTTGTTTTTAAGTAAAATCTCTAAACCCAACGTGGAGCTCAAACTCACAACCCTGGGACCAAGAGTTGCCCGCTGTGCCGACTGAGCCAGCCAGGCTCCTCAGAGCAAGGTTTTAGATGATGGGTTGAAAAAGTCAAGGAATTTTGGAATATCATTCAGCCTTAAAAAGGAAGGAAATCCTGGGGCGCCTGGGTGGCTCCGTCAGTTGAGCATCCGACTTTTGGTTTCGGCTCAGGTCTTGATCTCAGGGCTGTGAGTTCAAACCCACGTTGGGCTCCATGCTGGGCACAGAGCCTACTTAGGAAAATAAGTAAGTAAGTAAGTAGTCAAGGAATTTGGAGGGAGTTTTGAGAGTAAACACTAGAGGGGAGGCCCCCTTCTCTCACGTCCCACCTTAGCGTTTGTTTGCTTCCCGACTGTCAGCAAAGACGCCCCTCCCCCCGCTCCTTTCCTCGGCCGGACGCAGAATTCTCCCTCAGGACCAGTGGGGGCAAACTGCCATGTTCCCACCCCGGAGTCTCCCTGGGGCACCACTGGGGAATCCCCCTGCCCCATCTTTATCCCCTCCCTGTCACGTGCTCCAGCCCAGGACTGGCCCGGGGCAAGGCCGATGGCTTTCTGAGCTCAAGAGCTCATCTGTCCTTAACTTGTTATTTTTTTTTTTAAGATTTCATTTATTTATTTAACAGAGAGAGAGAAAGAGAGCACAGCAGGGGGAGGCGCTGAGGGAGAGAGAGAAGCAGGGACCCCGCTGATCAGGGAGCCCGATGCGGGGCTCGGTCCCAGGACCCTGGGATCATGACTTGAGCCGAAGGCCAATGTCCACCTGACTGAGCCACCCAGGTGTCCCTGTCCTTGAACTTTAGACGACGGCCAGAGAGGGAAGGAGCATGTCACAGAGAGAAGGGGGACACAAGGAAGCCACAGTTCTGCCGCTTTCAAGAGGTCCTTGAATCAGTGAGTGTGTGAAGGGCCTGGCCACAAACAAGCGAAAATAGCCAAGTGGGACGACATCAGGCGAAGACGCAGCTGCACAGCAAAGGGGACCCGCAACAGAGCGAAAGGCAGCCTACGGAGCGCGAGAAAACATTCGCAAATCGTGTACCTGATAAGGGTCAGTATCCACAATGTATAAGGAACACACACACTCAATAGCGAAAAACAAATGACCCAACGACAGAGTGGACAGAGGACTCGAACATTGTTTTAAAGGCGACACACAGGTGGCGGACTACAGAGAGGTACTCCCGTCCCGCATCAGCAGGGAAATGCAAATCAAAACCACAACAGGATGTGGCCTCACACCTGTTAAGACGGCGATTATCAAAAAGACAAGAGACAGTTGAATGTCGGCGAGCCCGTGGGGTAAGGGGACCCTTGTGCGCTGGTGGTGAGAATGCAAATCAGCACAGCCATTATGGAAAACGGTACACCAGTTCCCCAGAAAATTAAAAACAGAACTACCTTATGTGGCGGTAATTCCACCTCTGGGTATAGGTCGTGTCCAGAGGACTTGAAATCAGAATTTCGAAGAGCTACGTGCATCCCCACGTTCGCTGCAATGTTACAACAGCCGAGATGGGGGACAAGCCGAGTGTCCACGGACAAGTGGGGGGAAGGATGTGGCCTATACACCCAACAGAGGGCAACTCTGCCGTCCGCGACAAGTGCCACACGCCCTTACTCGCAGGTGGAGCTTAAGGGAGGGACAGCTGCAGACGCGGCGGGCGGAGCCGTCTGCTGGGGGGCTGGGCTGCGGGGGGCGAATGGAGAGGTGTTCAGCTCTGCGGGATGGGGACCCCCCGAAGCCTGCTGCTCAGCACGAGGCTATGACTTCAGTTACCAACACTGGGTCGCATGCTTGAGATCTTCAAAGGCAGGTGGATCTTAAATTACAACTTCTACCGGGGGCGCCCGGGGGGCTCCGTCGGTGAAGCGTCTGCCTTCGGCTCAGGTCCTGATCCCAGGGTCCTGGGATCGAGGCCCACATCGGGCTCCCTGCTCAGCGGGGAGTCTGCTTCTCCCTCCCCCCGCCCCCCGCCCCGCTCTCTCTCTCAAATAAATAAATAAAATCTTAAAAAAAAAATTAAAACTTCTACCTGCCCCGACACACGTGGTAATTACAAGAGGTGATGAATATGTAAATCGGCTTGAGTAGGGGACTCTTCCACAACGGAGACATGAATCGAAACCTCGGTGACGGCCTCGGCTCCGGAGCAA
Source organism: Ailurus styani (assembly GCA_002007465.1). NCBI lineage: Eukaryota > Metazoa > Chordata > Mammalia > Carnivora > Ailuridae > Ailurus > Ailurus styani. Next base: position 699,644 of record LNAC01000193.1, read on the forward strand.
CAGCCCAGACTGGCACTTTCCGTCTCCTGAAACACTTGCAGGCTCCCTGAAATTCAATCAGCCAACGTGGCTGCCTTGCCTACGACAGACGAGGCTGAGAGAAATACAGGACACAGGATGTTACAGAAAGGAAGGGCGTATTTTACATGACTAGTATCTCCTTCTAAGATATCGAAAATAGAAGTGAATTTTGAAGGAAGAGGGTCCCAGAACCTCTAACGTTCTGTTGTTGGGCAGGCCTGAGACTTCCTGAGCTCCTCGGTAAAGTCAGTGACCCTAAAAAGAAATTCATTTTCAGAAATTATTTTTAAAAACCGTGAGCTTTTCCAGGAGTCTCAACGCATAAATCACCCCTTTCACGAAAACCCATAAAATATACTCAGCCTGTGAGATGAAATGAAATCGAGACAAACCTCATCTCCAGTTAGTAGTTCCGTTCCCAAGGCTGGACAGAGGGCCGCTGTCGGGATTCTCTGCTTCCAGACAAGCGGTTCATAAACCAAAATAACAACCTCATGTCGTTTTTTGCTCTAGAAATTGCCATCCCCGACGCATTTCAACCCGTCCCCGCTCTCTGGAACATTTCTTCTCCCTGTGCGGGGAATGCGTCCCGCCGCGACAGCAGCTTCCATCTCCCATTCGCACGCTGCTAGGACTGGTTCAGACCTGCCTTGCAACAATTTGTACAGTATTTTGTGATGAAGTGGCACGTATTTGAGATTTCTTCATGTTCTCTTGATCAGGCATAGCGTAGCCTGGCCCGGGACGGGCGCTGCTCTGTCCGCAGCGAGCCGGGTGTCACGGCCGACCGCTCGGGCACGTGGTGACGGTCCCCCGGCACTAGCCATCCATCTGGACCTGACGCGGCTCTCTGCCCGAGTTTGTGAAATCCCAGGACCTTCCCAAGAAATTAAGAGTCCTAAAGCAATAAGCTGAAAAAAGGCTCAAGATTAAAATAATTTTTACTCTTTTTGATTTAAAAGCACGTAGGAATAGCACATGATGTGGTTTGAAAGTATAGAATGTCAAAATGCAAAAGCAAAGCATGCCCCAAGCATGTTGCCAAAACATGTCAATTGTTTTGAATAAGTGATTGGGTTATTACCTATTAGGCGACAGCAGACCAGCCTGTTTGTTGATTCAGAGAGTCTTAGGGCAACAACTGAACACACCGGTGCCAGTTAGGGGCTTCCCAGGAGCGCTGGGGTTTGGCCAGGTGGGGGAAGAGACCCAGGCAAGAAGCGACAGGTTGGAGGGTCGCCTTCCGGGTCCTCACCCCTCAGACAGGTGTGGCGTCTGCAGGGGCGCGGGGTCCCGCGGAGCAGTGAGGTCACCCCCTCCTAGGGATGCTGGGCGAAGCTTCTCGAGTCTATTAAGCTTTGCTCTTATGGAGCAAGGAAGGCTTGAGTTTGCAATTGCAGGAGATGGAAATGTAAGTGTGTATCGCTTTCCCGGGGCGGCTGGAACGAATGACTACAGATCTACTTGCTTAAAGCCACACAGACGAGTCTGGCTACAGTTCTGAAGCCCATGCTCCCCCCTGGGCTGAAAGAAGCCGTCAGCAGGCCTGGCTCCTTCTGGAGGCTTAGGGGACACCTCGCCGTTCCTGCCTCTCCGGCGTCGGGAGCCTGCGACGTCGCCCGGCCCGCGGCCTCCCGGCCAGCACGCCTCCTCCTCGTCCTCACGTCTCCTCCTCTGACCCTGACCCCTGCTTGCCTCTCACAAGAACCTTGTGTCAGCGCGCGCCCACCAGACAGTTCACGAGATCTCCGCGTGTCCACGTCCTTAACACCTCCCACCCCCAAGTCCGCCGGCCCGGGAGGGGGTGTTCGCACGTCCCGGGACTGAGCGTGGGCGTCTCTGGGCTGCATTACTCTGTCTACTAGAAACGCGTTTTTATTTAAAATATGTGGGAGTGGGCGCCTGGGTGGCTCAGTGGGTTAAAGCCTCTGCCTTCGGCTCAGGTCATGATCTCAGGGTCCTGGGATTGAGCCCCGCGTCGGGCTCTCTGCTCAGCAGGGAGCCGGCTTCCTCCTCTCTCTCTGCCTGCCTCTCTGCCTACTTGTGATCTCTCTCTCTGTGTCAAATAAATAAATAAAATCTTAAAAAAAAAAATACGTGGGAGAGCTTCCTACTGAAGGAGGAGAAAGGCTTTTGAGGGGATCCCGGGAGGGGATTCCGGATTTTCAGGGCCGAAGCTGGTGACAGCGCTGAAGGGCGATGGCTTGGGGGTCTGTAGCCCGGCCGAGAGTGTCCCCTCCACGACCGTGCAGGTCGGCTCCAGCAGGCTCGCCGCTCCAGCAGGCGACACGGAAAGGATGGGGGACCAGGACCAGCCCGCCGCGTCCAGCGAGGAGAGCGCCGGCCGAGCAGCCGCTGGGCTACGACCGAGGGGCAGCGTCCTGTCTCCTTCAAGACACACAGCGCGCTGAGCCTGCAGACGGAGGGACGACCCTGGGCGCTGGGACGAGCGGGTGGCAGTGGGGGCCCCAAGGGTCTCCCCGTCACCTGCTCCAGGAGAGTGGCGCCCCCCGCCCCCAGCTCTGCAGCGGGAGCCCCCACCTGCTCAGCGGGCTCCGGGGTCCCCCCTCGCTGCCCTCTGCCCGTGTTGTCCCACAGAGGCTTCCACAAGCCTCTCGCTTTTCCAGAACTCTCCTCCCGACCTCACCCTCACACCGTCGCAGCCGGGAGCCTAGGGCTCTGCTGGGCTCTTCCCGCTTCTTCCCCTCTGCCCTGCCCCGACTGGCCGCCCCGGCCCGCCACAGCCCTGCCCTGCCCCGACCGGCCGCCCCGGCCCTCCACTGCCCTGCCCTGCCCCTTCCGGCCTGTGGCCCGCCACTGCTCTGCCCTGCCCCTTCCGGCCTACGGCCCGCCACGGCCCTGCCCTGCCCTGTCTGGCCGCCCCGGCCCGCCACAGCCCTGCCCTGCCCCGTCTGGCCGCCCCGGCCCACCATTCCCCTGCCCTGCCCCGTCTGGCCGCCCCGGCCCCCCACTGCCCTCCCCTGCCCTGCCCCGTCCGGCCTGCGGCCTTTGCATCAAACGGTCTTCGTCTCTCTGAGCGCACGTGTGGCCCCTGGCTCCGCTGCCCGAGGAGGGCCCTGCCCCTGGGCCTGGGGGAAGGACCCCTGGGTGCAGACCCAGCCCCCCTGGGCACCACCTGTCCCCTGCCCGCACCCTCCTCCCCCAGACGAACCTGCGGGCTGGAAGCCAGTTCCCCTGCCTCCCCCGGCCTCCCCTGGGCCAGAGTCAAGACGGGCGCATCGAAATGGCTGCCACCTGGAAGAGTCAGAAAAAAATGCCAAGCGCCATTAAAAATCTTTTATTTTAAAATAAATTTTCGCCATGCAGGCAAGAGGAAGCCATGCTTCTTTCCCCGTGAGCTCGGGAGCCGCTGAACACCCGCCACCCGGGCGTCTTCCTCCCATCATTTCTGGTCCAGGTTCTAGAGACATATTTCATGATCAGTTTCTAAACTGTCTGGAACAAAATGATCTAATGACCCTTTATCAGGGCGATTTTGGGCACCCTCTTGCAGCCCTCCCGATGTGAAATAAATCAAGGTCCTTAATTAACAAAGACCGTGTGATTGCTAAGGCCGTGAATTGGTTTGTGCACTAGCTGCGGGATCACAAAAGTACAGTAGTTACAATTAATGGATTTAATTTTAAATGCAAGGGCCTCTATATCAAAGTGCTAAAGAAGTCCATTCTGGCATTCTCATTACTCTTTAATTATAATTGATGTACCTGGGAAAGATGTCAGCGGCGTCTGCTTTACACAGGTGTTGGCCGCCCCTTCAGAGCTCCCTGTTCTTGTAGTGATCGTCAGTGGTAGGCAACACGGTTTTGATGAAATCCGAATTTATTAGGGTTATTAAAAGTCATTAATTATTTGGCACCATCTAGATTTCATCTGCTTCATCCTTAATGAAAATTGACAGCTTTATATTTTTAGGTGTGAGAATGGGATTTAGTTTGCAGAGCTTCCTGTCCTGTCCTGTGCCCGGCCTCCCCTATCTTTCCCCCATCGCTACCTGACCTTTGCTGCCTCTCCCCCGGCTCCCCTGGGATTGATTTGTAGCCCTTTCCCTTTCAAACAAACAGGCAATTTGTCTTCTCCTCTGTTCCTTTTCACAGGCCCTATGGAAACCCCCCCAACCAAACCCAAGGACAATGGTGTCAGTGCAGAAGGGGGCTCCGAGGGCGTGATCCACCACAGCGCCAGGGCCTCAGAGCCCTGTCTGTGCCGAAAAGGAACACGGCCTTTCCAGCTGACATGTCTCCCTCCCACTAGGGTAACGGATCAGGGTGCTAAGCAGCCGAGGTGGCCGGGAAACCACGCCATGTGTGTGGGGTCGCTTCTACCCACCAAAGCTGGGCAAGCCATCTGTCCTCCGCTCCCAGGGCGAGTCTGGCAAATGAGGGTGTAGATATTGTCAGGGGTGCCCTGACGGTAAGAGCCTGTCCCCCCCGTCCGAGTGCCCCATCCCGGGAGCCCGAGCTTACAAGCTGTGGCTCTGTGCTGATGTCTCCTAGTTTTCCCCCCACACCAGCCGGGTGGCTCTGACGGGGAGATGTGACATCCAGCCTCCCCAGGATGGATGGGTGGGGGCTCCCCAGGAGGACGAGGCCGGCGGCGGCGGATGCTGGCTTTCGCGAGCTCAGTGGGGGCCCCATGTCCACGGGGGCAATTCCTGCGCCGTCCACACTACACTTCCCGCACCCTCTATGTTGTCGTTTGGAAGGAGGACTTGCAAGTCAAGACATCCAGCACAGAGAGCGGCCCTTCAAGAACTGAGCATTTTCCGCCACAATCAGAAGTTGATTCGGGGGAGGCGGAGGGAGCTGAATCAGGACAAAGTCTTGGCAGAGCTTTGTACATATTCGTTCTCTTACTCAGAAACTGTAAAGCCACCTGCTTTTTTTTTTAAGATTTTATTTATTTATTTTGACAGAGAGAGATTACAAGTAGGCAGACAGGCAGAGAGAGAGGAGGAAGCAAGCTCTCTGCCGAGCAGAGAGCCCAATATGGGCCTCGATCCCAGGACCCTGAGGTCATGACCTGAGCCGAAGGCAGAGGCTTTAACCCACTGTGCCACCCAGGCACCCAAGCCACCTGCTTAAAAGGACGAATTGAGTCAACGCAATTTCCGGGCGTTAGTATTTTATGTGTGTATACAGGTGCGTGTATACATACCCAGAACAAGGGAAATACTTCCTAAGAAAACAGATTTTCTCTCTGATTGTCTATGTAGAGAAAAAAGGGAAAGGAATGAAAGGAATGATTTGGATCATTTAGGCAGAAAATACTGTGGCCAGGGATAGAGTTGGAGTCTGAATCCTCACAGCTGGCTGGCCACACTGACAAGCGTCCAGGGGCCATCCTGTGATCTGTCGCCGCCTCTCGTCCCCATCAACACATCCCCCAGGGGGCTACGACCATGGATTACAGGGACAGCGCTGGAATTAAGGGAGTCGTCTACATTCTTACTTAAAACACACAACGCTCGGGGCGCCTGGGTGGCTCGGTCGGTCAAGCCTCTGCCTTCGGCTCAGGTCATGATCTCAGGGGACTGGGATTGAGTCCCGTTGGCTCCCTGCTCAGCGGGGAGCCTGCTCCTCCCTCTGCCCCTCCCGCTCACGCTCTCAAATAAATAAATAAATAAAATCTGTTTAAAAATACACACTACTTGGGCACCTGGGTGGCTCAGTGGGTTAAAGCCTCTGCCTTCGGCTCAGGTCATGATCTCAGGGTCTGGGATCGAGGCCCGCATCGGGCTCTCTGCTCGGCGGGGAGCCTGCTTCCTCCTCTCTCTCTGCCTGCCTCTCTGCCTACTTGTGATCTCTCTCCCTCTGTCAAATAAATAAATAAATAAATCTTAAAAAAAAACCACACACACTACTTGAGAACAGGGTTACAGGGTTATACGGGGCAGGAGAGGACTGGACCTCAGCCCCAGGGACATTCTGGCGAAGCTCTAGGTCTCTGATACAAACTATGAAAATCCAGACTGCTTTCCTCCTCTGTGGCTACTGCTCTCTGCTCTTCGATCAAATAGGTTCCATTTTATCTTTAAAACGTGTGCATGTACAGAAACGTAACACACGGTATGAAACACAGCCACACATCCTCCCCTCGATTCACAGAACGTTAACACTTTGTCGGGTGCGCTCGCCCTCCCTCTGCGCCTGTGCGTACGTGTGGGGGTGTCTCCGTGCACGTGTGTACGTGTGCGTGCACATAGATGCAGGCGTACTGTTTAGGTGTGGGCGTGCGCAGGGAAGAACACACGTTTTTTTGCCGAGCCATCTGAAAGTACACAGCAAACAGCACGCCTGTCACATCTGAATGTGTCCGTAGGCATCTCCTGCCGGAACGTGGGACCCACAATGTCGGCGTCACTCCGGAGACAGCAGACCATTCCCTACGTGATGTGTGCACCGTCCATGTTCATGTTTCCCCCGTTGGCCCCTAAATGTCATTTAAAGCTGAATTTTTTGTTTAGTGTCTTCGCCCCCTCTGTGTCCCTCCATGACATCTGAGTTTTGCTCTGCTGATCTCCTATACGTGAGAACCCCCCCCCACTCCCCCTGCTTTGGGATTATTTTCCACAACACTGAATTATTGGCTGAGGCCAGGCCAGGCCTCCCCGACTCTGCCCGGTGACCCTCCTCTGTAGCGTCCTGATTGTTTCCTCCTAATTTCACGCGGGCGAGCATCTCTGGAAATCCTGACATAGGTGATATTAACGCCGAAGAGGGTTTTTTGGCAAGACGTGTTGACACGGAACGTGCACGCTGCCGTTGGCCACAGCGCCCACCCCAAGCCTTAGCCCAAGCCCATCCCCTTTGCTTTGCCCGCCTGGCCTCCTCATGACAGATGCACTTTTACCCCTCACCCAGGCCCAGGAAGGCTGTCCTCGGGCCTCCCTGGCCCAGCCTGGAGGTTAATCTCCTGCTACGTGGGGCCGGCCAAGTCCAGTCCACACAGCAGACCCCTGTGGGGCCCGATGCACCTGAGAGACCAGCATCAGGAGGCTTCCAGACCTGACAGCCCTCTGGTCGGGGGTTCCCAGAAAAGCCACAAATCTCACCAGAACACCCAGAAACATCCAACAGGCATGGAAGCATCCAGCAAACAACCACCTCACTTATATCTACAAAGCTGCATTTCCTAAACCTTTCTGCACATTCTATCCAATTTTCCAAACTGTCCCATGAAGTAAACAGTAGTAGCCCATTTTACTGATGGGCAAGTCCTCAGGAGGCTAAGGCGACTTCCTGAAGACAGACAGCAACCAGCCCAAGGCGGGGAGAACCTGGCCGTGTAGACACCGGGCATGGTTCACGCAACAATGTGACTGCTCCTCGGTCTGACCGTGTTGATGGTCCCTCGGAGGAGCCGGTGTTCCAGTCCCAAGTCAGCCCACGGACAGGTGCCCAAAGTGCACTGTGAGAAGCAGGCTGCTGGTAGGGAGCACGGAGAGGGGCCAGGACCCCCCATGGGGGCTCCCGGGCGTCCAAAGAGCAGCTTTGGGGTTCCTTCCAGAGGGTTTGGTGATTCCCGAGCAGCCCTGCAAGGTGGCAGGTCCACACTTGAGGTGTCTGTTGGCCTTGGTAGCAAACAGAGAAGGGTAGGGAGCGAGGGAGGAAGGAGGCTGACGGCAGAGCAGAGCAGCCCCGAAGCGGGTTGACTCACCTCACGGTTCCCTCCAAGGCCGTCCAGCTTCGGACGAAAATCCGAGCCCAGCTTAGAAAGAAAATTCAAGGAGCTCTCCGTGTCACAAACATGTTAACCTTCACGAGCCACTTGGGGTGAGGCCAAATGCATTGAATGACTCCTCTGCTCAAGGAGAAAATGGGATTTGTGGAACCGAAACACCGGGAAACCAGATACAGAAACAGCAAAGAACATAGTCACCACATACTCCGTGTTTGGCCTCGTCTGTGAAAGAAAGAGAAAAGAGAGAAGAGAAAAGAAAAAGCTCCTGTCCCAGGAGCTTGCCTATAAAGCTTGTGATAAATAGGGCACCTATTAAGTTAATTCTAAGTGATATTCAAGTGATTGAGTTTGAAGGAAAACAAAAACCAAAACCAAAAACCCCCAACCAAACCCATCCCCTGAGCTGTGGACCTCGGTGCCGCCAGCGCCCTGACCCACTTTTCATCCCTTCCACCTTGACGTCTGCGCGAGGGGGGCGCGCGTGGCTCAGCTGGCTTCCAGGCACTCCTGTGACTCTCAATGAGCTAGAAGTTTTAGGAGCAACAAAAATTATGGGAGGAATGTAGCTCTATCAGTCATTTCCCTGCAGAACAGTGGCAATTTGAAGAGTTCCAGCACTCTGAAGGTCAAGATTAAAAACCAGGTAATTTATTACCACTGATTTAGAGATTAACATTGTGCCAATTAATCAATTACTCAGTGTGACGAATTGACAATTAATTGACGTTTCAGTTCCAATCTGGCAAAGCTTTCTGATTTCCATAGCGAATAATATAAAATGTCTAAATTGAAAGGCTATGAGCATTTCCTCCAATATCAAAATGAAGGGAATAGAGAAAGATGGAGAAGATGAACCATTCACAAAATTTTAATACAGTAAATATATGTCACTGTCTTACCAGTGAGCCCTGTCACTGATCAGTTGCGCCGAAGAGGATGAAAATGAAGACCTTGTCTTGTTGGTGACTTGTGCTTGCCTGTTTTATTCTTTAGACAAAGTTGATTCTCTTAACAGGTGCTTATGAATTCACAACAACTTCTCATTCCCATGAGCCCTGAAGGTGAGCTCTCCCCAGCATTCAGCCCTCGACAACTCTGACCAACAAGGATTTCGAAGGGGCTCACCGCGTCCCTTTAGACCTCCTCCCTGAGTAACTCTCGGTGTCCCCTGGAGTCAGGGCCAGATCCAAGGTCAGGACGAGATCATACTGACTGTCGGGGGCGGGGGGTGGGGGGGACGGACATGAAACAGGCCCTGCCGCCGGCTGGGCACCGCGGCTAAGTCACAAGGGGTCAGGGCCGAGAGGTTCCCTATGAACCCAAGGAGCCAATGGACCTGGCGCCGCAGCAGAGAAGCAGAGCGCGTCCAGGAAGGCGGCGTGAGAAACGAAGGAGGGGGACGCACTCGAAGTCTGGGAAAGATCTTCGCTTCCTTCTTTGGCTACCAGCCTCCCGCCCTGTCCTGGTCACCCTGCTCCCGAGACTCTGACCTCTTGGGCTCCTGACCTTGACTTGTGCTTGACCTTCCCCAGGGCATCTCAATCCTGTCTGTCCCGCTTCTGCTCTTCGTCAGAGGACGCGGCCCAGAACTCGGAGGAGGAAAGCGATGGCCCAGAGGCTGAGGCCCTCCCCGGAGAGCAGCGCCCCTCTGGGGCATCTTCCGGAACGGAAGGAAGGGGGTGGGTGTCAGGCCTTGCCCCGGAGCGCTGTCACACGGAACCACAGCGGAACCACAGCCGACCGACATCCAGCTTCCAAGAACCCGAACTCTAATTAGGCAAAGGGACCCGTGACTCCATGGCAGGGAAAAATTAAGTTCTTGATAACAGTCGCTGGAAAGTACAACTACAGGAGACCCGTGAAATGTGTGCTGCAGTGAACGGCCTCTGCCCCAGACCCCAGGGAGGCCGCAGGCCTCAGGGGCCAGCAGGCTGCCTTCTCCGCAGGGCGCTCCGCTTCTTAAGGTTCTGCCCTTTCCTTTGATTAGCTCAGAAAAGTGAGCTCACAGGGCGCCTGGGGGCTCAGTGGTGAAGCGTCTGCCTTCGGCTCAGGTCCAGCGCCGGAGCTGCTGAGGGTTTAGCAGGGCGCAGCTCCTCTCCTCCCAGACCCGCCCTCTTTCACAAGAACCCCTGGGCCTCCGGCGTAAGCGCCAGACCGGCTTTCGAGTCTGGGGAAGGCTCGGTGGGGGTGAGAGGACCAGCAGGCAGGGCAGGGGCGCCCGGTGTCACCCCAGGCCTGCTGCCCGGGTGCGATGCTGCCCCGGGTGCGGAAGCCCCCGGCCGTGCCCGCCGCGGACCGCGACCTGGAGGTGCCGGGTCTGCACTGTTCCCCGGGCAGATCGGAGACGGAGGCCAGCTGCGTCACTTCTCATTAGCACGCCGACCTCCTTCAGGGACTGGGTGCCCCAAAGTAAAATCCGCCCTCCAAGTTCTTTCCAGCAGAAAGGGGAAGGCCCGGAGGGAATGTCCCCACTGAGCGTTTGCCTCCAAGCCCACCAGCGAAGACAGACAGCGGAACAGAGCATTAGCATTTAAGTAGCCTGTGAATGTCTGGAACCCCAAACAGTCACAGAACAGCAATAAAGGAGCTCTTCAAATGTGGCTGGAGAATGTCCATAAAGAGGATATAATGAAAAGGACTGCCCAAATGTGCAAGGATAATATAGTTAATGTATTACTTCTTTTATTATTTTATCATCTTTCATTAATTGCTGGCAGCATGCCTGCAGGAGTTGGTTCTGTGGAAAGGGCTTTTAGGTAAATGTCTTAAATGAAACGACCACTTAGAACCTGCAAACAAGGTTGAACCAAGGTTCACTTGACTTCAGTAAATCTTGTCCGAAGGGGGTGCAGAGGAGGGAAGAAGGGGATTCATTGGGGGACAGCCTAGCAGTGCAAGTCCTTAGCTACCCCAGAGCTACTCGGAAGCAGCTGGCTCAAGTTTTGAAAGACAAAGATGTGATTTTTAAAAGGTGGTGGGGGCGGGGGGGGGGCC
>LNAC01000193.1:710462-724107 GCA_002007465.1 Ailurus styani
GGGGGGCTGGGGGGGCAGGCCCTCCTCTACCATTTGCCTCCACAAACCCTCTGTGCGGGTCTCAAGAAGTGACCTACCAACCTCAGTTTCCTCCTGCCCGCTCCTCTCTCAGCAGAGACTTGCCCTGGCACCACGTGTAAGGCTCACTGCTAACCCCTGGGGAGGGCGGGAGGGCCTCGGGGTATAACCCTGAGCCACAGGAGGGCCCCCAGCATGGATGCCGCCTGCGCCGGACTGCTCCGAGGCCCCCGGCCCCGCCGATGTGCCCTCTCTAAAGCCCCAAGCTGCCCTTCATCTCGACTGTGCTCGAGCTCCTTTCCGTGGACAGCAGGCGGCCAAGGTATTAGCATGCCCGCGGTGCCAAGACGTTCCTGCGACTCTGGCGTCTGGTGGCCCATCGGCCTCCTTGTCCCGCCAGCCCGGAAAAACGTATAAAAATGCTGCCAGCTCCTAATTTCAGCAACTTAACCCTCTCCTCTTGTCTGTACGTCTCAGGTTCAGTCTCATCCCATTCAGCAAACACGCGAGCGGCATCTCCGCGGGCCTCACGCCGTGAGGGCGACTCGAGGAGGGAGGCTGGCTTGTCAGCCCGGGGGCCACACGGACGAGGCAGTGCAGGGAGAGAGAGGCGCTGAGGACGCTTCTGGAGCTGACTTGTTCAGGCTTGTCCTCTGGGTCCGCTGGACATTTCCACGCAGGCGTCCCATTTACACCCCCAAACGACCACACCCCAAATAGAAAGAATCAGCTTGCCCCCCAAACTCACTCTCCTCAGACATTCCGACTTCTTTCAGTGGCACTGGTATGACTTTCTTATGCCCCAGCCTCTTGTCTCCCCCCACCCTCTGGCCTCTCTTTGGTCCCCTGACTCCATTCAGGCCCCAGATGCTTGGACTACACACCAGAGGTGCAAGTGTGTGTTCCTAACAGTTTGTGGAATTCAGCTGGACTGACTCCTCCCTGCAGTAAACTCTGTCCTGATGATCACTTCCCTTTCCCCATCCTAACACAGTTCTTAGTTGGTCGCCTACCTAAAGTGGACCCCACGGTCCCCAGGCACTGTTTACCTTGTCATCTCATTTGGTTCCTTTTTTTTTTCCTAAGGAAACTCTGCCCTTGACATGGGGCTCAAATTCATGACCCCGAGATCAAGCGTCGCATGCTCCACCCACTGAATCAGCCAGGTGCCCCTCATTTGGCTCCTTTAATAACAATTTTTGCTGTCTGAAATTATTTTATGCCTATACTGACTTATACGTTATATATCTTTCCCAAGTAGAATATACATTTCATGCTGGCAGAATCCTTGTCTACTCTGTCCCTTGCTGCATTTCCAGGACCACAAAGAGGGTCTGGTGTCTAAGGAGCCAGATAAACACTTGTTGAATTAATGAACTCATCTCCTTTACTTTAATATTCCTCTTCAATCCATACTACTCACCACTGTCAAGTCAGACTTCTCAACACATAGTTTTATACTAGTCGCCTGCTGCTCAGAAGACAGAGAATCTTCCCGTTGTGAGAAGTGAGGTTTTAGCACAGCCTGCCTCAGAACCACAGTGACGCCATCCAAGCTGGCCTTCCACCTACAGCTTCTCGCACAGACCCTGCCAAACCCTCCGAGATCCACACACATCTTGTCCAGTTCCACGTGGCCTAGCTAGAACTCTTGGTTGCAAGTAACGGAAACCAACTGGAGCTGGTTAAAAAAAAAGCAAAGTAGGATAGTAGAGTTTCCATTTTCCTGGATGAGAAGAGCTGTGGAGACGGAAGGTAGAGGTGGTTACACACGCGGCTGCGAGCCGGAGGTGGACGGCATCTTTTCAACACACACGCTATCTAGGAGCTCCCTGACAAAGGCCATTTGCCACCCGACTCCCTAGAGTGAATGCCACCAGGTGGAATGCCTGCTTAGGAACACAGCAGTTCTGTTCGCCATGAGGTGCACCGCCCTGAAACATGGTGGCTTAAAAGAGCAATCATCGCTTTTCCTCACAAATCTCCAATGTAGGCCGAACTCCACGGAGACACTGTCCTGCACACGGTGGGGCAGCTTCCAGAACGGCTCATTCACGTGGCTGTCGCTAGCTCGGCCCAGCCTGTCGGCCTCAGCTCTTCCCTACGTGGGGCTCTCCACGAGGCTCTTTGCGCTTCCTCACGACATGGCGGCTGGCCTCCATGAGCAACAGTTCCGGGAAGCCGGGGCAGACGCCACAGGGCTGTTTATGAGCTGGCGTTGGCCGTTTCAGGATATGATTTGACAGGAGGAGAAGAGAGAATCTGTCACCATCTTCAGTCCGTCACAGACAAAGAGCTCTGAACAGCTTTTGAATGCCTCGTTCCCAGATGGGAACTGGTGGCCCAATATCACAAGACATCTGAGGAAAGCTTCCAATATAAAGATAAAGGTAAAACTAAGGAAAAATAGAAGAAGTTACAAAAGCAAACATATTATAGGGAGCAGAAGAAAACTGAAAACCGAATTACTGTAATGAATATCTCCAGAGAAGTAAGGGGTGATACTGGATTCATGAAACAGTAGAACAGAGTGTTAGTTTATTTATTTTTTTTAAAGATTTATTTAGGGAACCTGGGTGGCTCAGTCGGTTGGGTGTCTGCCTTCAGGTCAGGTCATGATCCCAGAGTCCTGGGATCGAGTCCTGGTTTGGGCTCCCTGCTGAGCAGGGAATCTGCTTCTCCCTCTCCCTCTCCCTCTCTCTCAAATGAATACATATTTAAAAATAATTATAAATAAATAAATAAATAAATATAAATAAATATTTATTCATTTGAGAGAGAGGGAGAGTAAGAGGGTAAGAGCAGGAGGGGCGGGGGGGGGAGTCTCAAGCAGACTCCACACTGAGCACAGAGCTGGGCGCAGGGCTCGATCCCACGACCCTGAGAGCATGACTTGAGCCAAAATCAAGAGTCGGATGCTTAACCCACTGAGCCACCCAGGCTCCCCCCAGAATGTTAGTTTAAAGTGGGAGCAGTTCACAAGTAACCAAGTGGTCTTAGATACTAAAAACACAGGATACTGAATAAAGCAATTCAGAGTTTGGAAAAGAAAGTTGAAGGAATCTGTTGGGGAAAATGTATAGAGAGACAAAGAGCTTGAGTAGGAGAAGAAAATTAGGAAATTAGAGGATCAAACCCAAAAGTCAAACCTCAGACAAACAGGAGTTCCAGAAAAAGTGGAGAGAGAAAATAGGAAAGAGGAAAGTACAACAAAGTCCAGTGCGTTCCCACAAGGAAAGGACGTGACTCGTTAGATGGAAAGGGCTTGGTGGACACGTCGTGCGCCCCTGGTTCTGAAAGGAAACTCGGAACCGAAGTCTACTGGATGCACTGTGGTCCTCGGAGCGGTGTGGTTGTCCTCGCCGGCGGCGGCCTCCCCGAGTGAATCCCCCGCCACTAAGTGTCCATCCCGCTCCTGATGGACTTGAGTGATTCCTGGTTTGGGGGCATTATAACCTGTGCCCCCGTGAACACTCCTGCTGGGGTCTCTTGCGTGCGCAGGGAGAAGTAGTTCAGGTCCTAGCTGTAGGCATGATCTGCTCGAGGTGATCCTGGCAGTTTCCCCGCGTGGTCGAGCCAACAGAGGGTCAGCAGTTCCGGACGGTTCCCACTGTGTCATTCTTGCCCCCAGGGGATACTGTCTGTCCTTTCCACCCACTGCCCTCAGGTCGGCCTAGTGAACCGCAGAAAGACTTACGCGGAGGAACAGCACTCTGCAGTGGGAACTCTTTGAGTCTGGTCCCGGAAAGAACTCGAGCAGGAAGGTGGCTACCCGAGGCAGAAGTACAGGGGTCAAGTCATGCGCGGCCTCTCCAGCTGCGCTATGGGTTTCATTGGACTCTCTGCACCCTGGGAGCTACTGGAGGACTTTGTTCGAACGTCTGGAATGTCCCTTTGGCTCCAGTGTGGAGACAGGATTAGAGGAAGCCAAGACGAACGTGCGGAGAGCAGCAAGCTGTTTCAGCAGCTCTGGTAGGTGCCGATGGAGGCTTGGATGAAGGGGGGCAGGGAGAGAAGGGGACTCAAGAGTGATTTGGGTGGAAGCCTCCAGGCGTCCTGGCCAGGGGGCAGCCCTGCAGGGCTCCTGTGTGCCTGGCTTAGCCCCCCAAGTGAGAGATGGCACCATGACCGAGACAGAACTAGAAAGGGCATGGTTTTAAGGGTAAGGAGGAGAGGAGTCCTGTGTGGAGACGCTGGGTGGGAGTGGCCGTAAGTCACCCAAATGGAGAGCGCAGACAGGCAGCCACGTATTTCGGTCTGGAGCCCAGAGAGGTGGAGGATAGAGATCCTGAGTCAGGAGTTAGACCCTGGAAATGGGATCAGTTGCACAGGAAGATGGTTTAAAATGAGAACGGAGTATAGGCCTGGACCCTGAGAAATGCAACATCTGGTCAACACAGGAAAACCAGCACGCGATCGCAGAAGTTGGGGTGAGCACGCTGGAGGCGACTAGGGGGTGTGGCTGGAAAGAAATGGAGCCAGGAGCTATCGGGTGGAGGTTGCGGGCACCTTGGTGATGGATGGGACCCGTGGACCGAAGGTGGGCTGAGGGGCACGGCTTGGGACCAGGTGAGAGCAGGAGCAGTCGGAGGGAAAGGAGCAAAGCCAGGGAGGGGAAGCCGGTGATGAAACCTGACTTTAGCCGTGGCTTTCTTCATCCGAGATGATCAGTGAGGGTCTTCCCTCCCTCTTCACCCCTCCCGCTGACCACCCGTCCTCCCCACGCATCCCCGGTGCCCCCCGAAGGCCCGGTGATGATGAGACACTTGTCCCAGACTGAAGATCACTCGTGGGCATCCCAAGGTCAAATCTGCTTCGTATGAGGGGTATTTAGGCCTGGAGGAGGGTGTTCTTTTTTCCTTCCTAGACACACATCCCTGACCTCTGTGCTGCGACCTGAGGAAGTTCTGCGTCCGATAGAAGCAAGGGCAGCTCAAAGGGCACGTCCAGGAGGAGGGGCCGCCCTGGGTCCACCCCTCAGGGAACCTGTCCTGCCAGCTTCCGGACGAGGAGGGGAAGCAGAATCCCCCCAGAGCCGGAGAGACTGGACTCTTCGCAAGGACCCCTTCGGAGAACCGTCCTGATGCTGAGGCAGACGGCCGCATCCCCCGCTCTTCCTTTGCCCCCAGATCAGCAGGGCCAGCCAGCCAGCAGCGTTCTGCAGGAGGTCACTTTCGCTAGTCGTCACCGACTTCAAAGAGCCCAAAAGGACCGAGAGTCCAAAAGTCGCCCGGTAAGAGCCAGGCCAGCCCCCAAAGCCAAGGCTTACTCCTCACAGTTACCTGTGCTGTTCATTCCTGACCCAGAAACCCAAGATGGGACATTTCTCAAGTGTCTAACTTGGGAAGTTGAAAACTGGGGCAGGCTCATTTGTTTGTGCTGCATTGATTGCCAACAGTTAATCACCAAGGGTAAGTGGAAGAAATCATTCCTGTTCATTTGCAAATGGAAATCAAATGAGGACTGGACCCAATGCATCAGCGTTTTCCCTTCCAAATGAAAGAGTTTCAGAAAGACAGCTGACCTTGCCTCGCCTGGCAGCGACATGCCCGCACTCAGAGCGTCCTGTGCCTTTTCCAGACGTTCCTGGGCCCGGCCACGACTCCCAGTCGTGAAGGCAGACCCATCTCGTTTGGAAAGCATGAAGCATTTCAGATGCCGTGAAGTCATCGGCACATACAAACAGCCACTTCTCTCCTTTTATTGCTCTGCAGAGACCTAGAGATGCATTCCCCCCGCTGAAGGAGCCCGAGTAAATTATGCTGAAACCCTTCCAAGGGTTGCAATATGTTTATAAATTCTCCTCGCTGAACTGTTGGCCCCAAGGAATCTTATAATAATAAAGCACTTAGCTGTCGGGCGGGGTGGTTGGGTTCTTACCCCTCCACCCTGCGAAACGCGCAGTTTTCCGTTTATGGGGTGGTGTGTTAATATCGCGTTTCCGACCCGTGTTTACCACCCTCCAAAGCATGTGCACCAAGGGCTGAAGTAATAGCCCCGTGTATAAGATGTGTAATGAATTTCTCCCCGTGCTGCTGGATTCATTACCGGGATTTATGGCTGTTTTAATGTACACAGGCTTCTTAAACAACTTAGAGTTGATTGTTCTGGAACTAGGACTGGGTCTCAGATAACTCCCTGGAGCTGTGCCATCGTTCAGGAAAGTGATTGGTGTCCCCGGGCAGGTAAACAACCTCGGATCAAAGGCTTCAGGTTACCCACAAACACCATCGCTGGAAATGGGAAGGCCTTCTGATGGGGAGGAGGCCCGGCTAGGATAATCCTTCCAAAGCCTGCGGCAGCCCCGAGCAACAGGGCAGTGACTCGCAGTCCTGGGCAGAGCTGGAGCTCCTCGGTGGGGCCCGGGACGGACGCAGCCGCCGCTCAGGGGGATGGCCCTCCGCTGGCTTTCCTGGTCAGTCAGGACCCCTTCCTGCTCTTTCCCCAAGTAGGTGGGCAGAGACATGGCGACGGGGGACTGGAACCGACCCCCAGCCTGTGCCACCACTGGAGAGGACCAATCTGGATTAGTTCCTGCATAAAGACGTCGCTTCTATGCACAAGCAACCTTTGTGGTTTAGGTTGTAATACATTTAACTTAATTATCTTATGGATGGCTTTGACACATTGTCCCTAATTTCAACCCAAACCAAGTACCTGCCTGCGAATTGGACATTAGGGCAGGCTTTTCTCAAAAGGGTGGGAAGCAGAAGCCATGGAGGAGGGGCGGGATCCTTTGTTTCACACGGAATCACCAGGGACCCCTGCAGGAAGCTTCAGCTGGATGGGCCCGAGCTCTAACAGAGAAGGCCCTAGAAAGGAGTGGGAAGAGCGTGGGGCTCTGCAGAGGGAGGGGAGCATTCCGAAGGCGCCGCATGGAAGGCAGGTGGGCGTCAGGGCTGGTGACGGTGCCTGGGAGAGACTGCCCCACTGTGTCCAGGTGAGAACCCTCGCGGGAAGCAGAGGGCCTCAGATTCCAGGGCAAGTCGCTGGTGGGGCAGAAGGGCCTTCCTTCCAACCACCACGGGGACTTAGTGAACGGTCCACTGGTTCCTCACCTGCCTGGATGTCCCCATGGGAATGGGACCTGCTCCTTCTAACCTCGGTCATCATAGCGGGACAGAGAATATTTAACAACATCCAATCTTCTTTCTTTTCCGTTTTTTTCTCTTTTTTCTTTTGGATTAAAGTCACCTCTTTTTTTCTTTTAAAGATTTTATCTATTTATTTAAGATAGAGAGTGGGGGGAGGAGCAGAGAGAGAGAGAGAGAGAGACAAGGAGACTCTGTGCTGAGTGCAGAGCCTGACGCGGGGCTTGACCTCACCACCCCAACATCACGACCTGAGCTGAGACCAAGAGTCAGGTGCTCAACCAACAGAGCCCCCCAGGTGCCCGCTTCTTGCTTCTTTTTCTGATTGCTTCATGCACCCCTCGTCTTGTGACCATGGCATCCCCGTCAGACAACCAAGCTTTGTGGGGCCGCCGTTTCTCCCACGTCCCACGGAAATCTCGCGCCCGCCCCCCCCAGGAGATGCTGCTCATCATCGCCCCTGATTTTACTAATGAAAAAGTCATGAGATTGTAGAAACACAGTGTTTTCAAGCATGTGAAAAGACCCCCTTCCTCACTGATACTAAAAGCACATCGCAAATCAAGTCTGGAAGGAAGCTTTCTCACTCAGTTGACTGGCAAAGTCAGAGTCTGGGCGCAGGAAGTGCTCCCGTCGCACTCAGCCCTGATAGGCCACGACCGCCTCGGTGGGCAGTTTGCTGTTATCGCTCACAGTTCTAAATGAACACGGCCTCTGACCCAAGACCTCCCCCGAAAACGTCCTTGTAAGCAGGTCCAATGGCATCTTTTTGTGGGTAACATCCCAGCACTGTTTTCAGTGGCAACTTGGGTCAAGGGCTCCTGGTTCCTTCTTGGCATGAGACAGGCACTCGATAAAGATGTAAGCTGCGTAGCCCAACCGCTGACTGTATCAGAGGCGGGGAAAGGGTAAGAGCTCAGGGAGGGGGGCACTAGAGACGATGCCTGGCTCCCTCACGAGGTTGCCCGGGCTGAGTGTGGTCATTGTCTACCAGAAAGAGAAGCAGACCTCGGGGCTCCGAGGGCATCCAGCTGGCCTCCGCCCACTGGTGCCAAGACAGTGAGGAGGAACGAGCTGAGACCCTTAGCCAATCTCCTTCTGGAGGCCGTGGCCACCATGAATTTGCCCATTTATGCAACAATCGTCTACTAAATGCGAATTAGGGTTCTTAGCTACAAGAAACAGGAGCTTTGGTTAACTTGAGCAAAAAAGGAATGTATGGGAAATACATCGACAGTTCATGGGATGGATCAAAGGCTTGAGAAGAGGCACAGAGAACGGCAAGAAGCCAGGGCCGGTGGCAGGGTTCCAGCCGAGGTCAGGAGCAGAAATAGGCTGGCTGGGGCCACCGAAGGATGCCGGCTGGCGACGCAACCTGTCCCTTCGTCTCTGTTCTGCCGGCTCAAGGCTCAACACGTGTGGGAACGTTTATTGGGCCAGCCCGGGCCCAGGGGCTGGGAGGAAGGTTGACTGTGTCCTGCTGGTTCCCCCCCGGGGGGGGGTCCTCCCTGCCCCCTGCACTCAGGACAGGGCTGCTGGCTCTGACCGCAGTGACCTGTGCCGTCACCTTGGGGATTACTTTTTGGGCCAGCAAATAAACATTTCTCGAGACCCGAACATCGGTGCCTGTCCCTGTTCGCCGCCCACGCTCCTTCCTAGAGAATTCGCCCTGGACCCGACTTGCTTTTGTAATTGTCCCCCTAAATTCCTTCCACACCTGACTAGACCACGGATGAGGACCTAACCCAGGGAGGACCAACCCCTTTCTCCTCTCTCCCAAGAGAAAGTGAATTGAGAGACTAGGAGTCGGCCGTGGGTGGCGGGTACTTAGACAGAAGGTCAAGTAGAGCCAGACCAGTCAGCCCTGAGGCAAGCTGAAGGAGTGTGTGCCTGTGTGTGTTCATGGGTGTGCACACGCATGTAAGTGCGTGTGTGTGTGTACACGTGCAGGCCATGTGCCCCATGAAGCACGGAGTCACCTTGTCTCGGACGGTCCGTTTCTGGGAGACCCACGGCCTGGCCCATCCTTGAGATGGCCCGGGAATTCCCACGCACCCCAAGCTAGGGGACGGGCTGCCTATTCCCTGCAACCAGACCGCCTCGTGTAAGACAAACGCGTCAGGAGGCCCGGGCTGGGCTGACACTCTGAGGGCAGGTGCTGTGGGTCAGGTCACAGCGGTGCCCTTGGCACGTGGAAGGTCACGGAAGAGCCCCGAAGACTGGAAGGGCCCAGTGATTCTCTGAGCTCAGGCCCTTCTTGAGCAGATGGGGAAACTGAGGTCCCAGGGGGCTCCACGACAGGCCACGCCTGGGATGTGTTCTCCAGGTTCCGCGAGTCCCTTCTGCCTCATCATCACCCAGCAGCCCGCACAGGACTTGGCGCCGGAGCTGACGGTGAGGGAACGTGAACGCAGAGTCCACACTCCGATCAGCTTCTCCGATGCCCTCCACCAAAGGGCTGCCCAGCAGGCAAGGAGATTCCTGCTCCTGTGTTGCTGTGCTCCATTCGGGACCAGAAGCTATGCCAGGAACAAGGCACCTGGTCTGAACAGCGGCTGACAGGGGTCACTCGGCCGAGCGTGGTGGGTCACAGCTCTGCCCTACCCGCTCCCACGTTCACCACTGCTGGATTCTAGCTCATGGCTCATGCCATGGTCGGAGGAATTTCTAAGACAGAGAAAAACACCCGGATGTGAGCCCATAGAGGGAAAGAATCTCTTTTGGATGAGTCTTTTCCATCGGCTTCTGCTGTTCCAGAACTTGGCTGATCTTCCTGAGCACGGCTTTGAGGCAGGACCTGAGGTCTGTGTGGATGTGGCTCTGCTGGTATTTACTGAACTCTACCATGGATCTGAGATAAAAGAAAGCTAGAGACATGCTTGCTGCGTTAGAAGCTTCTAATTTATGAAAAGATAATACGTGTTTATGAGATGAAGGATGTCCCCCAGAGTCACACGTTGGAGCCCTTACCCCTGTGCCTTGGAATGTGACCTTGTTTAAAAACAGGGCCTTGGCAGATGTGATCAAGTCAGGACGAGGTCGTGAGGTTTGGCCCTGCTCCCACGTGGCTGTGTTCTCGTAAGAAGAGGAATCGTGCCCACGGGGACAGATGCTCGCTGAACGCCGTCAGGGGGAGGGGAGTGGGGAGGTGGGGGGACACCTTCTGCGCAGCCAGGAACGCCAGCGATGGCCGCAGACCCGCCGTGGCCGGACAGAGGCCCGGAGCCCGGGAGGAGGCAGCCCTGACGCAGGCCCTGGATCGCAGACTCCCAGCCTCCAGAACCGGGAGGGAACACACTCCCGTGGCCACGCCCCGAGCACCACACCAGCACGCCCTGGACAAAGCCCTGCGGCCCCAGGAGAAATACAGCGGCCCCACGATCCACCTACGCGGCCTGTGTTGCTCAGGTTTTACCCATCTCGTTAAGAGGGGGAGGAAAGACGTTTCATTGAACAACGGGTGTCCCTGATTTCGGGGGTCCCGTCGTCCGTTTCCCCGAGCTCACTGGTGCAGGCGCACCTCCGGCCCAGCACCAGAGCAGGGGGTCTGTCCGTGGAGACCGGGGCCGAGGCCTGGCCGTGCACGTCCGGCGTCCTCCCCCGGACCCGGGCCGCGGAGCAGCCGGGAGAAAACGTCTGTCTCTGACCCAGTTCGGGACTCGGACGGGGCCAAAGACACGCGCACAGGACTCCATTAGGAAAAGAGTCTGCTTTGCGCCACAGCTGACTAATGGTTTGTTTGGGGCCAGGAAACTGTCTCCTGTGCGGAAATATATTATTCTATAATTTCCCTAAAATATTAAAAGTGGCGTTCTGCTTCGAGAGTCCAACCTGCACTTACACACGCCCTGCCTGAAGGGCTTTGAAGTTGGAGAGAGGCTTTCAGATCCTAAAGACAGTCGTGGAGGGCGTGGGACCCCCAGCCTCTGAGGCCGGAGGACTCCCGGGGTGCGGGCAGAAAGCACGGTCACTCAGAAACTGGGTGAGCGTGAGGTAGCCGGTTGGTGGAAGGATAGCATGAGTCTCGGCCTGAAAGTCCAAGGGATGTTTGGCTTGTCGGTGGCAAGCGTTGTTAATCTACATGTCATACGGCCTTAAAAGCATTGTGGATAACATTCAGGAGTGCACGAACTTAGATAAGAAACAATTATATCTTTATTTTCACTAACCTCCAACTAAAGTTTGGCGTGCCCTTTAATCATGATCGCGGCGACATACACACTACAGTTAAAGAGCTCGCACTACCAGCAATACAAAAGCATTGATAGTTTTTTCTTTCTTTTTCTTTTAAGTAGGCTCCACGCCCAGCAGGCCAGCCTGGGGCTTGAACTCAAGACCTTGAGATTGAGACCGGAACTGAGATCAAGAGTCAGACGCTTAACCGACTGAGCCACCCAGGTGCCCCCAAAGCACAGATGCTTTTTTAAAAAATTGAAGTGTAATTCACATAGAGTGTTATGTGAGTTCCCGGTGTTTCAAAGCACAGATACTGCTCCTGTCACCTGACTGCAGACACATCTCAAGACGCAGCACATCTTTGTAGGGACCTCAGAATTCTGGGGACACACCGCCCTCCTTCCAGACACAGAAGTGTGGGAGCCTCCGTGGGACCTGCCGTGTGGCGCGCTAATCAAAGGTGTGCCTGTTGCTGTCGCGTGTATTTGTTTAAAGGTCTTGGTAAGTATGTTTCGGTACAATTGTTCTCCTTTTTAAGCCCACGTATGTTTCATCAGACGCTGACAAACTTGCCTCTAAGCAGCAGCCCACGGGCTGCACCACCGAGCCAGAGCCACCTGGGATGGGGTCGCGAGTCAGGCTCCAACCAGCGCCGCCGCAAACCCTTGAAAGGATTTAAAACCAAAGGAGGTCCTGAGGGCAGAAGAGCAGGAAAACCAACGACCCTTACTCGACCACTAGAGGCACACTAGAGAAGGCCACGCGGGAAGCCACCACCATCCCCGGAGAAGCCGGAGGAACAAAAGGGGACGGTGTGCTGGACTCCAGACACACCTGCGGCCCACGCAGACCTCGGCTGGTCAGAGAGGGACCTGTGGGCCCGCTCCTCCCCTCCTCCGCCTGCACCTCGTTGTCCGAGTCCCCCAGAAGCCCGCCGAGGAGGGAGGCTGCCGGGCTCCGGCCCTCTGAGTCCCAGAGCGGGGTGGGGGTGAGGCTGGGGTTATGGGACAGGCCGAGGGCAAGGCAGGAATCGGGGGTCGGGGATCTGGCCTGCCTGCCCTTGGAGCGTTCCCTCCAGTCCACACATTTAATCTCATTTCGACTCTCACGGATATTTCGAAAAGTGTCCCCCGAGTCCCCGCAGGGCTCATCCTCCCAGGGCAGGCGCTCCCGCACAGGGCACTGCGAGGGTGACCATGGGCCACCTGTCCCCAGCTCCCACGGTAGGGCCTGGCGGGGCCTGGCGGCCCTGAGTGGTGAGAACCGCGGCCACAAGTAGGAAGCGTCGGATCCGAGCACTCTTGCTTCTGAATCTGGAGTGCTCCGATGTGCTCCTCCCTGGCCTCCCCCCTGGATCGTCCCATCAATAACGGGGTCAGGCCGGTGCCACAGACACACCGTCGAGGGAGAAGAACTCCTGCGCATGAAATAATGAAGCTCTTACTGATTTACTCATCAGCAGGCAAGCCCGATCTGGAGAACACAATAAATACTGGTGGTCCCCATATGAACTAAAACAATCAGTTACCTATTAGCGTTTGGCACCAGCAACGCCACCGGGATCAATGCCTCGGGGTTCCCGCGGCTCCCTCCGGCCTGATCCGTCTGACAAGTGAGCTCCCGGCCTTCTGAGTCACTATCACAACTGTGGGTTTACATCCATCACATTCCCATTAGCACGGAGATGCCTCCTCCCACAGGCACCGGCGGGCTGCCCATACACAGAATGTCAAGATGTCCTCTCTCCTCGTTCCGCGGGTCACCGCCCGTGCAGGCCAGTCCCCCAGAGGGCCCTGCAGCGTGGACCTGGAAGCAACACTTACGTGCAACTGGTCTTCCAGGTTGCACGCTCCCCTCACCTGCGGGGGCTCCACGCAAGGCTGGCGCCTGGGTTAGAGGACGTGTCTGCCTCTGTGACCTTCTGGTGGTTGGCACGTGTCACAATCTGTCACATGAGTACAGAAGTCATGCTGCTTTTCGTCTGCTTCTTCAACTGTATTTCTATACAGTACTTAGGAAATGCTTAGGTAAGTGGCTAAAATAGAAAGAAGTTGTCCAGTGACATCCAGGAACCTGTTCTTTGCCTTGTTCTCGGGGCAAAGAACAAGTGGACCCATTCATCCAGTGGCTGGAGTCAATTCTATCCGTGGAAATCGAAATGTGAGAAGAGCTTGGCATTCCCCAGCGGCCCGAGGATGGCCACCCCCTGACAGAGGAAATACCCTGCCTGTCATCTGTCTTCCCGTCTCCTGCCAGCCATGTGGGCCGACTTCTGAGCTCGGAGCAAAGCTCGGGATGGGGTCAGTGCACGCAGGCTGTCAAGGACTTTTAGCTCTCCGGGAAGGACTGGGGGCGGGGGG
>LNAC01000193.1:760219-788833 GCA_002007465.1 Ailurus styani
GCGGCAGAGGTGGGGTCGCCCGGCCGGTCCTGCGCGGGGCCCCTCCCGCCCTGCGCCGGATGCGGTGACCCGTCGCCCCTGCTGCTCCGGGAGCTCGGCGGCCCCGACCTCGCCCCCCGGGCTGTGGAGGGGGAGCCGGGACGCTCCCCCGCGGTCTCGGGGTGCCGGGCAGGGCCGGGGGAGGAAGGATCTCCCCCAGGCAGGGATGGGCGCCTGCGGTTCGGGTTCCAAGTTCACGCATCTTCGTGCCAATGCCTCGGGGTTTCCTGTGCGGGGTCAGTATTCCCCTCCCCTCCGCTATTCACATCCTTTCTTCCAAGCGTAAAACTTCCCGTTCTGTCGTGAAATAAGACCTAGAAAAAGGAGAGCCACGGTCGTCTGGGAGAGGGGTTAGTGCGCAGAGAAGGGCTCGCGAGGCTCGGCGGCCTCCTGCAAACTGCGTCCCCGACCCGACCCGTGCTGTCCGTGCGCCCAGGCAGAGGCCCACGTGGGGCCGCCTGGCTCTGGTTTTCTACCACAGGCAGGCCGACACCATGACAGGAAACTTGCAGTTTATTTTTTTAAATAGATAAATCTGTAAAGCAAATGCAAATTGTTTTTTTCCTGGGGCTGCAACACGTCCTTCGCACCTCTTAATGCCCTGGTGGGTTTATCCTGGTGATGAAATGTTGGGGGGGGGGTCATCAGGTTTCCACAAATGCCCTCGGATCAGGGGCCTGTGTGACACTGCAGCCTCCCCCCCACCCCCGCAGAACAGATAATAATAGCCAACTCCTGCAGTCATTCAACCACATTTTCTGAATACCTGCTGTAAGTTAGACAAGGTTCCAAGCACTGAGATACACAGTGAGCAAAACACCTGAACTCCATCCTCCTGAGTTACATTGTAGCAGGAAGAGAACAATGACAAACAAACAATACATAAATTATATAATGTAAAAGGCGCATGAATACACGAGGTTATGTGCAAGATTGTAAATCACGGTTACGTAAGGCCAAGGTGGGTCTAGAGTGCTCAGCACAGTCCTCCGGGACTGCAGCCGCTGCCTGGAACCTCATCCTGGGCCTGAGATGTGCGGCCGCCGTGGCAGTGTGAGGAGGCCAGCCCTCGCCTGGAGTCTCCTTTCAGAGGCTGGGGGGGAGGGATCAGGGGCCTTGAGGAATCGTGCAGGACACTGATCCAGGGCCCAGACCACCACATGCTCGCTTCCTAACCCTTCTGCTGGAGTAAATATTCCAGAACAGAGAATAGAGGTGTGTGGGTGGTGCAAACAGGGATTTTGAGAGAGAAATAGATTACATGTGTGATTTTTCTTCTTTTATTGAGATCCAATGGACATATAACAGTGTTTTAGTTTTAGGTGCATATTTTCTTTTTTTAAGATTTATTTATTTTGGGGGAGGGGGCAGAAGGAGGAGGGAATCTTAAGCAGGCACCACACGGAGCGTGGAGCCTGACATGGGGCTTGATCCCACGACCCTGACATCATGACATGCGCTGAAACCAAGAGTCGGACGCTCAACCCGCTGAGCCACCCAGGCGCCCCAGGTGCATAATTTCTTGATTTTAATAATTAATTCACATATTCTAGAAAATATAAAGAGAAAAACAAAACTTTCCCTTAAAAGATTCAGGGACAATTGTAGAGACTTGGGAAGATCTCTGAAAGAGGCCGCTTAGGCCCGGTGACCCGAGGCCGGGCCCAGGCTCTGTGCTGCTGAGAGCAGGGCACGCACGATGCCCCGGACGGTGCAGGGACCGCGGACGGCGTCTGTCCCGCTGGCGCCTGGGCAGCACCGCGTCTGCGTCCGCGCGTCTGCACGTGCTGTCCTTCCCGCTGGGCTCGCCTCGCTCTTGCTCTCCTGGCTCCTATCCAGTGTGGCTGGGCCCCGAGCCGACGGCTCCCCGACCCAGGCCTGCATCCTGCCTCCCCTAAGGTACGGCTGGGGCGAGGTCCTGGTACCCTGAGCCCAAGCGTCCCCATGTGTAGAATAAGGGCTCTGTCCGCTGCCATCTCACAGCGCGAGGCGAGCGTCGGACACTTCTGGGCATTTACAGCATCGCAGGCCCCACAGACAGCTCCTGGGATCGTCGAGCCAACAGAAGAATACCCCCCCCCTTCCACCACCGTGTACCTCCTCAGCCCAAGCAAGCTCTCCAGACCCCTGAGGCGCACAGAGCGCACCCTCGAGGTCTCCCGAGGCCGCCGTAGCTCAGGCGAGTCTGGGAGAAGATGTGCAGTGGGGGTGAGGGAGGAGGGGCAGGTGCAGGCGCCGCGGAGGGAGTCGTGGTACACAGACCGGGGGCAGAGGTGGAGTGAAACCCCGGCTCAGCGCACACCGACTGGGTGGCCCTGGGCAAGGGACCTCACTTCGCTGAGGCCCAGGGTCGTCCTTGGTCCCGTGGAAGAGCAGCGCCCGCCTCGCCGCGGCTGCGGAGAAGGGCACACGGCCGCACAGAGGCGGCCCTGGGCGCAGAGGAAGCCGCTCACAGCCACTCCCCTCCTGCCGTCTCCCTCTTGCTCCCGGGGTCTCCGTCTCCATTCGCTGCCCTCCTGGGCTTGCCTGGCGGGTGGCCTGGGCACCTCGGGGCCCACTCGCCCTGCGCCTGGACCCGTCAGCAGAGACACAGAGGGAGCGAGGGCGAGGCTGCTGGCAGCCAGTGGCTCGGCCCCGGCGCCCCGGTGGGTCCTCTCCCCCCTCGCCCTGCGTGGGGGCACGAATCCTGTCTGACCCACGCGGTGTTCATGCACGTGATGGGGCCAGAGCCTCGACAAATGCGTGCTCGCCCGCTGCGAGTGCACACGGGCCACGCGCACAGGTCTGGAGCCCCTGTCCCCGGAGCAGCCAGGCGGCGTTCGCGGCGGCTTGTGGCGCAGGAAGGGCTCTTTGATCGGGTGAGGGCCCACGGCCTCTCCTTTCTTTTTTTAAAATTTTATTTACATTATTTGACAAAGAGAGAGAGAGATCACAAGTAGGCAGAGAGGCAGGCAGAGAGAGAGGAGGAAGCAGGCTGCCGGCTGAGCAGAGAGCCCGATGCGGGACTCGATCCCAGGACCCCGAGATCATGACCTGAGCCGAAGGCAGAGGCTTAACCACTGAGCCACCCAGGCGCCCTTTTCACGTCCTCTTTTCAAGCTACACCCGCCCGAGGACGGCATGAGTTCCGGGCATGTGATCGCTCCGCGGACCGTGGGTGGCCCCTCGCCTTCTTGATTCAAGGAGTATTTATCGCCCGTCGTGTGCCAGGCGCCGGGCAGAAGGCCGGGACGGCAGGGCCGCGCGCTCTGCACCGCAGGCGTCGGGGCTGGGCCGCGGGTCGGGGGCGGGAGAGGCAGCGCTGGGACGCAGCTACGGAGCTCCCCCCCCAGGACCCTGCGGCCTTCCCGCTCCCGTCGGGGGGCAGCGCCCACGGGGCCTGCTCGCGGTGACCGTGCCCGCCCGCGGCACCTCCCCTCTCGGCCAGGACTGGGGGGCTGAGGGGGCAGGAGAGCCCAAAAAACCAGAGGCTCACACACACAGATGTTATTTCTCTCTCCTACGCACCTCGGCGGTCCGGCGCTGGGCTGGGGGCCCCCCGAGCACCAGGGACCCAGGCCCACGGTCTCGCGGCTTTTCCTCCACGGTGCAACGCGGCGCTTGGGCCCCGCATCCCGGCCAGCGGCGCAAAGGCGAATGAGCGCCTCCCCTTGCGAGGAGTTCAGAAACTGGCACTTTCTCTGCAGCGGGCGCGCGCTCACACAGCCACCCGGAGCCTCGCCGGGCACCGAACGTGGGTGATTCCCGTTGGCTGCAGGCCTGGCTCCGGTCCCGGGGACCGAGGGGTGAACGGATGTTGGGAAACAAGTAACGACCTCTGCCACAGGTGTCTGCGTCCCTCCTTTAGGGCTCCCTGTGGTAAAACACGCATGACGATGTGTGTCGTTCAGCCATTCGTGAGTGTCCAAGTCAGTGGCATTCAGTGGCCTCACAAGGTTGTGCGCTTGTCAGCACTGTCCACCCCGAAGCCTTCCCCCAGCCCCCTCAGAAACTCTGCCCCATTAAACAGGAACCCCGCCCTCGGCCCCCGGTTCCTGTCCTCTGCCTCTAAGACTTAATTTGTCTCCCCTGATCTGTTCGGGTTCTCTTCAGACGCCCGGAGTCCCCGGTGTCCCACAGAGACGAACACGGAGGAAGGGCCCGTGGGTGAGGCTGGCTTCGTCCTCCAGCGCAGCGAAGTGGACATCACTCACCGGATGGGCGAGCAGCGCTCGCGCGGCTTCTCCTCGGCAGCTGGCGGCCAGGGATGCCGCACCCCCGCCAGGCCGCCCGGCCCAGCCGTGCCTGCCACAGGCGCTGGCCCTTCCAGACGAAGCTCCCGCGAGCCCGTCCTGACTAGGACATCCCCGACCAGCGGGAGCGGTGGCGGTGAGCAGCAGCCACGGTTCGCTGAGTCCGCGTGGCCTGAAAATGATCTTCTCTGGCCAAACATTTCACTCTGAGAAATGAAGGCCGGGCCTCACAAAACACAAGTCCTCTACTACATTTACAACCGGAAATCGAGGCTGATTTTGTAGCTCTCAGCAATCCTTCCCTTTATTTCACAGGTAAAGACAACACCGGAAACGCCGCTTAGCGCACCCTTGGCAGCTTCCGTGATTGCTTGAAAAATCCAGTGTTTTCCAGAAGCCACAGGGGAGCTCACGACCCGCCCGAGTCTCTGGAGGCCGCCTGTGAGCTTCTCCCTGTTTGCAGGTGGCCACGGCGAGGCCCCAGCGTCCCCCACGCCGCGAGGCTTTGGAGGCCTCCTATCTTCAAAAAACAAAGTAATTCACTTTTAATGACTGCCGGTGTTTTCTTTCCCAGGTCCATTTGAGCAGATAATGAGTCTGAGGCCTTCCCGACAGGGTTAAACCACTGTGACCTTCATAATCAGCGGACAGAAATAAATTATATTTACTCATACGTGTTCCCCGGTCTCCGGTGCCAGCTGCGCGCTGACCACAGGTGCGGCGATACTAGGTGCCCCCCCAATCACAGGTGGCGGGCGCTTCACGACTGCGCCCGGGGCCCGAGCCCTGCGGCTGGCAAGGCCTCTCCCCCGATCGGCTGGTGGGGGGGGCGCACCCGCCGAGTCGCCCCCCGGAGACCCCCTGAGCCTTCGGGATGGCGGAAGAGGGGGCAGCAGGGACCAGAGGCCGGGCACCGCTGGCGCCATCAGCAGGGCAGGCCCCCCGTCTCTGGGGGGGCGGTGGCAACACTGTCATCAGAGACCCTCACACGGGGTTGCTGCCGAACCCACGATCTCTCGAGCCCAGAGGCCGCTTCTCATGTGCGGCCTGTTTCTGGGGAGCTGGGCCCGGAGGCCTGCGGCCAGAGCTCTGCACGTGCTGGGCCCCCCCGACGGCCCTGCGGCCGAGCAGTGGGCCTCCTCCTCCGGGCCCGTGGGAGCCGAGTCTAACCCGGTGGCCGAGCCTCCTGCAGGGGAGCAGCGCCGGAGAGGGATCGTGGCCGTGGGGCGCCTGCTCCCACAGCTCCGGGGAAGTCGGGCTCCCGTCCCGCGGGAACGCCGAGCTGGGCCGCCAGGACCCACGGCGCGCACGTCCGTTCACACGCGCGGGGCGGAAAACAGCCGGCCCGACTCCCCAAGCCCACCCTGTATTTTAGGATTCTCCATGTCACGGTTCCAGGTGAATTTACAGGGTGTGGAAGGAGGGCCACGTCCCGGGACAGACCCCGGGTCTGCAGCCTCCCCCAAGCCCAGCCCCTGCCGCCAGGGGCCCCTGCAGCTTGGTCTCGCCGTGTTGGTCCCACAGGTGCTAAAGTAGAAAAGCAGACTCCGGATGCCCTATTAAACCTGATTTAGAAAGCAGAGAGTGCTTTAAAAATCTCATTGTCCATATGAGTCGAGAAGTGCAAGGGTGCTAATGAGGGCTGCATGGATTTCACCTGCTGGCTTGGGCCGGCTTGAAATGCACTTCCTTCACTAATCAGAAGTTTGAGGGCAAGGATAAAATAAATGTCAAATAATCACGTCGTATTTCTGATGAGTTAAAGAAGTGCGCGGTCTGCCCTACGCACAGGAACTTGCTCTCTGGCAGGCAGGGAGCGCGGCAAGCTCTTCCTGGGAAACCCGCATGTGTCACCAGCGCGTTGGTGTCTCGGCTGATGATCACGCCCTCGGGCGCATCTGCTCGGAGTCCACTCTTTCTAGGAAATCAGAGATCTGGCCAAGCCTGGGCAAAGGAAGTAATACCAAGACTAGGGACCATCTCGGGCCCCGGGTTAGGGCGTGGGGGTGCCGGGCACCCCGTAGCACCTTCTGGGAAGGGGGACAGCCTTCAGCACCTCGGGTCATCTTGGACTTTGCGAGCCTTGCTCTACTTTCATAAGGATCATTTTCCCAGAGGCAGTAAAAATGTTCTGATCCTCCACCAGCTTTTAAGAAGTATAAAGTCGGTGGTGATACAGACCTACGGGATGATGTTCGTGGCAGACTGGGGACTGGGAAAGGAGAACGACTTCAGAGCCTGTCCTCTTTGCACTTGGATGAGGAGCGACCGGGCTCTGCTCCCAGTCCACAGGCGCCTCCTTGGTCTAGATAGGAAGCCACCTGGAGACCAACAGCGCTGGGCCCCCCGAAGGACATAAAGCTTGTCATGGGTCGTGAAAACACAGCCTCCAGGAGCGACTCCAAGTTATTCCTGCCGATGTCAGGTTGTCAGCCAAACCGGCTAGCACACTTTCCATCTCTTTGGCCGAGTTGTTGATTAAGGTGGGGGAGGAGAAAATGCTGGGGACAGAGACAGAGCTGGAGTTGCTGCTGGAAACCCTCCCAGGTGCAGGGGAGGTGACGGGCACCACAGGCGAGGGACGGACGGGCACCACAAGGGTGATGATGGGCAACAGGTGTGGCGACGGGCACCCCAGGTGAGGGATGGACACCGCAGGTGTGGTGGTGCACACAACAGGTGTGGTGACGGGCACCCCAGGTGAGGGATGGACACCGCAGGTGTGGTGATGCACACAACAGGTGTGGCGATGGGCACCCCAGGTGAGGGATGGACACCGCAGGTGTGGTGGTGCACACAACAGGTGTGGTGACGGGCACCCCAGGTGAGGGATGGACACCACAGGTGTGGTGGTGCACACAACAGGTGTGGTGACGGGCACCCCAGGTGAGGGATGGACACCACAGGTGTGGTGATGCACACAACAGGTGTGGCGACGGGCACCCCAGGTGAGGGATGGACACCACAGGTGTGGTGGTGCACACAACAGGTGTGGTGACGGGCACCCCAGGTGAGGGATGGACACCACAGGTGTGGTGATGCACACAACAGGTGTGGCGACGGGCACCCCAGGTGAGGGATGGACACCACAGGTGTGGTGGTGCACACAACAGGTGTGGTGACGGGCACCCCAGGTGAGGGATGGACACCACAGGTGTGGTGATGCACACAACAGGTGTGGCGACGGGCACCCCAGGTGAGGGATGGACACCACAGGTGTGGTGGTGCACACAACAGGTGTGGTGACGGGCACCCCAGGTGAGGGATGGACACCACAGGTGTGGTGATGCACACAACAGGTGTGGCGACGGGCACCCCAGGTGTGGCAATGGGCAACAGATAGGGCGACGGGCACTGCAGGTGAGGCTGGTTGAACAGTAAGCCCCCTTGCTCATGCTGCACTTCGGTCCCTGAGCCCTGTCTCGTCCCTGCAGATTTTACCGGACCTTGTCTGGTGCTGCACATCAGCTCTGGAACTTGGGGTGACCATCCCATCACAGCTTTCTGGGACCTTCCCAGCTTTACCACCAAAAGAGCTCCATCCTGAGAACCCCCGATTCCTGGACAACCCAGGACAGCTGGTCACCCTACCCGCTCCGCTCACGGACAGGAGTACAGAGCAGTGTGAAGACGACATGAGGCCAGTATGACTGAACGAGCTGTTAGTGAGCCCACCCTGAGTCTTACCGAGGTCACTGATGTCGTCCCAGATGCCGACAAACCCACCTGAACAGAGAAAACATACATGGCAAGTTGACTTCCTCAGCAATGCTGGTTCCAAAATGGGGCGGCCGCCGTGGGCTGACGGTCAGCGGAGGAGCTGGCCATGGGCCGGGCTGGTGGCGGTGCCGGCCGGGTCAGACACACGGCGTCCTCTGCACCTCGCGACGGACCACGGGGCATGTCTCGTGAGGGTCCCTGCCTGGTTGCAGTGGGACTGTGCAGGGTGCTGCCTAACCTTCGTTGTTACTAGCCCACCACGCACAACGGAATGGAGCCGTGCTGAGGGGGTCACATGTACCCCAAACCTACATATCGGGATGCGAAGGGTAGTTATGCTGGAGTTCCAAGGCCATGCAGCCGGGCGGTATGGGAGCTTGGCAGTGCACCCAGGGCTTCCCGCCACCCGGCCGGACCTGACCCCCGACAGGCAGAAGACCATGTCACCTCCTGGAAGACAGCAGACCGAGCTGCACGGAGACCGCCCCAGCCTGGTGGCCTGAGAACAAATCCTTTGTGCTCGCCACGGCCAGGGGTAATGGCTTACTGTATACACAGCAGAGAATCGCTTGTTACCACTTCAGTAAAGATGCGTAGACTTTGATCTTTTCCAGGAAAAGGGGAGAGGAGCACAGGAAGACTTGTTTTATGTGGTCATGCTTCTTTTAAAGCTAATTTTTATTTATTTACTTAAATAATCTCTACCCTTGATGTGGGGCTCGAAGGCACAAGCCCGAGATCAAGGGTCGCACACTCTACGGACTGAGCCAGCCAGGAGCTCCCCCAGGAAGACTCGTTGTAAAACAGTCAGCTGACAATGTAGGAGGAGTGACAGAGTTAGAAAATGACCATTTTTCAGCCCCCAAGTCTGGCAAGGGTGGCCCGTGGCTGCCTAAGCCACCAACTAACTGTTGGTGAGCAACAGGAAATCCACATTTTGCCATTTTTTCCCCTTGTAAAATGTCCTTAAATTTGGTGATTAATTTCCCTTAATAATGACAAAGGTAAAAATGTACGGGTCCTGTGGAGAGGTCTGGGGGCCTTGGCCTGAATTAAGCGATGGAACTTGGGACTGGTGGTCCCGATCACATCCCCGGGCGCTGCCGTGAGAGGCTCGGACACCTCCGCACAGCACTGCTCCCAAAGGGTTTTACTCTGAGGCTCACAGACACGTCCAGGACTCGAGGCAACACTTGGCCAGGACTCTTCACAAGCCCCGCACCATGAACGTGTTTAAGAAGCAGAGGAGGAGGCGTTCCACACTAAAGGAGGAAAGGAGCTGTGATGTTTGCACCTCGGTTGTCTTCTTGTTTCTTTGAATTGTTAACTTGGAATGTACTATTTGATTCGGGGGTACAGCACTGTGGTTCATCAGTCTTACACGACACCCAGTGCTCCCCACCACACACGCCCTCCCCAGTGTCCATCGCCCAGCCACCCCCCTCCCTCCCACCCCCTCCCCTCCAGCAACCCCCAGTTTGTTTCCTGAGATTATGGTCTGTCTCCCTCTCTGGTTTCGTCCTGTTTCATTCTGTACTCTTGGTGGTGTGAACAAGCAGCTCTAGAAAACTCACTCTGGAACAACGGGCAGCGTTCAAGCTGCGCCATCTCTCAGCCTCTGGCACCGACAAGCGCCTGGCTCTCCGGTGTGACGACGGTGCCGTGGGCCCGGAGAACGTTCTCGTTCTCGGGAGACGCAGGCTGAGGCTTTAGGAGCAGAGTGTCCTGACGCACGTGTTTGCAGACGAGTCCAGCACAGCACGGGGGCGAGCACAGATGCGCGGGGACGGACATACAGAAAGGGGAAGAGGCCAGCATGGGCGCCAAACACAGGGAGGGATGGGCCCTCTTTCTCTGAAAACTCTTCTGACGAAGCAAAACGAGAGGAACAGCCCATTTTGAATGGCTGTCTAGAAAGAGTACTTTTTAAAATACTCCTGATCATTGTTGTTCTGGCCCCGGCTGAAGGCCAGCCTGGTTTTGTGTCCGGCTCTGCCTTGGCGGGGGCAGGGGGGGGCCTGCCCAAGCACGGCTCCCTGGCGCCAGGCCGTGGCGAGGTCCCCGCGGGAGCACACGGGGTGGGGGCACGGGAGCAGCGCACCCCTTGGGGGTAGGCGATCTTCAGGGGAACGGGTGGGAAAGCGTTGCCTTGATAACCCATGAAGGTCAGTGGCCCATACATCCTTGTTTGGACACGCTCAAGGTCAAACCCACTGGGCCCCGGCGGCCGCGGGCACACACAGGACATTGTTTCCCGAGCCCGCGCGGCCCTCCCTGCGCCTGACATCACCTCCGCACCCTCGGAGCCCCCGAAGCCGGGCCCCACTTCCCTTTCATCATCTCATCGTGCAAACATAATTTTTCATCATTTATCCAGCCGAGCTCAAGATAAATGTCTCCTTCTGGTGAACTCGACCCCGCGGCGGCCAGCTCCCTCCTGCCAGCGTCGTCACTGTAGCACAGGGCACAGGACCTCAAGGGTGGGAAAAAGGGAAGCGTGGCCCCCGGGCCGGATCACTGTCCTGAGAAAAGCTGTGTTCTCCTGACAGCCGGTGACCGCCCGGACCGCACAGGCGTGTCCCCAGCGCTGAGTGCGGGGAGGGCTCGCAAGGGGCTCGGGGGCTCCGGGCGCTGCGCTCCTGCACCACGTCTGCAGGAAGCTGCCTCCGCTGTCAGCGAGCCACTGTCCCCGGGTGTGTCCCTGACCTGGCTCTAGACAACCCGAAAGCCAACTCCGCGGCCGGCCTTCTCCGCCCTCGGCCGCCTGACTCCCTGCGGGGCTCCCACCTCCACGGGGTGCGTCTGCGCCGCCTTGACCCTGACCCCTGTGGGTTCCCGGGCGCCGCAGACCGAGCTGCCTTCTCCCCCCGAGTGTCTCCGAAGCGCCCCCCTGGCCGTGGCTGCTGCGCTGACCCTGGTGCACCGCCTGGCGGGGAAGGTCGCAGGCACCTGCTCACGACCCATCCTCTGTCCCCAGAATGCCCACCTGCCCGTCCAGGGCCAGCTGCGTCGGTCGAGATTTTTGAAACCCAACCTCGGGGACTTAATCTCCTCAATGCTCCTCCGATGGTTTGCTCTGGGGGCCCTTCGGTCGGCCACCACCGCACTGTGTGACTGCTGCGTCCGAGGCCAGGCCGCAGCAGGGCTCCGTGCCCGGGCAGCCGTGCCTGGCGGGGCCCCCCGGCCCGAACACCCTGCTCAGCTCCCCCTGTGGAAGCTCTCCGTCCCCGGCCCTCGCGCGGCTGGCAGCTCCCCCACACGTCCGGGGCACCCTCACCACAGGGCCTGCTGCTCAGGCTTCAAGCAGGGCTCGGGGCTCGGGGGTCCCTGGGTCGGCCAGCTGGGCGGCACCGGGCAGGCCCCCGGGGCGCGGAGCGGGGGTCAGAGACGCCCCACGACGTGAACACACACGCCCGTGCCCACTCCCAGCACCGAGGGCGGGAAGCGAGTCACCGGGGGCCCCGAGCGGGCACGTCCGCGGCCCAGGGCCACCACGGCCGCTAGCACCGCACACGCACCCACCCGGCCGGCCTGCGGGGGGAGCCGGGGTCTGGCATCGGGGGCCCGGCAGCCAGACGCAGAACAAGGTCGAGCAAAGCTCCTCAGGGCCCATGGGAGGCCGAGGGCCAGGCGGGGTGTTCGGCACCCGGGGCCTGGCACCTGGCCCTGCTCTCCGCCTTCGGTGCAGAACGCAGAAGCCGCTCGCTGTTTCGGCCTCGAGCTGCTCCACCAGGGAGTGAGGCTGGGGAGAGCCCCAGGTGGCTGGCAGGCCCTGACCCGGAGGCAAGCCGCTCGTGGAGGGGACCCCGAGAAGCCCAGGGAGCGGGGGGCTGCGGTGGCCGGGGCGCAGCGACAGGTTAACACGGTTCCCCCACCGACGCGCCGAGGACAGGTCAGCGGCCGGGGCAGAGCCCGGCCAGCCCGGCCCCCGCGGGCGGCTGCCACCCGCCACCCCCGTGTCTCCTGCTGCGGCGCGCGGAGGAACGGAAGTCGAACGTGCGTGGACGAGGACAGCGCAAACAGCCCCGCGGAGGGACCGTGCCAGCGACCCATCCGTGCGCACTTCCCGATCTGCTAACTGGACGGTGCTCTTAGGAGACACAGATTCAGGGTAAAGGGGTGTGATGCTGCGACTTTCTCTCAAGTGCTTCAGAAAACCACCCCAGGCCCAGCTGCCGACGGGCCAACCGGCCCACGGGAGGAGCACGGGCGTGAGCTGAGCCTCCACGTGGGAAGGGAGCTGGTGCGGCGAGTGCGCACGTGGACTCCGGGTCCACACAGCCCCTGCGAGGGGTGCTCGACTCCCGGTGACTCGGTGCCCAAGGCCACCAGCCCATGCGCCGTCTGATCTCGCAGCTCTGACCGTGGCTCAGCGACGAGGGAAGGAACCGGACCTCCCCGCCTTCCACGCCGGCTCCTCCTGCTGACCCTGGTGCCCCAGGTCCAGGCAAACCACGACACCCTATCGCTGTCTACACTGTAAGGCCCAGTTTTTTACAAAAGAGGCAAAGGTGATTTGCTTAATTATTTTTGTGAAAAAACGGCAGAGTATTTTAAAACTTTGAAGGATGAGTTCTACATGATAAATGCCTTATAAAAATTCTTTCTTCTAAAATAATTTAAGACCTACAGAGAAGTTTTAAGAATATACCTTGTCTGCATAAACTTCACCCAAATCCACTACTGGTTAACATTTTGCCTCCTTTGCTTTATCTGGGTCTTTGGGCAAAGAGGGAGAGGAGGAGCGAGAGGGAGACTCTGCTCCTTCCGACTTCACGTGTAGCCCAAACCGAGAGCCAGGTAGACTTCCCAGAAACAGAAAGATAAGGTGTACATATTAGAACCAGCAAACCTGATCTTTCAAAATAAACCTTCACTGGCACTCTAAATAAAATATAAAAAATTATTTTATTTATACATTTTAATACATTAAAAAGTTTGTTCCTTATTCTCTATCTTAGAGATGAAATCCCGTAGGGGGCTCCTGGTGGCTCAGTCCGTAGAGCATCTGACTCCTGATCTCGGGGTAGTGAGTCCAAGCCCCAGGCTGGATGCACAGATTATTTAAAGGAATAAAAAAAGACAAAATCCCCTAAAAGGCAAGGTCTTTTCAGAAATTCTATTAATACAATAGCAGTTCTCAACCTGCATCACAAGAAGTCCAAAAATCTCCATATACACCAAGCACTGATGGCAGCATTTTTCAAATGCTGAGTATTACTGTAATACATTTTATTTTTTTAAGATACATTTTATTGTAAATGGGATATAATACACAGTGATACTTTAGAGTTAAGTTTTACTTTTTAAGATTTTATTTATTTGTCAGAGACAGCACAAGCAGGGACTGAGCGAGAGGGAGAAGCAGGCTCCCCGCTGAGCAGGGAGCCCGATACGGGGCTCGATCCCAGGACCCCGAGATCATGACCTGAGCTGAGGGCAGACACTTAACCAACTGAGCCACCCAGGCGCCCCTATTGTAATACGTTTTAAAAACCTTTATGCTTACAAGCATATCTGAATTCACAGTAGCTTTTGGTCAAGATACAATTACTGACAGCATACTAACCCCTGATAACCCGTGATATTTTGCTGTTAAAAAGAGCTTTTACACTCGAAAAGGACAAATTAATGGATGGTCTGCCATACAGTACGTGCCAGACCTGGACGTCATGAATTAAGTCACAAATACATCCTACGGAGATGGGAAGAGACAGTTTTATTGTTTGAATATCAAAAGACAATATAAAAAGGGAATTCAGTTGACATAAGTTTATCTTCTCCAAAAAGCCTGCGCTCAGCCTCGCCCCCGACCAGGTTGGGGGCCCATGTCAGGGACAGGGGGTGGGGGACGGGACTGTTCTCGATCTCCGTGGCTGCCCCCACCGCGAACGGCCTCAGGTCAGGCCTGCGGGTCGCTGAGGAAGCAGGAGCTTGCGCCGAACGCAGGGGGACCGTGTCAGGAAGCACGCCCTCTCACTCCACGGACGCCCGACCCTGGACGCGGGCGGCTGAGT
Source organism: Ailurus styani (assembly GCA_002007465.1). Classification (NCBI taxonomy): domain Eukaryota; kingdom Metazoa; phylum Chordata; class Mammalia; order Carnivora; family Ailuridae; genus Ailurus; species Ailurus styani. Next base: position 774,228 of record LNAC01000193.1, read on the forward strand.
CCTGGCGGAGTCGGGCACCTGGCACACTCTGTTCCCTGCAGACGAGGCTCAGAGCGGCGGGGGGACGCGGGTGCGGGGTGGCCGTGGGCAAGCACGGGGAGGCCAGCGGGCGGCTGTTCGTGCTCCTTGCGCATTCGAGACTTAAACCGCTCGTTTAGGGACGCACACCGAGACGCTTCCGACTTCACGTGGTCGTTTCCAAACAAACTGCTGTCGGCTCACGAAATGATGGGTCTGAAAGTCGGCGACAAAGGGGGGTTTCCACGGGAGCGGCCTCCCTCTGGCCAGGGGATCACTCTGGGGGATAGCGTGCCGCCGGGCACGTGCGGACGCCACAGAAAAGACTATTCCGTACACACGTTTGATGACTTTTCAGTAACTGAAGGCGACATTTAACTCAAGTTCGCAGCGTTTAAGACAAAGAAGCAAATTCTAAGAGCTGGAGGACATTGGTCGATCTATGACCGACCTGTCCACGGAGCCCGCCAGAGCGGACTGTACTCGTGGGGCGCCTCCTTCACTAGACGAACGCTCACTGCTCGCAGGCGGCAGTTCTGCTCCAGTCACCTACTCCTCCCAGGACCTGGCTCAGAGGCACACCCATCCAGCCTCCCAGAGCTCTCCGGTGACGTCCAAGTTGTCGCGTTAAGTGCTGCGTGTATGGGACGGACACACGCAGGAAGCCCCCCCCGCACGTCGGAAGTGCAGGTGAGCGCACCTCACTGCACAGGCGTCTGCAAGGCTTCGGGCAACTGCTCGCCCTCTGAACACGCTCGCATTCCCGACAGTGAAATAATCACCGAAATATCAGCTACCACATTTAACTAATGGTTTTTGACTCTAAATCAGTCCATCAAAAAGACAAAAAAAAGCCATTCATTTCTTTATGACTAACTGCACCCTCTAGTGGACCATGTGTCTATGAGAAGTAAGGCCAGCACGCACGTGACCACACGTGCACCCAGCCAGTCTCTACAGAGAACACGCCCCGTGTCCGCCTGTCCTTCCCCCCCTGCCTTCTGCCCTCCCCACTCCGTACACAGAGACGTGAGAAGGGCTTATAACACCAACACAACATAACCTTGATTTTAAAGATTACCTGAAACACAGGGTAGAGCACGCACACGGTCAGCACAAGAAGGAGCCTTCTGGGTTTAAAAAGGACGTGTGCGGAGCAATGAGCACCCTGTTCCTCTCCTTTTCCGGACTACATCCTCAGGGAAGCCTTGCCCTGCAGAGACCTGGTTGAGAGCTCAGCCCTCTCTCTCAGCAGGCTGGCCGCCTCCGCGCTCATGTTCACCTGCGCGCTCCTCAACAGGAAGTGGTTGATGAAGAGCTTCAGACCTTCTCTCAACAAGCCCAGCTTCGGGTTGTCAGACACTCTGGAAAGGGGGCGCAGAAACATGCATCAGGCACGAGCCAGCTTCTCCCAGCTGCACTTCCTAGGAATCTCCAACTGGGAGACATACTGAATGGCTTTTAAAAACAGAATTCTCAATTAAGACTTTAACAACATAGTCTACGTATTAGAGATCGTCATTATTTGGCTATTGGGCAAGTTTCACGTTTCCCAAATTGAATGTATAAGATATCAGCTTAAAATCAAAACTGAAAATAATTTGCTTCATCTCTTTTCCACATGTTTTAACAAAGCAAGCTGAGAACATACCTTGCAAAAATTGAACCGAGGTCTTCAACTTCTGTTTCCATTAACACAATATACAACACTTTTCGTAAAAACTGGACTCTGGGTTTATCCAGTTCACTGAATTCAACTACCTAATCAGAGTCAGGGCAGAGAGAACAAGTTACATTTTGTCAATTTTTTCCATAATTTCTAAAAGTAGAGTTAAAAAACACCCATCCCTTTAAGCAAGGCTGTGTCTGGTACAGAAGAGGGAGCGCTGCGGCAAGGGTGTGCGGCCACGGGCCTCGGTGCTTTGCTGGTGGGGCCGTGTGCCAGCAGGGGAGCGCAAGCCGCTGTCAAGAGCAACCTGTCCGGGCCCAGCGTCCATGAATCAAGAATTTAATTCTAGAGTCGAAACATACGTTATCTCCAAGCCTTAAAGAAACTACGCCCTAATTAAAACCCCACATAGAAAATTTGGATCTAGGAGGAAATCACTCATACGATATACATCCCCTAAGAATCACATATAAATTTTGGTACACTTCCATACACGTGGAATACAGCACAGGAGTCATGAAACCAGAGAAGAGAATCACAGATACTGACGTGGCTGTACTTCAGACCCTTGCTGACTGATGGAACCGTGAGAGGCTGTGTGGAATGTGGGGACAGGGTACTGCTACCCACACAGAGGGGACAGTGTGTGCAGTGACAGGACGTGCCGTCAGCGGGAAGAGTTCCACAGCGTGCCTGAGGACCAGAGAGGCCCCTGGGAATGGCTGGTGGCGGGAGAGCGGAGTGAGGACACTGCGACAAGCTTCAAGGACATCTCCCGGTTCTGCCGAACCTAGGGCAAGGCTGTACCCTCTTCTGCGTGGAGCTCAAAACCTGAGTGACCTGAGGCAAGATCTAGCCCCACAGCGAGAAGGCACGTGCTCTCCACGCTTTACCGTGCTCTCATTTTTGGAATGTGGTGTAAGCTCAGTGGCCCAAACCTAGTCCCACACCCCGAAGAGACACACAGCGACCCCGCCTGGGCGCCCTGGTGGGCAGACACATGCGCACAATCAGATCGCGCCTGCCGTCTGGTCAGCGGGTCAGGGAGCAGGAGGCACAGAAGCCCAGGCCTGAGCACTCTCTGGCCCTCTGGTTCCCTCACTGCCCGTTCTTAGGATGCCCTGGCCCCTGGGGGTCCCGCCGTCCAGGCCTGGCGGCCACCTCCCAAATGCTCTGTCTAGGTTCCCCTGTCCACTCCAGACCAACAGTAGGACACGTGCACCTCACCGGCTCGGACGTGACGCAGAAACACGGCAGGGCTGGGGGCGGGCAGGGGGGCGCCCATCATGAAGGGAGAGGCCGCCGAGTCCCACACCACAGCTCAGCTGCTCCCATGTCTCCCCGCCATCCTCCCCACTTAGCAGCGGCCAATGGGGGACTCATAACTAGGACTCGCACGGGAAGCCAAAGTGCGAAACATCGGTACCCGGGCCTTTGTGCCCTAGGCACGTTTGCACTGCGAGCCACTCTGGCTACTTCCTAGGACGGCTATGACGTCCTAAACACACTTTCCAGGTGAGTCAGAATCTGAGGAAATGCATTTTCTTGAGGTACTGAATATAAACAATTATACTATCGTTTTCATTGCTTTTAATAATTTCATCCAAGATACAAACCTTTAAAATAGAAAGTGGAAGCGATTTTGTCTTCAACAAGTGGGCTACCAGGTGAACCAAATTAGAGAAATTAGTGGCTGGCAAGTTTTCTAAGTCCCGAAATTTATCCCATATGCTGAACTGGAAAGTCATCTAATAGAACAATTGAAAAAGAAGAAAGAGTTACCATACAGGCCGTTGTTAGAACAAGTTGCTGAGTCGTAATCTAGACGTATCCTACTGCGTGTTTACTGGTGGTGTTTTCCAAGTCCAGTCAGGACGAGCCAGGAGCCACACAGCTTCCTTTCCTACACACACAGCCTCCTTTCCGGCCAGTGATTTCTTTCTGCTGTGGGCTTTCCCCTCCAATCGGCAGAAATGTTGAGAAAGATCAGGGAAGGCTGGTCCCTTCTAAGATCAAGGAGGCACTCCCCTGGGGCCGTGGGCTGCATGACACCCTCCTCTGCGACAGGAAAAGGGGGCCTGGCACTCCTCTGCCCCTGTCCCTCGGCCTCCATGACACCCGCTTGCTCTCCCACCGCACGCGGCGCTTGGCCCAGGCTGGACGCCTCACTTGGGGCGCTTGATCTGGGTGGGCTGAGCCAGACAACGTCTAGGGAAACAGCAGACCATAGGTGACTGGAGGGCTGCTAGGGGGATTACCTGGAACCTTCTCTGGTGCTCACAGAACTTGCCGGCCAGGAATGCGTAGAAAGGGTTGTAGGTTTTCTCCTGAAGGCAGCAATCCATGAGAACATGAACGATCTCCCGCTCCTGCTGGTCCTTCAGCCCCAGCCTGCAAAACAGAGACGGCGAGGAGCAAGAAATCTCTCAGGAGAGCACGTCCTGCCTGGCAGTCTGGTTCGCAGGGAGGGGAGGAGAGCAGGTGGGAGTCACAAGACAGGGACTGTGGGCAGGCTCGTCCCCGTGCCCAGGTATTCTGCATCTGAAGCCCATAAAGGAAAATAAATATCAGATTTGTTGAGAAATATTTTGTAAAGGTACACAGGTACTTGTAAAGTCTTTTTACAACTAATTACAGAAACTATATCAGACAGTTTTTAATTTGGAAGTAATCAGAATCATGACCTCAATATGAGGATTTTAAGCAAGTGATGACAAACAACAGACACTGTGACTGATCAGTTGGTCACCTAAGACTTTCAATCAAAACATATCCTAAAATGTTCCAATTTGGAACCAGCAGTGGCGAGTTAGCGGGAGCAAGACTGGACCCAGGGCAGGAGGGGAGAGAGGACAGCCCAGCTGCCCCAAGCAGCATCTGACCCGACCCTCCGTGACACAACACCAACTGCAGTGATTTCTTCGACAACATCTAGTCGGTGTTTGCACTACCGCTTACTTCAGAAGCTTCTCAAACGCGTCCAGAAAATCTTCACTAGTCATTATTGTACAGAATATGTTCCTCCTGACATCGGTGTTCATTCTCTGCTTTCGGGCGAGTTCTAGTATCTTCCCACTAACCTGAAAGAGGGGCAATGAAGGCACAGACCACATGGATGTTTTAAGGAGAAGTTACTCTGGTTTACAGCGGTTACGAAGTTTCTAAAAGGTAACACGTATGCTTCCGTGGCTTACACCAAAGATTAATTCTAAGTTACGTGGAAATCCGTATATGTGAATGCTAAATCTTTATTCCTGGGTACACTCCCACAAAAGAAAACCACAGCAAAAGAGAAAACAAGCAGGAGGAGACTACCGCCTGACTCGGGGGATCTTCTGAGGTCCAGCAGTCTGTTGGTCTGGGCGATAATGACACAGATTAGAGAGGGGTGGCCACAGCCAGAAGAGCCAGAACGATGCGGTGTGACATGCGATCCTGAGACCGAAAAAGGTACTAGGGGAAAATGAAGCCACACCTCATGGGAAACACCCATCTGCCCCTCAGGACTGCCATCTGCAACCGAGGGTTCTGGTTTTCCCACGCTCCCCTTGTTCCATTCAGCTTTTAAATCCTTTACGTACACTAGTTTGGGACTTAAAAAACATCCATTAAAAAAACCCCACAGAAACTGAGTGAAATTATATCACAAAACAGTAACAACTTCTGTAGGGTCTCTGAGGAAACCCACACCTGTAGAGCCCAGTGACCAGGCAACCAATTGGGGGGCTCCCGCAGGGCCTGCCGCGGGACACGGGGCCGGGAGGGGGGTAGGCAGGGGCGGGCGGAGGCTGGGAGGCTGCGCAGGGGTGGGACGGACAGCGCAGGGCTCTCGTACCGTCCCCGAGGGCGGCTTCTCCAGGATCTTCTGCCGACTGTTGTCAATCATAGGGGCCCCGCTCCACGCCGACCCCACAATCCACCAGCGGCCGGTCTGCTCGGCGTTCAGGACGCTGTCCCAGGAGACGCGGAGCTGAGTTTCGGTGCCCGAGCCGGTGCCGCGCACCTGAGAGAAAGGAGCTGGTGAGACACTTCAGCGGGTTCACAGTCCACACCATCGTCACCCCCGGGCGTTTCTGTTTTTGATCGTGGAACTGCTGGCTTGTGAATGCTGTGCCGAGTCACTGACAACCGGGACAGCTGACCAGTTTGGAATCATGCCAAAGGCGGAGGTAGGCTCAGTGCTTCTGTTTGAGGTCTGGGCACACTGCTGTCTTTGGAAAGCTGTCGCACTAGGGAAGAGGCCCAGACGCAGGCCCTGAGGAGAGCTGCACAGAGTTGGTGGTGAGAACTTGCCCAGGAAAGCCTGGTGAGAATCCGCCAAGAGCCAGGGCTGAACCACCCCCTGGCTGGGGATGTCACTGGGCCTAGCTGTGGCCCCACATCGTGAGTACCTGGGAAGCCTCGCTCCCAACCACCCCGAAGCTGACTTCACTGGTCTGGGTGGGACCCTGGCCTGGGCCCTCTTTCGAAGCGATCAGAGAGTTGTACCGCACGGCCAAGTGGAGCATCACAGGCTGGGGACGCTGAACTCCCAGGGACGACCCCGCACCAAGACCACTCTGAGGGTCTCACCACAGAAATGTGACACTTCCTCCCAGTATCTTGGAACCCTTTTCCCCCCTTTTTAAAAAAGATTTTATTTGACAGAGAGATGCAGTGAGAGAGGGAACACAAGTAGGAGGAGAGGGACAGGGAGAAACAAACTACACACTGAGCACGGAGCCCAATGCAGGGCTCGATCCCAGGACTCTGGGATCATGACCTGAGCCGAAGGCATACACTTAACCCACTGAGCCACCCAGGCGCCCTGGAACTTTTTTTTTTTTTTTTTTTAAGATTTTATTTTTTTACTTGACAGAGAGAGAGAGAGAGAGATCACAAGTAGGCAGAGAAGCAGGCAGAGGGAGCGGGGGAAGCAGGCTCCCTGCTGAGCAGAGAGCCCAATGCGGGGCTTGATTCCAGGACTCTGAGATCACGACCTGAGTTGAAGGCAGAGGCTTAACCCACTAAGCCACCCAGGTGCCCTTTTTTTTTTCTTTTAAAGGATTTATTTATTTTAGAGGGAGAGAGTACACGCACGAGCAGGGGGAGGGGCAGAGGGAGAGAGACTCTGAAGCTAACTCCAGCTTCCCCTGGGCACGGAGCCTGATACGGGACTCGATCTCACCACCCTGAGATCACAACCTGAATTGAAGTCAGGAGGCAGCTGCTGAGCCGACGGAGCCACCCAGGCACACCTCTTGGAATACTTATTAACCAGACATGGCTCCTGACTTACAGCTCCAACTGCCTTCCACAGTTTCACAGTGAGCCCACGTGGACGGGGAGCTCACCAGGGGTGCCGGGTGGCTCCGTCGGTCAAGCATTTGACTGTAGCTCAGGTCAAGATCCCAGCATCCTGGGATCGAGCCCTGAACTGGGCTCCCTGTTCAGTGGGGAGCCTGCTTCTCCATCTGCCCTGCCCCCTGCTTGTTCTCTCTCTAATAAATAAAATCTTAAAAAAAGGAAAGTAAAGAAAAGAAAGAAAAAAAAAAAGAAAAAGGAAAGCGCCTCACCAATGTTCTCTGTAACTTTCGGAGCTTCTCCACAGGCTCGGGGTCATAGCCTGGGATCTTACGCATGTCATTATTCTTCAGCGCCAACATGGTCTCCAGCATAAACCGAACCTTTAAGAAAACAAAACAGAAGAAACCATCGTTTCACAGAGCCTGAACAACGGACCCCCTGACCTGGGAAGAACCACATCGTTCGCACACAGGGTCACTGCAGCCGACGGTAAACTGGTGACAGTCTTCTGGGGAGACAGCTGCTGTCGGCATGAACCTCTTGCTCAGGACCACGTATTTCAATACGATTGTGCCACCAGGCCTCCACCGGGACCCTGAGCACCCCGAGATGTGACGTCCTCCCCTCCGCCCCCCACCACCTCTGACCCGTCCCTGGTGCCCACGATGCCCCCGCGGTCTTAGTTATACTATTTCAACTTCTTCCCCATTCCTGGCCTTCTTACCTTTTTAACTTTCAAACTGAAAATAACATCATAATTAGAGAAAAGTTGCAAGAACAATAAAAAAGAATTTTTGCATACCTTTCTCTGAGATTTTCCCCAATACTACCTATTTATTGGCGATCTGATGCGCACACCACAAACCTCACTCGTTTAAAAGTGTACATGGATCACGTTCAGGGGTGTGCAGTACCATGATCAATTTCTGAACATCTTCATCGTCCCCAGAGAAAAACTCCAAGCCCATTAAGGGGACTTCCCCTCCCCCCAACCCCCATCCCCAGGCAAGAGACTCCTTCCTGCCTCTGCTGACTTCTGTGTTTTAAACGTGGCCTCGGAGCATTCAACCCAGGGACAAGTGCCTCCTTGGGACACTCTGGGACCCGGCTGCAGGGGCCTTGTCCTGCTCTCCCTCCCTCAACAACGCAGCTGACTGCCGGCGCTCTGCCTGCTCCCCACCTGACGCCTGCAACTCCCCGCCTGCGCAGCTCCTGGGATCGCACCTCGTCACGGCTGACCCTGGCACCTCATTTCAGGATTTCCACTGTCCTGCTGTCCAGCAGGGGAAACCCTGGCCCTTCCTGTCCTTCACACGGCCTTTCCCGCCGGCCCACGCCCTCTGTTCACCTCTACCTCCGAACCCCACACTCGCTGCTACTATGCTAAGGCTCCCTGCCAGGGCCCCGCGGTGGTGTCTCCCTGCCCTGCACTCTCTTGCTTTTCTCGGTGTCATCAAAGTGCCATGAAACAACAGCTCAGAACCCTTCCGGGGCCTCTGTGATGAAATCCAAGCCCCTGAAAGGGTTTACAAGGCCGCTTGAGGGCAGCCTCTGCCCGTTCCTCCTGCCCTGCTCCCCTGCGGGCTCCCCACACGAACGCTTCTTTCGCTCCTAAAGCGACATCCTCTCCTTCCTCGTGAGCTTCCCGTGGCTCGCCTGTGCCTCTCAACCAACCGGCAGATGAGGTAGGGGCCATAATCAGCCCCCATGTCCTCGATGGGGAGACCGAGGCTTGGGGAAACCAAGGGCCCGTCACTGTTAGGCAGCAGAGCGGGATGACCAAGAGCGCTGGCGCCTGAGGCCCGTGCCACACAGCCTGCCTCAGGAAACACTTTCTGAATGAATAAATGTTAAACGAATTCTTTAATTCACAGGATGCCGGACTCCTTAGAAGAAAAACAAAGTTCACTCACATACTGATGATAAAGCCACAAAACCCGGTGAGGCAGAAGACAATGGGGGTCACTAAGAAATTACATGTGATTTTGCCCCAAATACTTATTTTGTAAGTTCGGGTCAGCGTGCGAGCGCTCAGGCACTCAGCAAGCAGGTCAGGCGTACCCTGGTCTGGTCCTGGAACCTGCCACTGGCCTGGCTGGCTTTGGCCTGGGCCTCCGCGATCAGCTCCTTCAGCGACAGAGCATCGTCTTTCCTCAGCGAAAAGCCCACGTTTTTCAGCATTAATAGGGTCAGTTCGATATCTTTTTCTGTGAAAGTTCCGATAAGTTTTTTCAAGATGTCGAAGACCAGGCAAGCCTGCACCACGTGGAAGTTATACAAATGGGCGACGATGGTGAGCAGGTTCTCACACTCCTTCCCTTCACCTCCGTGCTTATAGACAGCGTCAAACCTCCTCACCACGGCCTCCAAAAAGTGAGCCCCGACCTGCACAGAGAGAGAAGGATCGCTGCAAACATGTAAAAATCAAACGTTAGCAAGCTATTCGCCACGATCCCTCTTCCTCTTTTAACAAACTTAAGTGTGTGTTGAAAAAAATCCGTGTTTTTCTAAGGTAACACAAAGTGTACACACAGCAGGATATGAAATCCAACATGCACTTTAACAACTGAAGTCTGGGCGGACAGCGCTGTGCATGTGGTACGAGGCCCCCGCGAAGGACGGCACACAGCGACCTCTCGCAGCTCCCCAGCCCCTGAGCACACCCTCCGGTCTTTAAAATCAACAAGATCTTATTTTGGGCCAGCAGTCATCCTGGTTCCTTAAAAGAATAAAATCATTAAAAGTGTCAAGAACACATCTACAGCTGTACAGATGTCCTCTATTAACACCACTCGTGTCCTGGGCTCGAGCGAAGGCTGGAGGGAAACAGAGGTGGGGGCTCGGTGCTGGCAGGGGTGACGTCAGCACACCAGCCACGGAACGACCCCCTGAACGTGGACAAGCAGCCTGAAGAACACACCCTCTTCTGACAATCGCTGCACTGTTCAGATACCTGAAGGGAAATCAGAACTTTGCAGACAGCGAGAAAAACTCAGGCATAAAACATACTTAGGTTTGTTTTCAATCACACGAGTAGAATAATTATAATAACATTTGTCAAAACTTTAGATTCCACTTAATACCTTCGAAATAAAATATAACTTAGTATGACTTTTATTTTTTAACGTGCTATTTTTTTTTTCCAGTAATCTGCACACACAACACAGTGCTGGAACCCACAACCCTGAGATTAAGAGTTGCACGCACACCGACTGAGCCAGCCAGAGCACCTACTTAGGGTAACATTGAAAAATACAAATAACATTCATGTTGCTGAAGTTACTTAAGAATATACATGAATTCGGCACGCGTGGGTGGCTCAGTTGGTGAAGCATCTGCCTTCGGCTCAGGTCATGATCTCAGGTCCTGGGATCGAGTCCCACATGGGGCTCCCTGCTCAGCGGGGATCTGCTTCTCCCTCTCCCTCTGCCCCTCCCTCTGCTTGTGCTCTCTGAAAAATGAATAAATAAAATTGCTAAAAAAAAAAAAAAGGAATATACACTAATTCTGACTTGGGGAAGCTAACACAGATCTGCACAGACCTGACTTTTATTTCTAAGCGACTCAGAAGCAGCTCAGTAACTGACAACACGGGCTTCGTACCAGACCCTGTCCCTCCATGAATTCCGGTGAGGAGGTTCTCCTCAGAGAGCTGCGAGAAGCGTTAATGGCACCAGTCCCGAGGGCTCGACCCACCGGGAGAAGTCACAGTGGGCCTCGCTGGCTAACTTCCATGACGGCTTCCTGTGGAATGAGTCATTTCAGGTGTCCTTCGCGCTTTGCGGAGATCTGAATGAGAAGTAGGACCCACAACCTCTGGTTTGAGTCCAGTGAATCCCTGCATGTCGTGGGCGGGCAGGGCCTGCAGCCCTGACCCGAACTCCAACTACTGTCTCCGCGAGAATCCTCTGGAGTACGAGGTACGCGGTGTGACGCCGGAGGGTGGGGGCCTAGGGAAGCTCCGTAACCGTGGCAGTGAGCCGCGGCCCTACCGGGGCACCGGGAATGGCGTCCGGGGACCCTGCTACACCTCGTCGCAAAGACAAGGGACTCGCAGTGTCTCGTGTCAAAATGAGGACAGCTCTTGGGAGGAAACCGCCGCTTCAGAAGGGAGAGTCGATGAACAGCCGGCACGGGACTCGTGGAGCAGTTGTGCTGCCCGGAGGTGCGCGGCCCGGGCCTCTGTCCCGTCTCCCAACGCCCGGAGGTCCTAGAATCTGCACCTTCCAAACCTGGCACGCCGTGACGGCGGCGGTGGGGAGAAGCCCGGTCCCGGAGGGCGTCTGGGAGGGCGACGCAGCCCGCAGGGGAGGGACAGGCGGGAGGAGACATCCCACCGGGAAGCATCGTCCCGCATCAGTTAGTCCCGCCGAAGTGAGGACGACTGACCACGCTCTCCCCGAGAACCTGCTCCGGGCCGTGCCCCCGGACGTGCCCCTGCAGGCCCCGCTGAGCCACCGCGCGCGGGAGGACCCTGGCGCAGTGCTGCTAGGTGACAGCAGCCCCGTGGCAGGCGCACACGTCTCCCCGGCGGCGCACTGCTCTGACCGCAGAACCTCCAGCGGCACGAAGGACACGGAGTCCGGCCAGGCGGCGGCCGCTACACTGAGCCCTGCGCGGGCCTGCTCTGCAAGACTCCATTGAATTCGGGGTGCAGGGGACTTAGAGAACGAGCGGGGAACGCGTGCTGCCGACAGCTCCAGAGCGCTCTGCGGCCACCATCCTGCCCTCCTGGGACCTATGAGGACAGGGGGAAGGGGGGCACCGCATGCAGACCTGCCCCGGGGGCCAGGCCATCTGCCGTGCTTTGCTGCCGAGGCCCCTTCCTGGGACAAGGGCGATCAGAAGGCAAAGAAACCAAAACCACCATGAGAGATCCTGCCCCAGAGAAACCCCCAAAGGGTCACTGAGTTCTTCCGAGTATGAACGTCACCTGGGACGAGGAGGCGCTGCTCACTAATCGTCCATTCGTTCCTGCGCCTCAGTATGAAGGCCCGCGATCAGAGTGGTTTCTGCCAACGGCCGTGGGACAGGCCACCCCGGGGGATGGAATACGGCCTGGGAGCCTGGGGCTCACCATAGTGACAGAAGAGGCCTTTTTATCAGAGCCTCTCTGGGGTGAACCCAGAGGCTGGCGAGCGGGCACAAGTCCTGGCTCAGCAGCGGCTCTGGTACCGGGCACCGTGCAGGCGCTCCCTGGGTACTGCCCGACCACGTCCCGACACACGCCCCGCTTCACAGACGAGGGCACGGGAAGGTCTGCGCCCACCCGGACGGGGCGCCAGCGGCTCCAGGCCTGGCCCCTCATGTCCCCTTCACCGGCTTAAATCCAGGTCTACCTCCCAGACTGCTGGCCTTCCTATTCGTGAAAGACCAACCTCCAGCCAGCGCGAACACCGGAGCAGTTAAGACCGTACGTGCGTTCAGAATTTCTAAAACCAGTCCCTGCTGGAGTTGGAATACAAAGAAAATGAAGGCAAGTCCAAAACGTCAATCCGGAGGAGAACAAATGAATAAAGGATGAAGGCACTCAGGATGGACTGAACACCAAGTCGAGCACGCATCTGACAGGGACAGCACGGTGTCCGCTGTGCAGAGCCCGCCGCCAAGCCCGGCCCCAGGGAAGAGCGCCTACCTCGATCCCGACCGTGTGGTGAAGAATGCTGAGCAGGAGCACGTGCTCCATCAGCAGCCGGCTGGGCATGGCGGCGTCCGGCGCGCAGGCGCTCAGGAGGGTGCAAGTCAGGGTGTCGTTCATGTCCTTCCTGCTGTGGGCCATGTACAGCTCCTCCAGCTGCCCGCCGATGGAGGCCACGCTTGGCTCGCTCAACCTGCAGACAGGGGACAAGGCAGAGCAGCAGTGAGGCCTCACCTCGGGAAGGGTGCATCAGGTCGATGAAACCATGAGAGAGTCATCAATACTCCCGACACACTCTATGTTACGTACACGCGAACCCGTGAACAGCTCTGATCTCGCCCTAATGTCCCAGCAGGTACTGCATGTCCCAGCACAGCACCCTCTGGAATCCCTGCTCTCCAACTGAAGTGTGGCCGTGGGGAAGCACACGGAGGGCTGTCTCTAAGAGTGTGGAGATGGGGAGGATGACACCCCACGGGTGTCCTGCTGTGGCGTCCCAGGCAGAGGCAGGGAAGCAGCCTCAGTTAGCACATCAGTCTGTGCTGTTAGGAAAGTCCAACCTGTCCACTTTTTGGTCTGTGGCCAGCATGAGTATCCAGTGTGCACACTATCCCCGCGCTGGGTAGAGGGGAAGGGTGGGTAGGCACCTGGAAGATCGCCAGCACACCTATGCTGCTGCTGAGCATTCGAACAGCAGCCCGGGTAAGATTCGAGGATGTACAGCGTTCTGCTTTTGTTTTTAAAATTTTTGAGGGGCACCTGGGTGGCTCCGTCAGTTAAACGTCTGCCTTCGGCTCAGGTCACGATCCTGGGGTCCTGGGATTGAGTACCGCATCGGGCTCCCTGCTCATCGGGGGAGTTTGCTTGTCCCTGTCCCTCTGCCCCTTCCCCCCAACTTCTGTGCACCAATATGCTCTCTCAAATAAATAAATAAAATCTTAGAGTTTTGAAAAAGTATTTGAGAGACACTGCAAGTGCACGTGGGAGTGAGTGCAGGTGGAGGGGCAGCGGGAGACGAAGAGAGAGTCTCGAACAGACCCCCACTGAGTGTAGAGCCTGACGTGGGGCTCGACCTCAGGGCCCTGAGATCACGACCGGAGCTGAAATCAAGAGTTGGACGCTCAACCAACTCAGCCACGCAGGCGCCCCGGAAACACTGTTATGTTTTCATGAAAAGCAAAGCAGTGGGTGCTGGGGGGAGGGAGAAGGAGAGGACTGGTGTGACCACAAAGGCTAGCGGGAGGGCCACGCGGTGCCGGGAAGGGCCCTGTCCTCACGGCGGGCAGGGACCTGACACTTCCTGCTGCAGACAGCGCACGCACGTGCGGCCCCGAGGAAGGAGCGGGGGGCTGCTGGCCGCACTCCGCGCCCGAGGGCCACGGCAGGGGGGGCCGGCCCGGCCGGCCCCGTTCCTGGGGCTTCTCCGAACCCCCACGGGGCACCTGCGTGGCTTTCAGACTCGGAGGGTTCCAAGTGCCAAACGGAAAAGGTGGGCTTCCTGCTTTTCAGGGTACAGATGTGTCCAACAGGAGAGGAACAGACAGGGGCCGATCAACCACCACGGCCCCCGCCGCCCCATCGCGTACGGTCTAATTCTGGGGCAACTTCTGTAACTTCAGAAAACAGACGAGCTCTTGGTGCTGCGGCGGGGATGGCAGGGGGCGAGGTTACCTGTTGAGGAGACCTTTGACGTGTTTCCGCAGTCTCTCCAGTCCCTCTTTCTTCTGACCACCCGCTGTCTCCTCAGCTTGCCTCATGTGAGGGGGGATGTACTTGCCCTCGTTCTCACAAAGACTCTGCTTGAAAGGACACAGTCACAAAAATTCTACCTGAGTAAGTTGCTCTTCTCTGCTCGCTCTGCTCACGTTTCCGGATTAGAGCCCCCAGGGCGGGCGGAAGCCGAGCGGGGGCCACTGAGGCTTCCTGCACCCGAGCGGCCGGCCGCCAGCGCGCCCGCGGGGGGCTCTCCGCCCGGTGCCTCCCCGGCCCGGTCCC
>LNAC01000193.1:791422-812410 GCA_002007465.1 Ailurus styani
GCTCGCGGGCGCCGCCATTTTCCTGGAGGCGCCTACGCCGACTTCCGGCAGGAGCGGGACTTCCGGGCAGAGCGGACTCTGCGCAGGACGGGCCTGCGCCCCCTGCTGGCGGGAGGCCGGCAGCGCAGGGAACCGCCCAGGAGCAAACAGCAGCTGCTCTCCCAGCACTTCGTGAAGGGCCGCTGCGCGAGGGGTACAGAATTACGGGCTCATTGAATGAATGAAACCTTACAGCTTACGGTGAGGAGGGCTCTTGGCGACCTGCCCGAGGAGGAGGCGTAGTTGTCTGTAGGGTGAGACTCTTCAGACGTGCGTGTATCTCCTGCATCCATAGGGAAAATGTTAATGTGTTCTGGGTGCAATTTTTAAAAAGATCTTATTTATTTATTTGACACGGAGAGATAGAGATCACAGGTAGGCAGAGAGGCAGGCAGAGAGAGAGGAGGAAGCAGGCTCCCCGCTGAGCAGAGAGCCCGACGCGGGGCTCGATCCCAGGACCCTGAGATCATGACCTGAGCCGAAGGCAGAGGCTTTAACCCGCTGAGCCTCCCAGGCCCCCTTCTGTGTGCATTTTACTGGGAAACTTCGTCCGAGCTTACAATTCTGAAACCCGCTTCTTTC
The DNA here is from genome assembly GCA_002007465.1 of Ailurus styani. Taxonomy (NCBI): domain Eukaryota; kingdom Metazoa; phylum Chordata; class Mammalia; order Carnivora; family Ailuridae; genus Ailurus; species Ailurus styani. The sequence goes on from LNAC01000193.1 coordinate 792,044, forward strand.
CCTCAACCTCAGGCCTCGGATCTCTCCACGAGCGGCGTAGTGGCGCTGCACCTCACTGTTTAGTAGGGTTGCCGGCCTCCTGGGGTGCCGTGCCGTGATTTCTCTATCGGTACACCTGTCCCGGGACGAAAGCGTTCGTGTCCACCGGAGGCTGGGAACGTGGCCTTACTGGAAATAGGGTCTTTGCAGCTGTGATCAGGTTAGGAGGAGGTTACACGTGAAATGAATGTAACACTGCATGTCAGTTATCCTGCAATTAAAGGAAAAGGTAAGAGGAGGTTGTCCGGGATTTCCCAGCGGGAGGTTCGGCCGCGCAGGGAGAAGGTCACGAAGAAGCTGCCACAAGCCAAGGGACGCCGAGATTTGCGGGAACCACAGGGGCTGGAAGAGTTCTGGGCCAGATTCTCCGCGGGAGCCTCAGAAGGAAGCAGCCCGGCCCGCACCCCTCAGTTTTCCACGGCCAGTGTCAGGACCGAGACTGTGAATTCCTGCCGTCTACGCTGCCAGGCATGCAGCGCTTTGTCACCAGGTAACTAACGCTAGGAAGCTAGTGCAGCCGGGAAGGAGGGAAGTGGAAGCCAACAGTACCCACGGCCCCCTGGCGAACAGAAGACAAAAGCTTCGGGAAGGACAAGAGTCACAACCAAACAACAGTTCAGAACTCAGGGTGCTCGGCAGCCCGGGCTCTGGGGCTGGGGTTCAAATCCTGCCCCCACTGCTTCCCAGCTGTGTGACCTCGCGGAGTCTCAGTTTATCTGCAAAATGGGCGGATGATAGGGCCTATCCCACTGGGCTGTTGTGAAAATGAACGAGGTTTTACAAAATAACTTCTTGTTTCGTTTTCCTGGTGGAACCGGCCCTGCTCCCCTCCTGCCGCCGCTCAGGGGCTCCGCCAGGCTCCCCGTTCTCCGTGGGTCGCGCGCTCACTCTGGGTCCCATGCTCCTGGTCTCCTCTCTCCTCTTGACTGGGGCTGCGGTGCCCCTCAGGTCTGCCTGCGCCGGCTTGTTGCCTGGCGACGATCACTCTGGGAAGGAACGGTCCGCGGCTGGAGGTAGGAGCCTCGGTGCGGAGAGCCGCGGCCCTGTCCGCCTGTGCAGGTCACCGTCTGAGCTCCTGCAGAGAAGCGTCAGGGGAGGCAGGGACCCCGGGGCAGCCCGGTCCCGGGGGCCTGGGGCTCGGGTGCAGGTGCCTGGGGCGCTGGCCCGCTGCTGCTTTCCCGGGTGCCTGCGCTCCCAGGCCCTGGCCGGCGCCAGGGCAAAGTGAGAGCAGGGGTGAGGGGTTTGTCTGCGCGTGTCCTCACCTGCAGGCTCTGCCGGCCTGGGTTCCGTGCCCCCTCTTGCTGAGTAACCTCCCACCGGTGCGATGGGCCCCATCATCCACCCACTTTGCAGATAAACTGAGGCTCAGCAAGGTCACGCAGCTGGGAAGCGGGGAGAGGGAGCCAGAGACCCTTGTTTCTAACCCATTTTGATGGGACCCAAGTGAATCAAAGCCATTCCCTGATACAAAGTCCTTGAGCGGCTTTGGCACGTCCTCACTGCACCGTCCGTGTCCGTGACCTCCCACACCGGCAGGCGTGGGTGAATCATCCTGAGACCTGGGCTGGCCCCGGCTCCCTCGTGGTGGAGGTTCTGGTCCGAAGCCACAGATTCTAGGACTCCATGAGGGATTGAAGTGGATAAATCTTGAGGGTATTTTTCACCCCTGAAATCCTAAAGTGAGGGAGGCCTTCGGCCTTTTTTCTGGCTGCTTCTCCCTGGGAGGAGCTCTGCATCCGGACAGACCGGCACATTCCCTAGCCCCCTGGAGAGGGGCCTCTTCCTCCCCAGTGACACCCGCCGGGGGCCGGACAAGATGCGTTGCCAGCACGAGGGATGGAAGCATGGCTCGGGGCTGATGCAACAAAGGGTCCCGAGCAAGGAGGACGGGGTGCTGGCGCGTGCACGTGGGTGCGGTGCAGGGTACCAGCTGGGGGCAGGGCAGGGCCAGGTGCCTCAGGTTTGGCACCCCCGCTGCGCTCTCCTTCTGGGAGCACAAGGAAACCAGGGAAAGGCTTTGGGGAGAGTCGGTGGGTGACCTAAAGAGATTTGCAGGGGGAAGCTCACCCTCCTGCCTGCGGGGCTGGCGGAGGCGGGGCAGAGTGGAAGGGCAGACACCAGGCTGTTGCGTCAGACACTTGTCCCCAGCCTGGAAAAGATTGCGGGTTGGGGCTTTGCCTGACAGCTTTTTAAAAATAATAGCATGAATGATCTATTGAGAGTAATATGATGTACGATTTCAAGTGCAGCCTTTAGCTCTGTGTCTTTGTCCCACCGAAACAGAATGCCCCAGCCGGGGGCTTAAACAGCAGACATTTATCTCTCACAGTTCCAGAGGCTGGGGGTGCAAGGTCGGGGTGCTGGCAGCTTCAGTGTGTTGTGAGACCCCTTACCTGGTCACCGGTGACATCTTCTGGCCCCGTCCTCACTTGGTGGAAGGATGAGGGAGCACTTGGGGCCCCTTCTATAAAAACACTAATCCCACCCTGGGGCTCCACCCTCCTGACCTACTCACCTCCCAAGGTCCCCCCGTCAGACGCCACCACACGGGGGGTGACGACTTGAACATAGGAATTTGGGGGGCACAAATATTCTGTCCGTAACACTTAGGCTCACAAACTTTTTTTGTTTCAATGCATATATTGATTAAAAATTTTTGTTCTGATGCAAAATAATTCCTGCTCACCATAAAAAATGGAACCTTTTTTCCCTAAGATTTTATTTACTTATTTGACAGAGAGAAAGAGAGCACAAGCAGGGGGAGCAGGAGAGAAAGGAGGCTCCCCTCTGAGCAGGGGGCCCGATGTGGGGCTCGATCCTGGGACCCTGGGATCAGGACCTGAGCCAAAGGCAGACGCTTAACGGACTGAGCCACCCAAGCACCCAAAATTAGAAGCATTGTGGTTACATATGTAACATAAAAGGGAGAAGTCCATCATATGCTCTTTTTTCCAGAAATGCATATCCTTCTGGATAGTCAATGTATATATTAACTTGCATGATGATGATGATGATGATTTTTACCAGAATAGGATCTATTGTCTTACAATTGTTGGGAGATACAGCTTAGGTTTCTTTCCACATCAGCGGCCTGGGGCCTGGCCGCAGCTTAGCAGAGGCCTGTGGGGAACACAGCCCTGGGCCCCCCCAGACCCCCCGAGTCAGAATCTCTGTTCAACAGCCTGCAGGATGACTCTTGGCCTCCCAGAGGCCTGATTCGGGATCCACTACTCTTTCCAGTGGCTTGACGGGCACCATTTTTTGTAGCCAATGTGCTCATGGAGAATATTTGATGGTTTCCTTTTGAAAACTCAGTTCTTACTCTGCTGACAAACGCTCTAGCACACGTGTGCATGTCTGCAGGACCGGGCACGTGCTTCACACGGCTGTCATCCTGGAAGTTGCTTCCAGGAACTGGATACGTGTATTTTTTTAAATGCATCGATAATGCCACACTTCCAACCCCAACGCTGTGCCCATTTGTGCTGCAGTTGTGGGGGTGAGCCCCTGACCCCCAGCCTCTCCTTCATGACGCCTCCAGGGTTCCGTCTTTGCCATCCGGGGGGTGACCCTGTGGGTGACCCTTGGCTGCAAAGTCACACACACCTCCCTTCTTCTGCCTCTTTCACCACCCGGCCTGCCAAACCGCAGCCCAGACGTCTTCCCCGGCATCCACACTGGTGCCCTGCTGGAGAACACCCGGCCAGACCCAGAGTCTCCTCCTCTCCGCCCTGGCGGCCCCTGCCCCGTGCAGACCCCCGCGTCTCCTGCCTTTGTCTCCCCTGAGTCCACGGGCCGCCGGAGTGTTCACTCTCACCCTAAATCTCCCCTTGCCGTTCTCCCGCTGAAGATCCTTCGTGGCTCCTGGAAGAACCAAGTTCAAAGCCTGGCCTTTCAGCCCACCTGTGTTCCTGCCCCCAGCCCCCCATGGGCCTCCCTTCTGCACATGTCCTGGGTTTGGCAGGACACTCGGTCTTGTACCTCCCTGATGGCCCTCTGGCAGGAAGTGCCCCTTCTGCCTGATCACCCCCCTGCTTTGCCCAGACGCAGCTTCCTGCTTCCCTTGGACCACTCACCTCTGTCTCCCCAGTCGGAGAGCTCAGATTCTGTCTTCTACTTTCGGCAGCCTTGTGTCTACCCCCAGACCTGCTTCTGTTCTGGGTGGCGGTAGGCACTCGAGTATTTGCTGGGCAAAGGCATGGCTGAGTGGAGTCCTTGGAACGCCCAAGTGCAATCACACCAGGGCGAGAAAGAACTTGGAGCATCTTTCCCTTGCTATGTTCATTAGCTACGGAGCAGCTGGGTCCAGAGCCACAAGGTCCGGCCTCCCTCCTGATGGCACTCGGACAGCGTTCGGTTGCAGCCCCAGGGGCAGATCAGACGTGGAGGAGGACACTTCCGTGGGACGAGCACCAGGGCACCTTGGCTCTTGGCCGAGCATCCGTGGGCCTCGAGTGCCGTGTCTGGTGGAGGTGAGCCGTAGGCTGGGCCCTCCCTCTGACACCGCTCGCCGGATGACTTAGGAGTTGTCCCTGAGTCATAGACCTGCGCTGACATCTCTCGTGCAGTAAAGGAAAGGGACAGAAGTCATAGTGATCTGTTGTGATTTTCAGTATTTTTAGTTTACAAGCCAACTGTGTATCACATGAAGACACTGATCTATAAATAAATCTGAAAGCGGTGATGCATCTGGGCCTTTGCAGGCTTCGAGTTGAGGCGATGATCTGTGAATATATTTGTCTGTGTCATTGAACCCTTTATTATTAATGCCGTGGCTTTCATCTCAGTGATCAATCTCACTCCTGATTACCAAAGTCCTTAGGAAACCTTCGTCCCCGGGTACGGGCCCCGAGGTCAGCGCTCTTGAGTTTGAGCAGCGGAAAGCGCTGTCTACTTCTGGCTGTGTTTCAGATGCGCCGTGAGTTTTCATTAGTCCTTCCCGTTCCTTCCGTTCGCTCCCCCGCTCTCAGCGGCTTCCCCCATCCAGAGATGCTGCCCCCCTTTGCAGCACGCGTCACCTTGAATTAGGGCGGTTACGGTCTCCACGTGGGGACTTCACCTTCTCGATCACAGTTATGCCTATTTCACTAGTTCTGTGGGATTTCTCACTCTTTTCGGTAATGACATTGCTTTGTTGTTTCTGCACGAGACTTGAACGTCAGGCGGGCTTGCGTCCATGCGGGGCCATCACGGGTGTGTGTTTTTCCCATCCGCGTTCCCACGTGAAACCGTCCGTCCTGATGTTTCCCGTGCTCTGGGCCAGTATAGCCTGAGGACGTCCGTTTTCATGTGTCTCTGTTTTCTACGTGGCTGTTTGGTCTTGCTCATGCACTACCTTCGTTACACTAGAGCAAGCTAATCATCATTTTAATTTTGAAATAGATTCTTCAGCTAACCTAAAATCCTACTTAGCATCATCGCTGGCTAAAGTCATCAACCCTTTCATGTTGCTCAGATCCCAGACTCAATGTGAGCATGGTCTTCTCCGTCCGGAAACCGTGGCGATGTAGCCACGCATTCCTATTTTGCTTTCTTCTGAGTCGAAACAGTTTCTCTTTTTGCTATGAGAAGTTCAATGTAGAACTTACAGAAAATATCAGGAAGTTTGAAGAATAGGGTTGTAGAAGACGTTTTTGTCCCAGAGCCCCCCGTGTTCCACATAGCACAAGCCTACCTTGGCGGAGAGCAGGTGCCTTCCTCTGGTCCGACCGGGGGCAGGGAGGGGAGCCGCGGGCCGAGAGCGGGGACTCCTGCAAGCATTCGAATCCTTGACTCAAGGCTTGCTTCTCGAAGAATCCGACTTAACACAGCTGTTTAAAGAAAAGCAAAGCCTAGTAATAATACTGGCACAATTATTTAGAAGTAACCAGTGTAGAAAACTCTTCCTAACTTTCTAAACCCAAAGGTTTTTTGGTTTTCTCTTTCCTCAGCACAGAATTCTGTCTTAAGCACACACACACACACACACACACATTTTTGGGGAAAGGGGGAGAGGATCACATTTCATTCTTGAGTCTCCCTGAAGTCCTCACTGGGCCCAGGAGGGCTGTGAAGGTGACAGCCCGAGAGCGTCGCGGGGGATGTGCTCTGGAGGCCGAGGCCGGAGCCCCCGGAGACCGGCAGCTTGGCAGGCAGGTGGCATGGCTGTACCCTCTTGCCCAGCCAGCCCCCAAAGCAGCAGAGCTGCAGCCCAGCTTACCATCCAGCCTCCCCCTGCCCTTTCTCCCGGGTGTACCTTTTCATGCAGCCAGCCACATACGACCTCTGTTTTGAGATTGACCTTGGGTCTTCTCGCTCAGAACCCCCCTGCATCCTCTCTTGGTGCATTCTTCCTGGTGGTCAAGCCTTTCTGGCAGCCGGTGGGTAGTTTTTACGGTTTTATCCAAGGAAGGGGACCAGGGTCACACTTTTTAAATTTCTCAGCACCTGGCATAAAAGTCTTTCGAAAGCACCTGTTTGTTGGTTGCTTGAAGTGGAGATGTTTGAAATTTTTACAGCAGCCGAATTGGGGTCCCTGGTCTAGTGATTTGGATTTGGAGGTTCATACAGGAGATTGTGGGCTCACTTTGGTTGCTTTAGTTACTCACACTGCAACATACTCCCCTCTTTGGAGAATTTGAACAGGTTCTTCAAAAATTATGTGCCTGTCTTGTACTGACCATAATGAGCTTGGAGAGAATGTCATGTCTCCGTGTTAATAAGGATGGCTAACATTTATGGCATGTTTGTCATGAGCCAGGCCCCACTCTGGCTTTTTAAAGGCCCCTACGGTCCCAGAGGCAGCAGGACGAGGGTGCAGAGCCAGAGGAGGTGGCTGGCCGGCCCGCCTCGCTTTGCCGGGCTGGGTGGGGAAGCAGTGTGCGCTTCCACAAGAGGAGGGTGGTGGTTGTGTCTGGCTACCCCCTGACCGAAATGGGCCATTTGCAGAGGCTGGTTGTGCCAGTGGGAAGGGCCCCTTGAAAAACACTCGCTGCTTTCTTCCCCGGAGCGCCGCTGCTAGGAAGCATCTTCTTAGGCGGTGTCTGTAGCATTTAAACTGTATTTGGGGCGGGGGGAGGGAAGACAAAGGAATAGTAACTACCCAGAGGAAAGCATTATCTATCACCTGACAAGCAATTTTATTGGAGGTTGGATCTCGGCGTGGAAGAAGTGGGACTCACGTAGACAGAATAATTTTCATATTAGCACAGAGTAAATCTTCAGCAGCAATCAGATGGTGCCTAAACACTAGCTTTTTAAATTAGCTGTGTTTTAAATAGCATGGTTTAAAAATACACAACTATAAATCAGGAGGCCATTGTAAATCAGGGTCTCGCATTACCGAACTTTGTGTCTCCTTTGTGAAATGTATGATTAATGTTTCTGCTGCCGGGAAGATGGTCCTTCCTGTTGTGGGGATGGGGTGTGGCTCTGAAAGTCCCCTCACCTTGGGGACACTTGCACATACTCTGTCCTTCAGAGTGTGATCATGCAGGATTTCAGGTGGGGCCGTCTACCCCAACACGTTTCCTTATTTTCCCTTCTTTCTGGCACTGTCACTTTGCTGTGATGAAGACATCTTCCTGGTGACAAACTCTTGCGCTGTATCAAGTTGAACCCTGACAGCTCAAGACTCAGCTCCCGGTGGGGCCACCCGGCCTGGTGGGGCCCCCTGTCCGGGCGCGGTGTCAACCGGAGGCACAGCAGAGTTTCATCCCGAAAAATGAGGCAGGTCTAATATTTCATTTCTCAACTCGTTTTTCCAAGAGGATAGCTAGAAAATAAATCCTTCTCTTTGAGTAAATTGTATCTTTAATATCGGCGTCACGGGCGTGCTTTAGGCTCGACTCGTGAGCGGTCCCTCGTGCTTCCGACAGCGGCCGGAGCCCCTTCCGCAGCTTTTCGGGGTCTGGCTCTGCCATCTGACTCCGAGACAGGAACTGTCTCTGCGAGACTTTACGACCTCACTATAGATCCAAAGCTTTTAATGCACCTTTTGCCTTCATCGTAATGTCAGTAAGCAAATCAGAGTGGACTGGAAGGCCCTTGTGACATAAAAGTCCATGTTTAATTACGTTAAGATGGCTCGTTTTTCCACAGCCGTCCCGTGTAAAGGTTTTAGGTAGTTCTTGGCCTATCTGGTAACGTGGCCTCTGAAATGACCGACGCGGGAGGTGCTCTTCCGTGTTGCTGGGACGGGTCCTGGCAGGGTCCCCGCAGGTCTCGGGAGAGAAACAGCAAACAGCCTCATGCCAACAGCAGCACAGTCATTCTTGTCGCACCTACTCCAGCGTCTGATTCCATGATGCTAAGCGAGCTCACTTAACAGATTAACTTATTCGATTGCTTGGGAGTCCACTGGTATTCATTTCCAGAAGCCTTGCTGAGTTCTTTTATGACAGGAGGGAGGTCCTTAAAATATTCTTCATCAAAGCCTTAAATGAGCTAAGAGATACAAAGCCGAACACTGGGCTCCATCCTCCTGCTCGGTGACCATTTTCCGGGGCTCTACTTAATGGGATGTTACTGGTCCCATTAATGGTGTTTCTGGTACTTGTTGGGTATTGAAATAAACCGCCAGCTGCTTTTTGAAAAATGCTTTGGTACTCAGTAGTCCTAGTCCGTGGGAAGACCTGACTGTCCTTCCTGTGGATGGCAACATAATTCTTTCGTTTTGTTTTAGATTTTATTTATTTGAGGAAGAGAAAGACTGCACACAGGGGGAGGGGCAAAGAGAGAAGCAGACTCCCCGCTGAGCAGGGAGCCCCATGCGGGGCTCGATCCCAGGATGCTGGGACCGTGACCTGAGCCGAAGGCGGACGCTTAACCCACTGAGCCCCCCAGGCGCCCCTAAGTCAGGGTTTTTAACATTCAGAGTACAACCTTGGCCTTGCTGTCTGAATACCAATACTTGGTCCGTTGATATGTAAGGCGTATCAATTTCTTCTCAAAAAATAACATACAACCGATATATTAAAAATGAGCATACTTCATGTCTACAACATGAGTTTGGGTGTGTACCTATAATACATTCATTGCAATCAAGGTAAAAACCTTATCCGTCACCTCCAAAACTTTCCTCATGCCCCCTCCCCGGCCCCTTTTCTGGTAAGAACACTTGACATGAGATCTATATGCTTTTCTCTTTTTTTTTTAAAAGATTTTATTTATTTATTTGAGAGAGAGAGGGAGAAAAGGTGCGATGGGGAGGGGCAGAGGAGAGGGAGAAGCAGACTCCCCACGAAGCAGGGAGCCCAGTGCAGGACTCGATCCCAGGACCCTGGGATCAGGGCCTGAGCCGAAGGCAGACGCTTATCCAACTGAACCCCCCAGGACCCTGGGATCTATACTCTGAACTAATTTTAAAGTATACAATACAGGGTTGCTAACTGTAGGCGCTGTGTTGTACGTAGATTTCTAGAAATCACTTACGTATGTATGTATTTTTAAAGATTTTATGTATTTATTTGACTGGGAGATGGAGAACACAAGCAGGGAGAGAGGCAGAGGGAGAAGCAGACTCCCCACTGAGCAGAGAGCCCAACGTGGGGCTGGACCCCGGGACTCTGGGGTCATGACTTGAGCCAAAGGCAGACACTTAATGACTGAGCCACCCAGGCGCCCTTCCAGAAATTATTTAACTTGCGTAACTAAAACTTTATACTAATTGAACAACTGCACATTTCTCCCTTCCCCTCCCCCCTGGAACTGTCGCTCTACTCTCATTTTTATGAGTTTGGCTCTTTTTGGATTCCTCACATAAGCAGGATCACGCAGCCTTTGTCCTTCTGTGTCTGGCTTACTTGGGTGACCATAAAGTCCTCCAGGCTCATCCTTGTCATAGCAGGTGTCAGGATATAACATATATTCTGTTGTAAGATTGAATAAGGTTCGACTGTGTCTACATCCCGTTTCACTCACTGATGAACACTTAGGTTGTTTCCGTTTCTTGGCTGTTGTGAACACTGCTGCAGTGAACATGGGGGTGCTGATATCTCTCTGAGATCCTAATTAACCGTATCAAGCTTATTTATTTATTTTTCTCTATTGTTTTAAATTAAATTTTGTTAGTTGACACACAGTGTAGTATTGGTTCTTGGAGTAGAGTTCAGTGATTCATCACTTACAATACCCAGTGCTCATCCTAACAGGTGCCCTCCTTAATCCCCACCCCCCACCTAGCCCATCCCCCCCCCCATCAACCCTCAGTATGTGCTCTGTCATTAAGAGTCTCTGTGGCTGTGTCTACGGAGGCACCACCACAGCTGGGCCGTCTCGCTTCCTTCTTCGGACATCCAACAGCCGTTTCCCAGCGGTGTGTGTGTGTGTGTGTGTGTGTGTTTTAAGATTTTATTTATTTGGCAGACACAGCGAGAGAGGGAACACAAGCAGGGGGAGTGGGAGAGGGAGAAGCAGGTTTCTTGTTGAGCGGGGAGCCCGATACGGGGCTCGATCCCAGGACCCTGAGATCATGACCCGAGCCGGGTCGAGTTTCCCCCAAACTTTACTTACCCTTCCTTTCTTATTCTCAGAGAGTGTAATTCACGCAGGCGTTCGTTGAGTACTCATTACTATGGGTTGAATTGTGTCGAGGTCTTAAACCTGCAAAGGCAACCTTATTTGGAAATAGGATCTTCCCGCACGTCATCAAGTCGAGGTCATGCTCAGTTAGGACGGGCCCTTGACTGGTGTCCTTATAAGGACAGACACAGAGGCAGACGCACGCACGGGGAGATGGCCGTGCAGAGACGGAGGCCACGATGGGAGGAGCGCGTCTACAAGAGAAGGGATGCCGAGGGCTTCCTCGGAATGCCCGGCTTCACCAGGAGCTAGGAGAGACATGTGGGACAGTTTCTTTTCTAGAGTCTCCTGAGGGAATGCAGCCCCGCTGGCATTTTCATTTCAGCCTCTGGCCACCAGAACCGCGAGAGAATGTGTGTCGTTGTTTTAAGCCCCCACTGTGTGGTCCTTCGGAACAGCAGCCCCAGGACACTTGCACTGCCTATGCACCAGTAGCAGTGTGGATTCAACGGCAGACAAAATTGACTTGCCTTCTGTATCACTTGCAGATGCCCCTCTACCCTTTGCCCTCTGCTCTGTGGCCTGGAAGACTGATTCGGTGGAGCCCCCACCCTCTGTTTCTGGTTAGAGTGGGCAACGAGGAGCAGCCGTGGAGTTGGGGAGAGGGCATATAGGAGCCAGGCTCCCTCGCCGTGGGGCAGTTAGCACTGACTGAACTTCCCTGAACTGAAGGTCAGATGGCTCCCACCCCCAGTACCCTTCCCGCAAACATCCCCCCTCCAGGCTGAGTCCCTGCGCTGAGGTGCTGCCTCACTCAGCCTTCCCTGCCTCCATCCAAATCTTGGGAAACAGCTCTCCTAATAAACTGTCTTCAGAGAAACCAATTCAAGATTCACCTGTTTCCTGCTTGGGTCCTCCCTCAGCCTCCTGTCCTTATGGACTTTATGGAATTCACCTTTTAGGGGAGAAAAATGAAAATCAAGATAAATAAGATCTGTTGCATGTCAGGGCCATACACTGTGGCCCAAACAGAGCATTGAAGGGGCAGCTCTGGCTGGTGGGGGCTTCAATCTTTGAAAGTTGGCGAGAGGGGCCTCAGAGAGGTGATGTTGGGTCTTGATCTTTCTCTTCCTGGTTTCCTTAAAGAAAGTTCCCCTGGGAAGAGCGGGAAGTGTGGTCTGGGGAAAGGCCAGGAGGCTGGCAGGGCTGCTGTGGAATAGGCAGAAGCCGGGCGGGTTAACCACTTTCTTTCAGAAGCTGCAAGGTGTTGCATTGCAAGGTTGCATCTTTTTTGTTTTTTAAAGATTGAATTAATTTATTTATTTGACAGAGAGAGACATAGCAAGAGAGAGAACACAAGCAGAGGGAGTGGAGAGGGAGAAGCTGGCTTCCCGCCGAGCAGGGAGCCCGATGCGGGGCTCAATGCAGAGGGCTCAATGCAGGGCTCATGCGGGGCTCAATCCCAGGACCCTGGGATCATGACCTGAGCCAAAGGCAGACGCTTAATGACTGAGCCCCGCAGGCGCCCCAAGGTTGCATCTTTTTAACTGGCCCTTTTTCACACCCCAGGCGGCCTCCTCGTCCTCGCTGCTGGGCTGCTTCCGACCGCAGCCAACGTTAGGCTTATCCCTGAGGTCAGTGTTTCCGATGGTCCGTCTCTCCAAGCCCCTCGATATAAACCCGTCATGAGGAGTCCTCGGTTGGTTTACTACAAGGCCTTTTTGAGCGATAGGTTAATATATTAATGAAGACTGTGGCTGTAGCCCCTTGTTAAATAATGACCGTGACCGATCGGAGAACGTCTCCGTTCTCCTGCGCCGTGCGAGATGGATGGCTCTGTCAACAGAACTCAAAAATATGACAACCTTTTATTCCTCTGATGCCTGGACGAGTGTGTTTTCATTTCTACGCTCTCACAAAAAAACTCCTCACGACGATTCTGAGCGAAAAACACATTAAATCATCACGTTAATTACATCGAAACCGCGCACTGAGATTCTGTTGCTAATCCGGTTTCAACTCAGCGTCTCCAGCTCATCCAATATTTTATTTCCATTCAGGTCATATTAGTCAGTTGGGCAAAAGTGGCCATATTTATCTATCTTACTGGTTTATTTTGGTCAAGCAGCAAATTATGACAGAAATATAACAATTTCTCTGTTTTTATATATATCTCACAATTACGTCGAAACTTGACACTTGGAAGATGGAGCTCTTTGTGTCATTATCATGGCTGCAGGGTGGGGGGCTGGAGGCCAGGGCCAGTCCCCCACTCATGGGCTGGCAGGGGCCCCACCTGCAGTAGAGCCCTCCGGTGAGGGTGAGAACGCCTGCGGGCACTGTGGTCCGGCTTCTCTCTTCCACAGCAGGACGCTGTGGAGCCGGCATCCCAGGCGGAGAGGCAGGGCCGGAAGCAGGACCTGAGACAGAGGCAGGTGAGGGCCCAGGATGTTCGGGGGCTCATGCTACGGGGCCAACCACGCTGTCAAGTCGGGGGCACGCGGAACCCTGACCTCGCAGAAGTCCCAGCAGGTGTAGGGCGACGGCCATCCACAGGGCCCAGAATCGGAGGAGTGGTTGGAGACCACTCCAGTCTCCCCAGAACGCCCCTGAGGCTGCCCCTCGGAGCAAGAGCCCTGACATGGCCAATCCGTAGTCCGAGGGGGCGAGCGGGGAGGCCCCACGAAGTGGGGGGTGCCCTCGTCACAAGACCGCAGACTCCCGCGGGCGGGGCCGTCCCCCTACCCCCATCCACCCAGCGAGTGGGTGCTGGGCTTCAGGGCGGCCTCCCCGGTGTCCGTTGGTGTCCCCGTCTACTTTCCCCGTCTCGCATCCACGGCCGCGTCTCTGCGGCTTGGCTGCCCGCTCAGCAGAGCCCACTCCCTGTCCATCTGATTTCAGATGGTTGTTGAAACACGGGGCGAATGATACGGGTGGTGCTCCTGCTCCCGGCAACAGAGAAGGTCACGGGCCACTTTGCATGCAGAATGAGACCTTCTGGACGTGTGCCCGACGGAGCCGTGGCTCACCGGGTCATGGTTTTTAAAATCACGACCGTGAGCAGAGGAATTTGTCATTATGCCAATCAGCATCCATGTGATCACTTAGGATAAATTTATGCATTTGCAGGTTTGACTATTGCTAAATCAAGGGAAAAATAAGCAAGTGGGATTTTTCTGTCCACACATCTAAGTGCTCATGCATTTTAAATACTGCTCAATCAAGCAGTGGGTCTCAGGGATAGAGGGCGAATGCTGCACATTTCAGCGTGCTTGCCCCAAATCTGGTATGAGCTTGCCGTGTCCTAGTTCAGTTGGTCCGTCTATTCGAATCAGGGTTCGGGGAGTGTAGACGCCGCAGGCCCCCATTCTCCCTCTTCACGTGAAGCCCGCCAAACCTGATTCCATGTAGACGCCTTTCCTTCCCTCACTCTTACATCTCATGGTCGTGAATATAAAATGGGGTTATAATTTTTGTTTCGATCATCAGAGATGACGTAGAGAACTCACGAGGAAGAGGCAGGTCTCTGGTATCTGCCGGGTTCCGACCTTCCCATCACCTTCCTTGCTGATGGCCCCAGGACCCTGCCTGCCTCATTGCCCTGACCTTCTGAGGACTTCCTGTGGCTGTTCTTGAAGGGTTCGTCTGCAAGTGACCGAGTGTTTCAGTCTTTCTTCTCAGAATGTCTCTATTTTCCCTTCGCTCCTCAGAGATAGTCTCACGAAGGATAAAGAATTGGTGTCTGACAGCTCTTTTCTCCCAGGACCCGAAAAACATCACACTACTTCCTTCTGGCCCCTGTGGTTTCAGACGAGAAATCCTCTGTCTTTCGAATAGGTGTTCCTTTATCCGTACTTTGCAATTTCCCTCTGGCTGCCTTCAAGACTTTTTTCTTGGTCTGTAGTTTCCAGAAGTTTAATTTCGATGCATCTTCGGTGACGTTTTGGGGGGTTTATCCTGTCTGAGGTAATCTGACTTCTTGGATCTGGAGGTTTATGCATTTTACCAAATTTCCCAGGTTTCCAGCCAGTGTTTCCTTGAATCCATTTCAGCTGTACCTTTCTTCCCTTTCCTTCTGGGGCTCTGAGGAAATGAATGTCGGATCTCCGATTATTGTCCCACAGTCCCTGAAACTCGGTGCATTTGTTCTGTCACTTCTCTGTCTTGTTGAGCTGGTGTAAATTCTGCTGCTCTGTCCTCAAGTTCACTGACTTCTTGTCTGTGCGTTCTACCGCGCCGTGTGCCTGTCCAGTGAGTTTTCTACTTTGGTTATCATTGTTTTCTCTGTTCTACAATCTTCATTCTTTATTTACTATGCTTACTTTTTAGGGAAAAACCATGCCCACAGCATTTATTGTCATCCGTAATGACATAAAAGTAATCAAAACAGTATGAACAAATTTTTTCAAACTATCCTCCCAACAAAGGACACCTCAAAAAACGAACTGCACGCGCTTCTTAAGAATTTCCCCTTCATCGGTCATTTCTAGTTGGAGACGCTTTGGAGCCGAGTACAATCATCCCCTTTTAGCATGACCTGAGCCCGTTGTTTTCCTGACTTCTAGGATAAACGTCTTCGGCGTCATTGAGGTTCAGGTACTCGTCAGGGCCATGGCCCTCCACCCGCCTGTGCACGTGCTCGTGATGCCCCACTGGGCCCGGGGCTGCCCTGCAGGGGTTTGGGGACGAGGTCAGTGGGTTGCCCCGGCACCTGCTGCACCTTCTGGCTCAGGCCGGGGTTCGGCCCAGCGGCCGAAGCGGACAGAGACGGCCCTAAGCTACGCGCTAGCTCGGAAAGGAGCTTCTGGAATAAAGAACTGGGCCCGGAAATCAGGATTTTCATTTTTCAAAATAATTTTTATTTCTTTGCTGAGGTTTCTAATTGCCATTTGTTTTCTGAGAATTTGTCACGGCTCCCTGGGGCGTTTGGATCGATGTCTGCTTCAGAACCCTTGTGCGCTCACTGCAACACCTGGTCGGATTTCGTTGTTGGCACCAGTTGTCTCTCCCCGTCGGTTGTGACGTTTCTAGATCTGGGTGTGACCGGTGAACTTCCGCGGTCCCAGACATTTCGGCTCCTGGCCTGGGGGCTCGGGGGAGGCGCGAAGCCTTTACGTCCGCGGGCGGGTGGTCCCTCTGTACAGGATCAGCACACAGCTCCTCGCCTACTTTTGGGAGCCGGGGTTCTGAGGACAGTCGAACGTCCAGAGGCTTTGAGGGGCCAGTTTGCTCTGCTTTTATCTGGTGCCGGCGGGGCTCCCGCTCCTTCCTGCTGGTGCCACCTGAAGGGCGCAGGGACCATCCTCTGGCCAAGCACCCGGCGCTTTCAGAGGTCAGGAGGGCTTCTGGGTCCTCCCTGCTCCAGCCCCGGGCCGCCGCATTTCTCTAGGTGCCGGTGGGCGCGTGCCCCCCGGTCACTTCTTGTCGGTGGGTCAGCCCTCTGCCGTGCTGCTCCGTCCCCTGGTCTTGGGGGGCAGACCCCTGTTGGGTGTGGGGCGGGGCGAGCGCTCCGGGGCCACCTTCTGTGGAGGGCGGTGGGTCAGGGACGCCTGGCTGGCCGGGGTTTGGAAGATGTCCTGCGGCTGTGGTTCCGCGGGCCCACTCTCCCCCGCCACCGTTCAGAGCTCCCCTTGGCGTCTCTCGCCACCTCATCTGCTCTACCACGAGACCCTATTTTAATTCTCTGTCTAGCTCTTACCAGTCATTAGCTAATATTTTAATTCATTGATTGAAATGATGAATTACAGTTGTCTCTTTCCTGATGTGTAAGCATAGGACGGCTGAGACCTGGACGTCTTGTCCTGTGTTTATTTATAAACCCGGTTTGTGCGGACTCTCACTTCTAGGGGAGTGCCGAGCACGGAGCGCGTCGGTACTGGCGAACTGAATGAGCGAAACCGAAGCGAACAGGAAGGACGTGATTGGAGGAGGCTTCCTCACCCAAGCAAGGTATCCCTCACCCTGAGTAGCACATGGAGACCGTCATCAACGTCCTAGGAGGGGCGGGCAAGGGTCGACGTTGCCCACAGAGCAAGCTTGCGTGTCCTCTAGCTTGCAGCCACTAGCAGGTGAAAGGACCATTTTGACTCTGTAAATGCAACGAGGAGAGTCAGGGGTGTGGGTGTCCTGTGAGGTCCACGCCTGCCCCTGCCTGGAAGTGATGACTGCCCGTGGCTTTGGGCAGGCGGGGCTGGAAGCCATGTTTGCGTTGACGGCAGCTTCTTCTTGTTGGACCCCTCGTGGTTCAGGGAAGCAGAAACAAGCTCTTTGCCATGTCCCCATGGCTCTCCTGTCCCTACCCCTGGGCTGACGACCTGGCCGGGCAGCAGCATGTTGCGAGAGCTGTTCATCTAATGGTTTTCTTGATATGCTTTTGGAAAGAGGAAAACCAAGTTGAATAAACCATTGCCAGCTAACGGGAGGCTCTGTACCTCCTTTGGCGTGTCTGTGAACAATTCCGAATTCCTGTTTTAGTGTGTGTGCCTGGCACAAGCCTATTTATTTTTGCCAATGAGACAGAAGTAGAAGATTGGGGTTTTTATGATGTTAGACACTATGCTAATAAGCCAACCGATCTAATTATTTACAGGGATCAAGGATATTCGCTGCCTCCGCTCGCCACACACCAGTGTACTATTTAATATTGTAACATGCCTAAGAGGGATTAACCGCATTTGAATTTAATTAAAAGAGAACGTTCGTGATTTCAGGATAAAGCTTATCCCTGCTAATTTTGAAAATTAATCTGATTTATTTCCACTTGGATTTCTAATGCTTCTGAAACAAATCTTTCAGAAAAAGAATAGTGTTTGGTTCCTTTTCAATGACCTAAATGCAGGAAGTGATTGAGTGGCTTTCACAAATAATTCTTCATTTAATGCTGCATGTTTATTTGCCTGCTTTTTCTTATAAATATTCTTCAAATAACAGGTTAAATCCCAGTCTCAGTCACAGACCAGGAGTAAGTAAGACAGACGTTACTGTAAGAACTGAGTGTGTAGCCTGAGAGGAACTCAGCCTCCTCACTTACATTACTAAAGGCTGCTGACTCAGGAGCTTGGGCATTAGAGCGGGTTATGAAGATAAATTGTAGCATCCCAGTTCTGTGGGATCTTACACACACACACTTACCCAGAGGCAGCAGGCTGGGTAAGTTTTGAGATCCTAGACTTTAATTTTTAAAACAAACAAATGAGCAAAAGAAACCCCACATTTTTAAAAGAAAGATTTATTTATTTATTTGTGAGAGAGAGCGAGCAGGGAGAGGGGGCAGAGGAAGATGGAGAGAGAGAGAGAGAACCTCAAGCAGACTCCCCACTAAGTGCGGAGCCTGACACGGGGCTCGATCCCACTGCCTTGACATCAAGACCTGAGCTGAAATCAAGAGCGGACCCTTAACCGATGGAGCCACCCAGGCGCCCCATCAAACCCCATATTGTAATGATGCAGTGGCAGGACAGAGAGTGAAGGAAGTAGCAACTGCCCAGTGAATGTAGACAGTGTGGGCGGCACGTATCATTTAGCCCAAACACTCACTCTATCCTCAGTCCACACAAAATTATCATTCTCTGCATGGCAACCATGACTCCGTGGTCTCTGGACAATGTAATACGATATAGTCCGGGCGACAGAATGCACCAGAGCACAGCGATACATGACACATGGAGTGACATAACGACAGAGCGCCTTCCACAGCACAGCGGCTCCAGCCAGACCCCTGCTTCCTGCCCTCCCCAAGTCCCCCGGGACGGACCGAGCCCAGCGGGAGTGCAGCCGGGCATCGGACACAGGGATTCCCCCGACGCCAGTAACAAAGTCTTCACGTTGGAAACATCACAACAATGAAACAACCTTAGGCTGCATAATAGAGCTGTACAATTTTGATAATGTGAGTAATAAACATCAGAGGCAGGCAAACAAATGAGTACAAACATGTTTTTCCAGATCAGCAGTTTTCACGGTGCCCACAATAAACATTTATCAAGACAGCCAACAAAAATGAAAACACCTACGTCTCCTTAGAATACCAAAGCATATTCTGGGAGCATCTGAATTCATAAATTGTGGGATGAATGTTTTCTACAGGCTGGCCTAAAATAATTCACACAGATATTATTTCTTGCCCTAAGAGCACTCTCTTGCACTGTGCATTATAGGAATGTCAGGCTGGATTTATATGAAGGAGGATTTCTGTAGGAGGCATTATTGATGGCAAATGGAAGATTCACCAGACATTGGAAATCGGAAGTATTTCTGAAAAACCCTTTTTTCACTTGAAAGGGCTATAAATCTAAAAATAATTTCGAATTCACAAGCAATCCTTTTATGCAATAAGTTGATAGCAAATATATTACCGAAGAGACACATAATTACCTTAAAATCTACCAGGGTTAGAAATGTATCGAAGCTCTTAAATTATAATTTAATTTTATGATAGTAAAACATTTAACAAATATTTTTACTGTTATTTTTTTGAGTTTCCCTTCTATCCTTGCACATATAAAGGCAAAGTAGAACTATTTATAAACTAGTCTCCCACACTGTCCCATGAAGCTCCCCAATTTTCTAACTATATAGGATGTTGATTTTGATGAATGAGAGACGGGAAATTTTGTCTTGCCTCTCAGTCTATGGAACCAGCATCCTGCACTCCCTGCCGAGGCCTCCCTTCAGCAAAGAGGTCTGTGGACTGAAGGAAGCCAGGAGCTAGTCTCTGGACCCAGGCTTTCTAGCTGCGTTTCAGGATTTTAACTTGGGGGTGCGCCTGGGTGGCTCAGTCGGTGAAGCGTCTGCCTTTGGCTCAGGTTGTGATCCCGGGGTCCTGGGATGGAGTCCTGCATCGGGCTCCCCGCACGGTGGGGGGGGGGTCTGCTTCTCCTGTGCCTCTGCTTCTCCCCCTGCTCATGCTCGCTCTCTGTGCAAATAAAGTATTTTAAAAAATTTTAATTTGGCCAGCTCAAAGAGCACTTTGTATCTGCCTCTATCTCTGTCAATGTCTATGTGTAAGTATCTGTTCACCTCTGTGTCCATAACCACAGTGCATGAATGACCGCCACTACGATTTCCATCTCCAGATCCACGGCCCTGGCCCCGCTCCTTCGGTCGGCACCGCCGCGGGGTCTGGATCCGCACGTCTGGGCTCCCCGCGCTCCCTCCCTTTCTCCTGGCCTGGCCGCGGGGCGTCTGTCCCCGAGGACTCGGGCTGGGGACAGAGGTCAGGAACTCGCAGCTGCCTCGACCCCGACCCCGCATTCGCTGTGCCCACCTGGGGGTACTATTGAGCTCCTCCTAACTCAGATCCCCCGCCTGCGGTCCATCTGGGTGGGTTACTGGGACCGTACAGATGAGCAACATGGGCCTCGTGGGTCACCGAATACCGCCTGGGAGCAGCAAGTTCTCCGTGCTGTTCAGGCCCCGCTGGGGAGCGGGCAGGTGGCCCCGCGGGGTCCGCCGTGGGAGAGCCGGCGGGGCGGCCGGGAGGACGGGAGGCGTGCGGCCGCAGGGCTGTGCGGGGACGAGCACCGCGCGCGGAGCACTGCCCCCCCCGCCTCAGCCCCCTGCACAGGACCTCGCCGTGAGATCGGGGCCGAGGCCCCGGTGACGGAGAAACCAGGTGAAGATCCGCAGGATAGAGGGCGCCCTCCGTGGTCCGACTTGTGATGGGCACCTGTGCTCAGAGCCCGCGGGCCCGGGGGCCGGCGAGACAGACTCTCCCGCGAGCAGCGGCCACACGCCGGGCGCCGCGTCCGGAGCGGCTCGCGCAGCACGACCGCCCCCTAGCGCCGCTCCCAGAGCCCCCGGCCGCCGCGGGGGCACCGGGCCGGCCGA
>LNAC01000193.1:822573-950777 GCA_002007465.1 Ailurus styani
GGGGCGCGTTTCCTACCGGCGCGGCCCCGCGGGGCCCCTGTGCAGAGTCGTCCCGTCTCCCCCGCTCTGAGCCGAGCCCGTCGGTCCGCTGAGCCCTGATGTGCGAGTTTGCTGTGTGTTCTCCGAAGAGGGTGCTCGGTCCGAGGCAGGAATCGCCGTGCCCCCGGTTGGCGGACGACTTAACGCGGGGCGATAGGTCTTCTGATGAGAAATTCTTCATCTTCACATGGTTCGCGGTATCAGGAATGGTTTTACGGTCAGTGCTCTCTGTGTCCCGTTGGAGACATCTGTGCCTACTCCAACTTAGGAAGATATTCTCTGTGTTTTCTCTAAATGCTTCCCCGATTTACTCCTCCCGTTTAGATCTGCAGTTCATCTGGAATTTGTTTTTTGGGTGTGTTTGGAGGTACGAGTCTTTTTTATTTTTTTCCCACCTGGATGTCCAGTCACTTTAGCACCACTGATGACCTTTGTCGTGACTTAGGCACCTCTGATGGTGCGGTTTGATTTTGTGATCCACGCTAGTCCATTGATCTGTTTGCTCCTGGCTTCACTTTGGAGTTAATGAGACAGTCTGTCATTTGGTTTGAGAGAGGGGGACTCATGTTATAGTAGCCAGGAGCTTTATGACCTTGGCTCCTCTGGAAACCACCTAGTTTTGGTGCTGATTTCAAAGTTCCTTCGTTCTGGCACTTGTCACCCCAGATTTCTCTGAACCAGCACCTCTGGGTGGTAATGGTACTCCACCCTCTGCAGAAGCCGTGCGCAAGTGAACAAGCTCAGTGGGTTTCCAGTCTTCGGCATTCTTTTCTCAGACTATTCATAGAGTGACTATAAATACTTAGGTTTTCTCTAGGACATGTTGCCAGTTCTTTTATTTAACTTTTTTGGTTTTACCATGTAATGCTATAAGTTTTACCTTTTTTTCCTGATACGATATACATAGTATGCGATTAACATTTTTAAGGGTACAAATTCAGTGGCATTAAGTACATTCACATCTTGTGCAGCCCTCCCCACTGCCCATCTCTAGAACTTTGCCGTCATTCCAAACTGAAACTGTCCCCATGAGCCATTAACTTACCATTCCTTTCTCCTTCCTGCTCTTGGTAACCACCCTTCTACTTTTGTCTCTATGAATCTGACTATTCCAGGTGTCTCATATAAGTGGAATCATACAGTATTTGTCCTTGCATGTCTGGCTTATTTCACTCAGCATAAGGTTTTCAAGTTTCATGCATCTTGTATCATGTATCAGGATTTTTTTCCTCTTAAACACTGGATGATGTTCACATCCAGTGTATCGACATAAGACATTTTGTTTATCCATTCATTCATCCCTGGACATTTGGGTTGTTTCCTGGCCTTTTTAAATAGTGCTGCTATGACACGGGTGTACAAACATGTCTTCGAGACCCTGCTTTCAGTTCTTTTAGGTTTGTGCAAACCCAGAGGCGGAATTGGTGGGATCATGTAAAAAAATTCTGTGTTATATTTTGGGGAACTGCCATGCTGTTTTCTGCAGTGGCTGTGCCATCTCACAGTCCCACCAGCAGCGCTCCAGGATTCCAGTTTCTCCACTAACACGTGGTGTTTTCTGTTGTTTTAAAATATATCAGCGATCCTAGTGGGTGTGCAGTGGTATCTTATCATGGGTTTTATTTGCATTTCCCTGATGATTAGTGATGTTGAGCACTATTTTCTGTGCTTCCTGGTCATTTGAATTTGTATATCTTCTTTGGAGAAATATCTATTTGAGTCCTTTGCCTGTTTTGAATTGGATGGTTTTGTTGTTGACTTTCAGGAGTTCTTTATATATTCTGGATATTAATCCCTTATTAAATGTCAGATTTGCAAATATTTCCCCCCATTCTTTGGGTTGCCTTTTTACTCTCTTGATGATGTTCTTTGATGTAGAAAAGTTATTAATTCTGATAAAGTTCATTGTATGCATTTTTTTCTTTTTTTGCCTGTGCTTTTGGTGTTAATATTCAAGAAACCATCACCAAATCCAATGTTACGAAGATGTCTACCTATGTTTTCTTCTTAGAGTTTTCGAGTTTTAACTCTTACCTTTGGGGTCTTTGATCCATTTTGAGTTAATTTTTGTGTATTGTGTAGTGTTTAACTTATAAATATTCATGTAATAATTTTGTTTTGTCTCAGGTATTATGAATATCTCTGAGTTCTCTTGTCAATTATTTCAATGATTATGTAGCTAAAATCTATTAACTAGGTGGTAATGATCTATTTTCTTTCTTCCTTTTGCTGGCTTTTTTTCCCTTTTTCTCTTGAACTTCAGGTTCACAGAATTGGATTAATTATAATCCTTGGTTCATATACAAATTTTTCTTTTTCTTTTTTTTTAAGATTTTATTTGTTGACACAGAGAGTAAGATCAGATCACAAGTAGGCAGAGAGGCAGGCAGAGAGAGAGGAGGAAGCTCCCTGCTCAGCAGGGAGCCCGATGTGGGCCTGGATCCCAGGAGCCTGAGATCAAGACCTGAGCCGAAGGCAGAGGCTTTAACCCACTGAGCCACCCAGGCGCCCCATATACAAATTTTTCATTGGTTCATGTGTGATCTGCTTTTGATTAATCTGTTTTTAAATAGTATGCACCCACGAACTATTACCCAGGATACTAAAACATTAGCTCTAGCTTATTAAATATCTAGCAGGAGAACTGAAATACGGACAGTAATTTATATGTTCCTGTTCTTTATACCTGCCATAGTTGCACAGCATCACTGGTCTTTTGGTCCATCTATTTTTTTTTTTTTTTAAGTAGGCTCCACACCTAGCATGGAGTCCAATAGGAGACTTGAACTCACAACCCTGAGATCAAAACCTGAGTTGAGATCAAGACCTGGTCACTTAACTCACTGAGCCACCAGGCACCCCAGTACTCTATTCTTTGAGTGCATTTACTAGATGGTATCTTCCAAATGGTTTTCTTATGTTGTTGTCACTTTCACTGATACAGCTATTACTTTAAAATGGTCACAGATTAATACGTAACAGTACCAAAAAAATCCTCATAATACCTTCACTAAATTAATAATAAATAACATTTATTGAGTGCTTACTAGGTGTCTCTTTTGAGTCTCACAACAAGCATATGAAGTAGGTATTTTGCAGCATGTAGCCAAGGTGGCGTAGTCAGCATGTGATGGAACAAGAGTGAATCCAGGCAGGCTGATTTCACAGCCTGTACTATATTTACAGTCCTATAAAGTTTAAACCTCCACCATAACACGGTTATGTGGGATCCAGCTAGGCTGGTTACATAAAATGCTTGCTGTAAGGCTAATGAAAGGACCAAGGAGAACCTATGAAACTAGCTGGCAGGGAATTTTAGGGTCTAGCTGCACAATTTATATTCTTCCTTATTCTGGCTATGGTTTAAGCTCCCTAACTTGGCTGTAGCATTTTTGGGAACAGTTCTGGGGTTCACTAGGACTTTTGCAACAGTGGAGATTTTAGGACCCCTAATTTAATTGGCTTCCTTTTGGCCAAATAGAGTGGGCGATATAATGGAGATGCCAGGAATTATCCTCTCTCTCTGGCTTCCCTAGGTGAGTTTACCTGCCTTTTTCTACCAGGGTCTTGCCTTCATCTCCATAGCTCACTCCATGTGCTGCAGATAAAACTTTAGCCCTTCCCTCTTGAGAATAGAGGTTGGGCAGAAGATGGGAGCCAATCATCAATCTTGTATCTAAATTTGAAATGCAGTTGTCTGGAGGTCTGTAATCTTTTCTGAGCTTTGTCACTGCCCTCCAGCAGAAGACCATAGGAATCTACCTGTAGTCGGACAAGTTGGGTTGATTGAATGTTGCAGTAAGGGAAAATGCATACCACCGGGAACTGTGGGGTATTTCAGTAAGAGAGCAGTTGAAAGGAACTTTTAAAAATAGGATTTGGGCTTTTTTTTTTTTTAAAGATTTTATTTATTTATTTGACACACAGAGAGAGAAATCACAAGTAGGCAGAGAGGCAGGCAGAGAGAGGGGAGGAAGCAGGCTCCCTGCCGAGCAGAGAGCCCGATGTGGGCCTCGATCTCAGGACCCTGAGATCATGACCTGAGCCGAAAGCAGAGGCTTTAACCCACTGAGCCACCCAGGCGCCCAGGATTTGGGCTTGTGTTGGGTGATTTGAAAAGAGTTTAAGGAGATGGAGGTTTGATCTGTATTGGATGCTGTTAAGAAGCAGAGATAATTCTATGATTGAGTATCTTAATCTTATATAGAAGGAAAGAAGATTGGGTGGGGTGAACTTAAAACTAATTGGTAAAGAAGCAAGTCATTCATATAAGCCATCATGGGGAGATATTTCGTCATTTTTATGATTCGGATGGTATTCATGTTTTTTGCATTGTTCAGGTATTATTACAGAGTGATGTTGTTTATTCTTTGTCCATTATGGTCACAGAGTGCCCTTCTCTGATGTTGATGTTCTCCGAAGCTGTTTATTTTCAAGAGGAGAATCATCAAGACCTAGCTGTGAGTGCCTCACTCTGAGCTGCTAGCCAGTTTGTAGCCACAACAAAGCCTAGCTGGGTAGCAGCAGGCCAGCTTCCAGATGTCAGGGGCTGCTTTTCTCTCTCTTTCTCAGTGTGTAAAGTCTTATATGGTATAGTATGGTATAGAATGGTGTAGATATAAATCCAATAGCTGACATATATTGATTTTATAACATAGGTGAGCAAAAAGGGATTAATAGAGGTATAGAGGATTCTTTGTATTTGATTTTGCTAAACTGGGTTAAATGAACTTCCCCTGGTAGGTGGTACAGTAGCCTGTAAGGATGTTCATGTTGTAATCTCTGGAACCTGTATGTCATCATACATGGCAGAAGGGACTTTGCAGATGTGATTATGTTGAGAGATTTCCTAGATTATTTGGGTGAATGCAGTGTAATCACAAGGGAAGCGGGAGAGTCAGAGTCAGAGAGATGGGACAACAAGCGGTGGGTGGTGTGAAGCACCTTGAAGGTAAGTCAAGGAAAGCGAATAGCCTCCAGAAGCTGGAAAATTCAAGGGAATGGATTCTCCCTAGAGTCCACAGAAGAAGCTTTGCTGACATCTTGATTTTAGCCCAGTGATACCCATGTTAGATTTGTGACCTGTAGAACTACGAGGTAATACGTTTGTGTTAAGCACTGAGTTGCGGTAATTGGTTCCAGCAGGCACTCAGAATCCTTCATCAGGAGGCTTTGACCTTCGTTGCTCTACTTGTGAGTATACCTCATTTCTTTCTAGTTTTGCACTTGGGGTTGAAGGAGACTGAGGCATTTCTAATTGCATGTAAGATTTTTTTTTCTTCTTTCCATCTTAAGTGATAATTGGAAGTACATTTCCTGAGAGATATAGGTATTCCAAAGAATGCTGTATCATTGCAGCATAATTTCTCGTGTTAGTTTTCCTTTTGTTTCCAAGCTAATGTTATATGATAGGATGGAATATATATTCTCTGAGAGCTGTGTGCTTTTGTTTTATTCTGCACGGTATTTGTAGAAGGTAATTAGGGATGTTTGCTCATGATGATAAGGTTTTGAAGATTACATACAGATGCAGTAGTATAGGTTAATTTTCTGAAAACCTTAATTTTCTGAAAAGATAATTGAGAGAACTTAAGGCATTATAAGAAAAAACGTATGAGGCAATAAAGTTCAGAATTTATCTTTGAAAGTCCTTGTAGGGCGCCTGGGTGGCTCAGTGGGTTAAAGCCTCTGCCTTTGGCTCAGGTCATGATCCCAGGGTCCTGGGATCGAGGCCCACATCGGGCTCTCTGCTCAGCGGGGAGCCTGCTTCCTCCTCTCTCTCTGCCTGCCTCTCTGCCTACTTGTAATCTCTCTCTCTCTGTCAAATAAATAAAAAAATCTTTAAAAATAAAAGAAAGTCCTTGGAAATGTTTTAACACTTAAGATGAAAGAATTCAGAAAGGACACACAATAAAGACAATAAATTCTTATTTTACACTGTTAATATCTGTTATCTGTCATGTGTTAGAATTTTCAGAATCGCCTTCCCTAGAATTTCAGTGGGATACTTGTGATGCATTTTGGATTCTTTTGAATAATATGCTTTATGAGAAGTATTTCCTTCTGTCTGTTCTTCCATCCAGATGGCTTTCTGATTTTTGGCTCACAGTTTTGACTCCTGGGACCCAGGGGAACCCAGAAGAACTTGTGTGCTGGAGGTGGGAGACGCTTTGGGAGCCTTTTCCCAATGCTGGGTGTAGAACCCTAGCTCTGCCTGTGATGACTCTGTGTCAGAGCACTTGTTACCTCTTATGGTCCTGTTTTCCTACTGTCCCCACAGATGGTAGTGGGGTGCCCTCTGCAGCTCAGATTTGCCTTCCCAAGGTGATGTTGTAGAAACTATTTCTCTGTCATCCCACTTTCCTTGTCTTTCCATTGCTGGCCCATCTCTACCAGGAGCGACCTGAAATATGGGGATGCCAGAATTTTTTTTTTTTTTTAAGATTTTGTTGACTTATTTGACAGAGAGACAGAGATCACAAGTAGGCAGAGAGGCAGGCAGAGAGGAGGAAGCAGGCTCCCTGCCAAGCAGAGAGCCCGATGTGGGCCTCGATCCCAGGACCCTGAGATCATGACCTGAGCCGAAGGCAGAGGCTTTAACCCACTGAGACACCCTGGCGCCCTGAGAATTTTTTTTTTTATAAAGCTTTGTAGAATTAAATTCGCATGAACTTCAAGTTGCGTGAGGTGAACTTGAAGTTGGAGAGGGAATACGGTATCACTTTCTTTTCTTTGTTGGTCTTTTTGTGGCAGGACTTGTGATAAAACTTAGAGTGTTTCAGTTGTGTAGGCTATAGATTCTCTAGATAGAACTGTTAAAGTATTCTGATATTTAATTAATATCAGTTTTTCACATACCTTCTTCGGGGCTTAGGCGTCAGGAACATTCCACATACTCTTTACTAAATTAATTTTTTTTTAGAGAGAGAGGGAGAGAGTATGTGTGAGGGAGGGGCAGAAGCAGAGGCAGAGGGAGAGAGCGAATCTTAAGCAGGCTCCCAGCACAGAGCCTGATACAGGGCTCAATCTCATGACCCTGAGATCATGACCTGAGAAAAGCAAGAGTCAGACGCTTAACGGAGCCACTTAGGTGCCCCCCACATACTCTTTAATGTACATTTTTTGGCCTTTAGAAGTCATTCATCTAGAAGTCATCATTATTTTAATTTTCCTTAAATCTATGTATCTTTCAAAGAGTACCATAACTAAATATGGAATTTGACAAAAAGCTGACCAACTAGGACTGCAGGCAGTGTTGTTTCACTAGCATGCTAACTCATGATTCTTTAGTGATTCTGTGGGATTGACGTATGAGTTTGTTGATGTTGTATATTTGAATATCAGAGGTATTATTGAGGCCTATACTGTTGTTATTCATAGTGTAATACTTTCTTTCAAAACCCCAAGTTTTGCCTGTTTTATTGACAGCCTGAACTTCTGTTTACTGCACAGTAGTGCTGAAACCTGAACAAGGAGGTAGATTTGTTGGGTTTGGATTGGGGCAGTATAGGTTCCAGTCATATCTTCGCTGTTTACTAGCCACGTGATATTGGGAAAGTTCCTTAATCTCTGGAACCTTAATTTTCTTGCCTATGAAAACAGTCCAAATTACAACTGCACCACATTGGATTGTTTTCTTAATTTCTTTTTACTGCTTCATTATTAGTGTATAGAAATAATGCAGTACTAGTTTTAAATGCAAATGTAAGAGTATTGAACCCATGTGCAATCACCGAAATTATGCAGTTTATATTTAACAGTTTACGTATGTGTATATATTTTGTTCTCACCAGAACAGTGTAAATGCTGCACAAAACACTCAATTGTTTTTTTAAAAATTTTATTGAGATGTGATTCACATATCATGTAATTCACCCAATTCAGTGGTTTTTAGTATATTCAAGAGTTGTGTAGCCATCACCATAATCTAATCCTAGAATACTTTAATTTATCTCCAGAAGAAACCCTGTACACATTAGCAGTCATTCCCCATCACCCCCTGAATTTTCTTCCCTCCAGTTCTAGGCAACAGCTAGTCTACTTTCTGTATGGATTTGCCCATTCTGGATATTTCATATAAATTGAATCATGTGATATGTGTTGTTTGGTGTGTCTGGCTTCATTCCGTTAGCATGATGTTTTCGGGATTCATCTGCATTGTAGCAGGCATTAATACTTCATTCTTTTTTGTGGTCAAATAATATTATATGGATCTGCCATATTTTGTTTATTCATTCTTTAGTTGATGGGCCTTTAGGTATTTTTTCCCACTTTTTGGGACTTATGAAAAATAGTGCTGTGAACATTCATGTACAGGTTTTTGTGTGGATGTATGTTTTCATTTTTCTTGGATGGAATTGCTGGGTCATATGATACCTCTGTGTTAAATATTTTGAGGAAACTGTCATACTGTTTTCCAAAGTTGGAGCATCACTTCATATTTCTATCTACAAACATTTCAATTTTTCTGCATCCTCTTTAACACTTGTTATTAACTGCCATTTTAATTTTTTAAAAAAGATTTTATTTATTTATTTGGCATAGAGAGGGAGAGAGCACAAGCAGGTGGAGCGGCAGGCGAAGGGAGAGGGAGAAGTAGGTTCCCTGCTGAGCAAAGAGCCTGACATGGGGCTCGATCCCAGGATCCTGGGATCATGACCTGAGCTGAAGGCAGATACTTAACTGACTGAGCCACCCAGGCAGCCCTTAATTTTTTTTTATTTAGAGATTTTATTTATTTGTTTGACAGAGAGAGGGACTACAAGCAGCGAGAGAGGGACTATAAGCAGGGGAGTGGGTTAGGAAGAAGCAGGCTTCCCACAGAGCAGGGAGTCTGTTATGGGGCTCGATCCCAGGACCCTGGGATAATAAACCGAGCCAAAGGCAGACACTTAATGACTTAGCCACCCAGGCGCCTTCCCCTTGATTTTTAATTACAGTCATCCTAGTGAGTATGAAGTGTTATCTCATTGTTTATGTCTGTGTTTTAAAGTTTTATTTAAGTAATCTCTACACCCCATGTGGGGCTTGAATTTATAACCCCAAGATCAACAGTCACTCTCTCTTCTGACTGAGACAACCACACACCCCTCATTGTGGTTCTGACTTCCGTTTCCCTAATGACTAATGATGTTGAACATCTTCCCATCCGTTTGTTGGTCATTTGTGTATCTTCTATTCAGCCTTTGTCCTTTTCAAATTGGCTTCTTTTTTTTTCTTACTGAGTTTTAAGAAATCCTTGTATATTTTGGACATAATGCCCTTATCAAACCTAGGAGTTGCGTATATTTTCTTCTATACTGTGGGTCTTTTCATTTTCTTGATTGCACCACAGAAATTTTTAATCTTGTTGAAGTACAATTCACCTATACAGTTTTTTTGTCACTTTTTTATTTGTCATATTTTAGAAGGCCTTGCTAACCAAAGTTCATAAAGACTTGTACTTTTTTCTAAGAATTTTACGATTTTAGGTGTCACATTTATATCTGTGATTTACTTTGAGTTAATTCTTGTGTGTGGTGCGGAAAGGGGCGTATCTTTCTTGGTGAGCTGTCTCTTCAGGTTATCTAGCTCACTTTTCAATTGGGTTGTTGAGTTTTAAGAGTTCTTTCTGTATTTTGGGTTCAACTTCTTTAACTGGCTGTATGTTTTGTACAAATTTCCACCAGCCTGTGGCTTGTCTTTTCTTACCAGTGTCTTTCACAGAGCAGAAGTTTTTAATTATAATCCTGTCCAATTTATTATTTTTTCATGGATTATGCTTTTCAAGTAGTATCTTAAGAGTCATTGTCAAACCCAAGATCATCTGCATTTTTTGCAGTTTTGTGTTTTACGTTTAAGACTGATCTATTTTGAATTAATTTTTGTGGAAATTATAAGGTCTGTGTCTAGATTAATTTTCTTTATATATATATTTTAAATTTAAATTCAGTTAGCCAACATATATAGTATATCATTAGTTTTAGACGTAGTTTTCAATAATTCATCAGTTATGTATAACACAGTGGTCATCACATCACGTGCCCTCCTTAAAGCCCATCACCCAATCACCCCATCCCCCCACCTACAACCCCTCCCACAACCCTCAGTTTGTTTCCTATGGTTGAGTCTGTTGTAGTTTTTCTACTTCTCTGATGACTTCCCATTCAGTTTTCCTTCCCCTCCCCTATGATCCTTGGTGCTGTTTCTTATATTCCACATATGAATGAAACCATATGATAATTGCCTTTCTCTGATTGACTTAGTTCTTTCAGCATAATACCCTTCAGTTCCACCTATGTAGATGTAAATGATAAGTATTCATCCTAATGGCTGACTCTTATTCCTCTGTGTGTGTGTGTGTGTGTGTGTGTGTGTATGTGTGTATCACATTTTCTTTATCCCTTCATCTGTCAGTGGACATCTGCGCTCTTCCCACAGTTTGACTATTGTGGACATTGCTGCTATAAACATGGGGGTGCAGGTGCCCCTTTGGATCACTACATTTGTGTCTTTGGGGTAAATACCCAGTAGTGAAATTGCTGGGTTGTAGGGTTGCTCTATTTGCAGCTTTTTGAGGAAACTCCATACTGTTTTCCAGAGTGGTTGTACCAGCTTGCTTTCCCATCAGCAAGGTAGGAGGGTTCCCCTTTCTCTGCATCCTCACCAACATTTGTCGTTTCCTGACTTGTTAATTTAGGGATTCTGATTGGTGTGAGGTGGTATCTCATTGTGGTTTTCATTTGTATTTCCTTGATGCTGTGTGATTTAGACGGTCTTTTCATGTGTCTGTTGGCCATTTGGATATCTTCTTTGGAGAAATGTCTGTTCATGTCTTCTGCCCATTTCTTGATTGGATTATTTGTTCTTTGGGTGTTGAGCTTGATAAGTTCTTTATATATTTTGTGATACTAGCCTTTTATCTGATATGTCATTTGCAAATATCTTCTCCTATTCTGTCAGTTTTTTGGTTTTGTCAACTGTTTCCTTTGCTGTGCAAAAGCTTTTGATCTTGATGAAGTCCCAGTAGTTCATTTTTGCCTTTGTTTCTCTTGCCTTTGAAGACATGTCCAGCAAGAAGTTGCTGTGGCCGAGGTTGAAGAGGTTGCTGCCTGTGTTCTCCTCTAGGATTTTGATAGATCCCTGTCTCACAGTTAGGTCTTTTATCCATTTTTGTGTATGGTTTAAGGAAGTGGTACATTTTCATCTCCTGCAGTGGCTGTCCAGTTTTCCCAACACCATTTGTTTAAGAGACTGCCTTTTTTCCATTGGATATTCTTTCCTGCTTTGTCAAAGATTAGTTGACAATAGAGTTGAAGGTCCTTTTCTGGGTTCTTTATTCTGTTTCATTGATCTCTGTGTCTGTTTTTCTGCAAGTACCATACTGTCTTGATGATCACAGCTTTGTAATAGAGCTTGAAGTCTGAAATTGTGATGCCACCAAGTTTGGTTTCTTTTTCGGCATTCCTTTAGCTATTCGGGTCTTTGATGGTTCCATACAAATTTTAGGATTATTTGTTCAAGTTCTGTGAAAAAAGTTGACAGTATTTTGATAGGGATTGCATTGAATGTGTAGATTGCTCTAGGTAGTATGGACCTTTTAACAATATTTGTTCTTCCAGTCCATGAGCATGGAATGTTTTTCCATTTCTTTGTGTCTTCCTCAATTTCTTTCATGAGTGTTCTATAGTTTTCTGAGTACAGATCCTTTGCCTCTTGGGTTAGGTTTATTCCTAGGTATTTTACGGTTTTTGGTGCAATTGTAAATGCGATCGACTCCTTAATTTCTCTTTCTACTGTCTCGTTGGTGTATAGAAATGCAACTGATTTCTGTGGACTGATTTTATATACTGTCAACTTTGCTTAATTCCTGTATGTGTTCTAGCAATATTGGGATCTAGCCTTTTGGGTTTTCCAAGTAGAGTATCATCTGCAAAGAGTTGGAGTCTGACTTCTTCTTTGCCTATTTGGATGCCTTTTATTTCTTTTTGTTGTCTGATTGCTGAGGCTAGGACTTCTAGTATTATGTTGAACAGCAGTGGTGAGAGTGGACATTTCTGCCGTGTTCCTGAGCTTAGGGGAAAAGCTCTCAGTTTTCCCCCATTGAGAATGATATTCGCTGTGGGCTTTTCATATATGGTTTTTATGATGTTGAGGTATGTTTCCTCTATCCCTACACTGTGAAGAGTTTTAATCAAGAAAGGATGCTGTACTTTGTCAAATGTTTTTTTCTGCATTTGTTGAGAGCATCATATGGTTCTTGTCCTTTCTTTTATTTAGGTAGTGTATCACACTGATTGATTTGTAGATGTTGAACTTGCAGCCCAGGAATAAATACCACTTGGTTGTGGTGAATAATCCTTTTAATGTACTGTTGGATCCTATTGGCTAGTATTTTGTGAGAATTTTTGCATCCTTGTTCATCAGGGATATTGGTCTGTTATTATCCTTTGTGGTGGGGTCTTTGTCTGGTTTTGGGATCAAGGTAATGCTGGCCTCATAGAAAGAGTTTGAAAGTTTTCATTTGATTTCTATTTTTTGAAATAGCTTCAGAAGAATAGGTATTAATTCTTCTGTAAATGGTTGGTAGAATTCCCCTGGGAAGCCATCTGGCCCTGGGCTTTTGTTTGTTGGGAGATTTTTGATTACTGCTTCAATTTCCTTGCTGGTTATGGGTCTGTTCAGGTTTTCAGTTTCTCCCTATTTCTGTTTTGGTAGTTTACACGTCCCTAGGAATGCATCCATTTCTTCCAGATTGCCTAATTTGTTGGTATATAGTTGCTCATAATATGTTCTTATAATTTTTTATATTTCTTCAGTGTTTGTTGTGATCTCTCATCTTTCATTCATGATTTTATGTATTCACGTCTTTTCTCTTTTCTTCTTGGTAAGTCTGGCCAGGGGTTTATCAGTCTTATTCATTCTTTAGAAGAACCAGCTTCTAGTTTCCCTGATCTATTCTATTTTTCTTTTCTAGTTCATTGATTTCTGCTCTAATCTTTATTATTTCTATTCTCCTGCTGGGGTTAGGCTTTATTTGCTGTTCTTTCTCTAGCTCCTTTAGGTGTAAGATTAGCTTGTGTATTTGAGACTTTTCTAATTTTTTGAGAAAGGCTTGTATTGTTATGTACTTCCCTCTTAGGACTGCCTTTGCTATATGCTGAAGTTTCTGAACAGGCGTGTTTTCATTTTCAGTTGTTTCCATGAATTTTTTAAATTCTTCTTTAATTTCTTGGTTGACCCATTCATTAGTAGGATGCTCTTTAACCTCCATGTATTTCAGTTCTTTCCAAATTTCCTCTTGTGAATGAGTTCAAGTTTCATAGCATTGTGGTCTGAAAATATGCAGGGGATAATCCCAGTCTTTTTGTACTGGTTGAGACCTGATTTGTGACCCAGTATGTGATCTCTTCTGGAGAATGTTCCATATGCACTTGAGAAGAATGTGTATTCTGTTGCTTTAGGATGGAATGCTCTGTATATATCTGTGAAGTCCATCTGGTCTAGTGTGTCATTCAAAGCCATTGTTTCCATGTTGATCTTCTGCTTAGATGATCTGTGCATTGCTGTGAGTGGGGTGTTGAAGTGTCCCCTACTATTATTGTATTATCAAATGTGTTTCTTTAATTTGGTTATTAATTGGTTTATATAATTGGCTGCTCCCAAATTAGGCACGTAAATATTTATAATTATTAGATCTTCTTGGATAGGCCCTTTAAGTATGATAATAGTGTCCCTCTTCATCCCTTACTACAGTCTTTGGTTTAAAATCTAATTTGTCTAATGTGAGAATTCCTATCCCAGCTTACTTTTGAGGTCCATTGACATGATAAATGGTTCTCCACCCCCTTGCTTTCTTTCTTTCTTTTTTTTTTTTTAAAGATTTTATTTATTTATTTGACAGAGAGAGAGAGAGAGAGAGAGAGAGAGAGATCAGATCACAAGTAGGCAGAGAGGCAGGCAGAGAGAGAGGAGGAAGCAGGTTCCCTGCTGAGCAGGGAGCCCGATGTGGGCCTCGATCCCAGGACCCTGAGATCATGACCTGAGCCGAAGGCAGAGGCTTTAACCCACTGAGCCACCCAGGTGCCCTACCCCCTTGCTTTCAATGTGGAGGTGTCTTTAGGTTTAAAATGAGTCTCTTGTAGACAGCATATGGATGGGTCTTGCTTTATTTTTTGATCCAATTTCATGCCTGTGTCTTTTGATTGGAGCATTTAGCCCATTTACATTCAGAATCAGTATTGAAAGATATGAATTTAGTGCCATCATATTACCTGTAAAGTCCCTGTTTCTGTAGATTGTTTGTCTTTCTTTCTGGTCTGTGTTACTTTTGGGCTCTCTCTTTGCTTTCAGGATCCCCTTTAATATTTCTTGCAGGGCTGGTTTAGTGGTCACAAATTCTTTTAATTTCTGTTTGTCCTGGAAGTTCTTTATCTCTCCTTCCATTCTGAATGATGGCCTTACCGATAAAGTATTCTTGGCTGTATATTTTTCTCATTTAGTACCTTGAATATATCATGCCAGCCCTTTCTGGCTTGCCAGATCTCCGTGGATAGGTCTGCTGCCAGCCTAATGTTTCTACCCCTGTAGTTTAAGATCCCCTTGTCTTGAGCTGCTTTCAGGATTTTCTCTTTATCGCTGCAATTTTCAAGTTTCACTATTATGTTGGGGCATTGATCTTTTTTTATTGATCTTGAGAGTGGTCTTCTCTGCCTCTTGGACTTGAATGCCTTTTTCCTTCCCCAGATTAGAGTATTGGCTATGATTAACTCAAATATACCTTCTGTCCTCTCTCTTTTTCTTCAGGGACCCCAATAATTCTAATATTGTTTCAGTTTATGGTATCACTGCCCCTCCCCCCACTGATGCTTGCTCTCTCTCTCTCAAATAAATAAAATCTTTTTTTTAAGGATTTTATTTATTTATTTGACAGAGAGGAACACAGGGAGAGAGGGAACACAAGCAGGGGGAGTGGGAGAGGGAGAAGCAGGCTTCCCACCATGCAGGGAGCCCAGTGCAGGGCTCCTGGGATCATGACCTGAGCCGAAGGCAGACGTTTAACGACTGAGCCACCCAGACGTCCCTAAATAAAACCTTAAAAAAATATATCAACCACAACCCAAGTGAAATACACATTAGAGAAATCCGAAGAGCTTGAAAACCAAAAAAGAAAAGAAAAAGAATAAATGGGGAAAAAGAATATAATATCCCAGGTGGACAAAACAGGGTGATCCACTTGGTCCTGGGTATATTTGGTCTGTTTGTTAGAAGGCACTAAATCCAAAAAGTGTAAAGGAAGCACAACTTATATCTGTACAAAAATAAAATTGAATACAGTGAAAGGAAGCCAAAAATGAAGACTATATCTATAAAATGTAAAAGTGCAAGTTAAAAAAAGACTTAAAAACAGAGTTGATAAAATCAGAAACTAGTTGAAAAGGAAAAAAGAAAAGGAAATTTTAAACTGAAAGATAAAAGAATCATGGGAAAAAAACCTCAAATTGGAGTTTTGCAGTCCTGTGTGCTCAGTAAACTTGGTATTCACCTGATGTTCCAGCTGGTCTTCTGGGGGAGGGGCTTGCTGCACTGACTCTCAAGTGTCTTTGCTTGGGCAGAGTTGCACTGCCCCTTGCCAGGGGGCTGGGCTCAGTGTAAGCTGCTTCGGGTTGTTCTCTGTGGCTTTAGTTCCCTGAAGGCTTTGCGTGCTGCTTTAGGGGATGAAGATAAAAATGGCCCTGCCCTGATCTCCAGCTCTGGAGCTGAAAGATTTGGCCCCTCTCTTCAGTAAACCCCTAGGGAGAAGCAGTCTTCACTTTTGTGTGTGCCAAACTCTGCAGACTCCTGCAGTGCCCACCCACACCGCTCCTCCCTAGGGGAAGGGAGAAGGCAGAAGGTCACTGCGTTTCTGCCCTTTGCAGGGCCCCTATAGAGAGAGCAATCGCCAGACTGTACCATGGTTTGCAGTTCCTGGCAGACTGTGCTGAAAGCCCACTCCTGGGCTCACTGACTGTTGCCAGTTTCCCCACTCCAATGCTTGGGAACTCTGCTGGCTCAGGCACCCCTGTTCTTTCTGTGGCCTGGGGCATCCTGAGACCACACTGTCCCACTCACGATTCTGCCCCCTTCACCACCTGAGCACTTTTCAGGCAGGGACGTCTCTCACTGGAGCCGACTTCTACAAGTTCAAGATTTTGCACTCCACTGCTATATCACTTTCCCGTAGTCGGCTTATGCTAAATAAGATGAAAATTAATGACAATTACTTAAATATTTGTTAAAAAACCAACAGGAAGCATTATTCTAAATGTGAAAACTGAAAAGCCATTTCCATTATCAAGAGAGAAAAGACAGGTATGTCTGATATTTTCATTATTGGACATTATTTTCAAGATTCTGGGGAATTGAGAAGGCTAAGAAAATTAATATTGATTATAATTAATAAGGTGATCTCTTTTAAATAGTGATATGATTGCATAACTAGAAAAACCATGAGATTCTAATTACGAGTGTGTTTGGTAAGCTGACTAGAAGCAATGTAACTATATCTAAGTGAAGAGCTTTTCTCTGTACTAGCAATTACCAACCACAAATCAGAGTAAGAAAAATACTTTATTCACATTAGCATCAAAAACTTTATTCACATAAGCACCAAAAACTATGAAACAGAACTAAACATGGAAGGAATAAAGACTATATTCAGAAAACCATCGGAATCTTATGAAGGGTATGCAACACGATCTAACAAATGAAAGGATAGTCCACATTTCTGGAGGGAAAGACAAAAAAAAAATCATGCAAATGTTAACTCTTCCAAAATAATATATTTAATGCAATTGCAGTTAGAGCCAGAGTTTATTTGGAATTGAATAAAAATGATCTTAAAGTTCATATGGAAGATTGTTTAAATTTTTGCCTCCAACAAAAAGCCTGAGACTAGCCTAGGAAGTTATGAAGAATGAAACTGCTAGAGAGAAATTTGCTCAGGGAGCAAATAAGCTATCTAATCATTGTTATTAAAAATTCATGTTGTTGTTAAGGAGTTGGCAAAGAGAACAAAGAAACATAATAGAGTAAGAACTATGTCCTAGCATACTTGGGAAATCAATCTACAGCAACAACAGTTACTGACAATGGGGAAAGATAGTTTATTTAATAAATTTTGTTGGCCTAGTCACTCACCATTTAGGAACAAAATGTGAACTTGAACTCCCATGTCATACATAAGAAATAAATTCCAGATGGGTTAGAGACTTACATGTAAAAATAGTTTTTTAGGAGAACTAGCCTATACCTCTGATTACACAGGCTGTGGAATATTTTGGAGCCAGTGAGAATGGAAAGCTATATATACTAGACTGTTCTTTCTGCTGGCTACCTGAGGAGATGGTAAAGTTATCAGGGAGAGTGTGTAACAAAAGTATGATTATAAGCCAGAAATAACAGAGTAATAATTAAAAGCTAGTTCTACATAAAAACAGTAAATATACAATCTGACTAAAATTATTTAAGCTATATAGATATACAAAGAAAGAGGTATGGAAGAGGGTGCTTATTTCAGAGTAGTGGAATTTCATATTTCTATCTTCTTCCTTATATTCCTTTGAATACATTCAAGTTTTTTTTTTAAAGATTATTTATTTATTTATTTCACAGAGGGAGAGAGATCACAAGGAGGCAGAGAGGCAGGCAGAGAGAGGGGGGGAAGCAGGCTCCCCGCTGAGCAGGGAGCCCGATGCGGGGCTCGATCCCAGGACCCTGAGATCATGACCTGAGCCGAAAGCAGAGGCTTTAACCCACTGAGCCACCCAGGCGCCCTACATTCAAGTTTTTTAAAGATTTTACTTTTAGGTAATCTCTGTACTCAATGTGGGGCTTGAACTTACAACCTTGAGATCAAGAGTTGCATGGTCTACCCACTGAGCCAGCCAAGTGTCCCTGAATATAATGAATTTTTAATAAGGATTTTTATTTATATAATTGGGAAAAAAATAACACTATTTTCAATATGAACAAAATAAAATGGATTCTAATAGCCATACTGGAAAGCAATATGATGGAGTATTTATACACTATGATTTGATAATCTTACTCCTGGGAATTTATATTGCAGTTATTTCAAAAAGGTGGCTTGTATGCATTAAAATTTTTGTTGTCTCATTATCTTAAACCATGAAAAACTAAAGAGAACCATTCATCTATTGTTAGATACATAATTAGGTGGGTTTTTTTTTTTTTACTACTGATGATGACGTTCATAATAACAATAATGTAATAACAGCTACTAGAGAATTTAAGAACAGGAAACATCTGTCAGCCTACACCTTTGGGAATAAACTGATAAAACAAAAAGTAAAGATTTAAATCCTTAGGGGGTTACCCAAGAGAAGAACAAAGAGTAATAATATAATAAATGCCAGAGGAGGAAGTGGAAGACAGGTAGTAGTGGTAATAGTCATAAGTCATAACTTCTCTACTGGGTAGTCAGTATATATTAATAATGTTGGTAAACTGAAACATTTCTTAGTACTATGGAAATGACTTAGAAAAACAACAGATTGCCTATGGAGGAAAATTGGGTTGGAGTCTTTTTAAAAAAATATTTATTTTCGAGAGAGAGAGTTTGTGTGAGCAGGGCGGGGGCTGAGGGAGAGGAGGAGAGAGAATCTCAAGCAGACTCCCTGCTGAATGTGGAGCCTGATGTGGGACTGGGTGTCACAACCCCAAGATCATGACCTGAGCAGAAACCAAGAGTCAGCCACTTAACTGACTGAGACACCCAGGTGCCCTGGGAGTCTTTTCTTGAGGTCTGTATATCACATGCATGTATATCTCTGACACAACAATTTTTAAGTCATTCCTTAGAGATTTAGCTGCCATTCTTTCACTTGAAAGTTTACATTATTTGAAAAAATTAACACCAAATAATACAATTTTTACATTATTTTGTTTTTCCACATTTAGCATACATTTCTTTGACCCATGGTTCTCAACTGGGTCCCTCCCCAGAAAACATGTAGCAATATAACAACTTGGGGGTGTGGATTATGTATTGGCATCTAGTGGGTAGAAGACCAAGATGATACTAAACTCCTACATTGCAAGGACCCCTGCAGCAACAAGGAATTATTTGGCCTAAAATGCTCAAAGTGCCAGAGTGGAAGAACTCTCTCTTAGACTAACTGCCAAAAAATACATAAGATAAGCACAGGAATAATTACATATACAACACAATTTGAATAGCCTTTTATAACTAATGCTTATTTTCTCTCTCCCTCTTTTTTTTTTTTTAAGATTTTACTTATTTATCTGAGAGAAAGAGAGTTGGTGACAGAGGTAGCAAGAGAGGGCGCAAGTGTGATGAGAGGGAGAAGCAGGCTCCTTGCTGAGCAAGGAGCCTGATGTGGGGCTCGATCCCAGGACCCTGAGATCATGACCTGAGCTGAAGGCAGATGCTTAATGGACTGAGCCACCCAGGCGCTCCAGTAACGCTTGTTTTCTATTGTAAGTTGCCATTGTAGGGAATGTTTATATTAATTTAGTTGGTACATTGTAATAACTGAATTTCTTTCTTTTTAAAAAAAATTAGGAGGCACATTAAGAGATTAAAGGATAGATCATTCCAGACTACTTAGTATTAAAATGGGAGAGAAAGCACTTTCTATTAGGATCTTACACCTTGTGTTTTTTTTTAAAAAGTTTTAAAATAATTTTTACTGTCAACCAAAAACTTACATTTAAAAATAAAAACAAAACAATAATTTAGAAAGAAGCCCTGGCATAACTCATCTGGATTAAATCTACTGCATATCAGAGGAAGATTCCAAGCAGCTGCCAAATGATGAATCCAGGAGAGTTCCCCACAGAGAATAAAGTATTTTTAAAACAGTATTTTAGATCATGTACACCATACACAAAAAATAATTTCCAAGTGAATCAAAGACCTAAAGGTAAGAGATAAAACCATAAAACATATAGGTGACTTCTGGTTTCCAGTCCAACTTGAAAAGAGCTTGGAAGTCATCATTCCCAACGCCCAATAGGGAGAAAAGCTGAAGAAGTGGAAAATCAGTAACTCTTCTTAGATTCATCAGAGAATTGAGATCATAAGGCACATTGCTGCCTTGAAAACTGGAAAGACAGGTGAATACCTAGAATCAGAGCTTACCCAGAACAAAAGCCTTATGAAGCAGATGCCTGCTAAGTAACTAGGACTGGTAGGAACATTTAAGCTGTAATTAATTAATTGATGGAGGCTTAGTGTGGACTAGCCAGAGAGTTTGAACCTCCTGAAGTCCAGGCTTCTTTCGGAGTGCTCCGACACTTTAATGAGTTTTACTTCTAGGAGTTCTGTTAGGTTCTCAGGTTGAAACAAAAAATCCCCTATTGCTTCTGGCAGGGGAGAGGGAAAGTAACCGTTCTGGAAAATAACCAGAACATTTTGTTCACCTTGACAAAAGGCCTCTCAAGGGAAGTTGTTTTTACCAGAACCACCCCTTTCTACCACATCAGTCAGGCTTCTGTATAATAACAGGGGATTACAGCTAAAACTGCAAAGCTCAGACTCTTTTTTTTATTATTATTTTTTATTATGCTTTGTTAGTCATCATACAGTACGTCATTAATTTTTGATGTAGTGCTCCATGATTCATTGTTTACGTATAACACCTGGTGCTCCACGCAACATGTGTCGTCCTTAATACCATACAACGCATCCCCCCACCCACCTGCCCTCTAAAACCCTCAGATTGTTTCTTGGAGTTTACAGTCTCTCATGGTTCATCTCCCCCTCTGATTCCCACCCCCCTTCATATTTCCCTTCCTTCTCCCAGTGTTCTCCATGATATTCCTTATGTTCCACAAGTAAGCGAAACCATATGATAACTGACTTTCTTTGCTTGGCTTATTTCACTCAGCATAATCTCCTCCAGTCCCATCTATGTTGGTGCAAAAGTCGGGTATTCGTCCTTTCTGATGGCTGCGTAATATTCCATTGTGTATATGGATCACATCTTCTTTATCCATTTGTCTGTTCAAGGGCATCTCGGCTCTTTCCACAGTTTGGCTATTGTGCTGCTATGAACGTTGGGGTGCATATGGCCCTTCTTTTCACTACATCTGTATCTTTGAGGGTAAATACCTAGTAGTGCAATTGCTGGGCCATAGGGTAGCTCTATTTTTAATTTTTTGAGGAACCTCCACACTGTTTTCCAAAGTGGCTGCACCAAACTTGCATTCCTACCAACAGTGTAAGAGGTTTCCCCTTTCTTCACAGCCTCTCCAACATTTGTTGTTTTTTGCCTTGTCAGTTTTGGCCATTCTAACTGGTGTAAGGTGGTATCTCAGTGTGGTTTTGATTTGAGTTTGCCTGATGGCTAATGATGATAAACACTTTTTCATGTGTCTTTTAGCCATTTGTATGTCTTCTTTTGAGAAGTGTCTGTTCATGTCTTCTGCCCATTTTTTGACTTGATTATTTGTTTTTTGGGGTGTTGAGTTTGAGAAGTTCTTTATAGATCTTTGATATCAGCCCTTTGTCTGTAATGTCATTTGCAAATATCTTCTCCCATTCCGTGGGTTCCCTCTTTGTTTTGTTGACTGTTTCCTTTGCTGTGCAGAAACTTTTTATCTTGATGAAGTCCCAAAAGTTCATGTTAGCTTTTGTTTCCTTTGCCTTTGGAGATGTGTCTTGAAAGAAGTTGCTGTGGCCAGTGTCGAAGAGGTTACTGTCTACATTCTCCTCTAGGGTACTCTGGTTTCTTTTCAGTTGCATAAATCTTGTGCCTTTTACATTCTTCTCTAGGATTTTGATGGATTCCTCTCTCACATTGAAGTCTTCCATCCATTTTGAGTTAATCTTTGTGTATGGTGTAAGAGAATGGTCAAGTTTCATTCTTCTGTATATAGCTGTCCAATTTTCCCAGCACCATTTATTGAAGAGACAGTCTTTACTGGCACAAAACAGACACACAGACCAATGAAACAGAGTAGAGCCCAGATATGGACCCTCAGCTCTGTGGTTAAATAATCTTTGACAAAGCAAGAAAAATATCCAATGGAAAGAAGACAGTCTGAAAAAAGATAGTCTCTTCAGACTCTCTTTAAGAGGAAGTCTCTAGAGAAAACCAGACAGCAGAGGAGACAAAGCACACTAGAGGACATTCTAGCCTCTGACTCCTATAGCTCAAACAGTTAACAGCCCAGCTCACAGCCTGATAAACATAAACCTCACTGAAGTCCTATTTACCCTGGTTCCTTTTACCCTATATATAATGTCTGACCTTTTTTTTTTTTTTAAAGATTTTATTTATTTATTTGACAGAGACAGAAAGTACAAGCAGGGGGAGTGGCAGAGGGGGAGGGAGAAGCAGGCTCCCCACTGAGCCAGGAGCCCGATGTGGGGCTAGATCCTAGAACCCTGGGATCATGACCTGAGCTGAAGGCACATGCTTAACTGAGCCAACCAGGTGCCTCTATAATGGCTAATTTTTAATGAAAAAATTTAAAAACAAACTAAAAGGCAAAAAATACAGTTGGAAGAGACAAAGCAAGCATCAGAAGCAGATTTAGATGTGAGAGAGACTTGAGGGTTATAAAGCCTGAATTTGAAATAACTAATTAGTATGTCAAGGGCAGTAGTGGAAATAGTGCACAATATGCAAGAATGGATGGATAATGTAAGTAAAGAGATGGAAACTTTAAGAAAGCACCAAGGAATGGTAGAAATCAAATAAAGTGTAATAGAATGGGAAACAGATAATCTGAGTAGGACTGTATCTTTTAAAGAAATTGAATCCGCAGTTGACCTTCCAAACAGTCCTAGATGGTTTCACTGGTGAATTCTACCAAATGTTTAAGGAAGACGCGGTACCAATTCTCTGTAACCTCTAACAGAAAATAGAAGCAGAGAGAGTACTTCTAGCTTATTCTAGGAGGCCAGCATTACCTTAATACTAAAATTGGACAAAAACATTGCAATAAAGGAAAACTGCAGACCAGTATCTGTTGTGAGCATAAATGCACAGTTCTGCAAGAAAATATTAACAAACTAAATCCGACAGCGTATCGAAAGAATTATTATACACCATGACCAAGTGGGATTTATTCCAAGTATGCAAGG
The DNA here is from genome assembly GCA_002007465.1 of Ailurus styani. Lineage (NCBI taxonomy): Eukaryota > Metazoa > Chordata > Mammalia > Carnivora > Ailuridae > Ailurus > Ailurus styani. Next base: position 845,708 of record LNAC01000193.1, read on the forward strand.
CTGGTTCAACATTCAAAAATCACTTAGTGTAATCCAGTCACATCAGCGGACTCAAGAAGAAATAGCATATGATCCTATTAATATCCTATCAGAGAGAGCATTTGACAAAACCCAACACCATTTATGATAAAAGTTCTCAACAAACCAAGAATAGAGGGGAACTCCCTCAGCTTGATAAAGAACATCCACAAAATATCCACAGCTAACATCGTAATGATGAAGAAACCGAAAGCTCTCTAAGATGAGAAACAAGGGAAGGATATTCCCTCCTACGAATGCTTTTTAATAATGCAGTGGAAGTCCCTAGTTAATGAAGCGAGAAAAGGAAAGGAACTAATTGGTATACGAATTGGGAAGAGAAAAAGCAAACTGTTCTCATTCTCAGATGACGTGATAGTCCAGGTAGAAAATCCCAGGAAGTCAATAATAACAATAAAACTCCTGGGACTAATAAGACATTAAGATACGACATTAATACACAAGTTTGTTGCTGTCCTATATACCAGGATGAAAAATTGGAATTTGAAATTAAAAATACACCATTACCATTAGCATGGAGAAAAAAGTGCTTACGTACAGAGCTAACAAAACATGTACATGATCTATATGAGGAAAACTGTACTCTGATTTAAAAAAATCAAAGATGATCTGAATTAGTGGAGAACTGTTCCTCTCCTGGAAGGAAGACTTAATATCATTCAGATGTCAGTACTTAGCTGGTTATTGTGTGGGTAAACTCGGTAGGAAATAGTTGTAAAGCAGTTCCATTTTTTCCCACTGCTGCTTGCAAGGATCCTTTGCTGGATCTCTGTTCCCTTTTTTGGTTCATCTCATAGCTTTATGGTCACTCTCACATATTGAAAAATCAAGTCCAGTCTAATTTAAACTTCTATCTCATCCTATTCAAAGTGTCTTCCCTTTGCTCTGATTGGGCCTGATGGAGGTTAAGGAACCAGCAGTGGGAAGGAGTGTCATTTACTCAGTTTATTTTAAAATTATTTATCTAGGCACTCAGGAAGATTCAAGAGATGTATAAGATATTTCTTATTTGTATTACTACCTTTAATGTGCCTAAACTATATACAATAAAAAGTTTAGGAGACAGATTTTATTTACGTGTAATATTTAATGGCAATCAGCGGTTGTGCTGAAATATTGTGAACGAGGAGTATTGTGGGGGTTCAGGAAGGGGTGCTTTGCGGGTAGAATAGTTGTGCTTGGGATATAGAACATGAAGGACAAAGAATGAGTGGCGGCTGGCTCTGATGCCAGCTTCTCTCAAATAAAGCTGTCTTTCCTTTATGTTCTGCTGGAGTCTAGGTCTCAGGGGATTTAGAGAACTTTTGCCTGGTGACTACTACGAAGAATATACAGAATCTGAAAAATCTCAATAAGTAATAAAGTGTAATGTTGTAGATGACATTACTAAAATTGACATTTACTGTGATAATCTTGAAAAATAGAATATTTAGTCCTTGGTAGCGGTCTATGTGAGCTCTTTGTGAGAAAATACTGTCTTACCTTTGTCGAAGCACAAATTGATGGACACAGGGCAGTGTTACTACGATGGTGCTAGTGACAGAGACGTTGATACCAGCTGGTGTTTCAAAGTCATGCTAGTTGTTCTGGACATAGAGTATTGCTGATTTCGTTTTCTTATCTCTTTGAAAGGTAGTTTGTTGCAGTTATAAACAAACAACATATGCAAATGTATCTGAAAGGAACAGTTGGAGCTGCTAGCAACAAAATATTCAATGTATTTTTAATCAAATAGGGTTTTATTTTTCTTGTAAAAAGTCTGGTTGAATGATGTATTGGTACATGCTATAGAGCATGGATGAACCTTGAAAACATGCTAAGGAAAAGAAGCCAGACACAAAAAGGCACATACTATGTTTTCATTTATATAAAATATCTGGAATAGGAAGTCCCAGGAAGCAGATTAGTAGTTGTGAGGAGCTGGGACATTGGGGTGGCTTTATATATGGATTTATAGGGGGTATATAGTATTGAGGATGATAAACCCTTTTATTTACTAGACCAATCTTATTACTTTTAAAAATTCATATTTATTATGTATTTGGTTTACATTACTTTTTCTTCATGGTGAGTGAAGATTCCTCTAACTAAAGTAGTGGTTTACATTTTCCCTTGCATATTCAGTTTTAAAAAATTATTTTGATGTTGTGTTTTTGGTATATGATGATTCTTTCTTCATTGTGGGTTATACTGTTGTTCATAAAGTGTTCATATTTTGTCTTCACACCTTATTTTAAAAAATGACAGCTTTGTTAGCCTTTGCCTGCTTTGTCTCTGTTTATCTTTTGGTTTTCAATCTTTTTGAGCCACCTTATTTTATTTTATTTCATCTCATTTTTTTTTAAGATATTATTTATTTATTTGACAGAGAGAGAGATCACAAGTAGGCAGAGAGGCAGGCAGAGAGAGAGGAGGAAGCAGGCTCTCTGCCGAGCCCCCTGATGCAGGCCTCGATCGATCCCAGGACCCTGAGATCATGACCTGAGCTGAAGGCAGAGGCTTTAACCCACTGAGCCACCCAGGCGCCCTTCATCTCATTTTTTAAAAAGATTTTTTTTGTGAGAAAGAGTGAGAGTGAGAGCAAGAGAGAGAGAGAGCTCAAGTAAGGGGGAGGGGGAGTGGAGAGGGACAGGCAGGCTGCCTGAACAGGGAGCCCAATGCGGGGCTCCATCCCAGGAGTCTGGGATCATGACCTGAGCTGAAGGCAGATGCTTAACCAACTTAGCCACCCAGGAGCCCAAGTCTTTTTATTTTAGATATGTCTATATCTGTGGCAGTTTTCTTTTAATAATTTGTCTCATTTACAATTTTGATTTTAATGTTTCATCTTTAATCTGTTATATTATTATTTTCATAATGGTGTTTTCCTGTCTTTTACTACATAGTCTGGATTTTTCTTTGTTTTATTGTTGTTTTCCTGGCTTTTAGGGTAACATGAAGAATTTTAATTTCAGTGGTTAGCTTATAATGTTAAAGGATACTTAACATCTCTGTTTTTTTATTTAGTGACCTTAAAATAAAGCAGTGTCTGTTGGCTCTCAGCTGTGGTATGAGATTATTGGCTCAATTATAGTTTCCTCATTTCTCTGCCAAGATTTTGTCAGAAGTGTGTTCATGGTAGCAGTCTTTGAGTCTGTTTGCACACATGACTCTTTTTTGTGATACTCATTCCTCTGGTTACCCTAAAATAGTCGAAGCCCATCAGCCTTGAATGAAAAGCTAGGTAGTGCCATTTGATTATAGTGCACCAGTTTGAATTTAGGTTCATATCTTATACCCGAAATTTAAGAATTTTAGCCTTTAACAATGTATTTTAAAAGTATTATTAGATTACTTGTGACTGGGTAATTCAGCTCCCAAATGTCCAGCCTTTTTTTAATTAAAAAAATTATAACTGAAGTATAGTTAACATACAATGTTGTATTAGTTTTAGGTGTACAACACATTGATTCAGCACTTCTATTCGTTACCCGTGCTCCCCACAGTACATGTCGTCACCATCTGTCACTGCGCAACATTACTACAATGTTATCGACTGTATTTCCTATGCTGTACTTTTCATCTCAGTGACTTACTTGTTTTATAACTGGAAGTTTGTACCTCTTAATCCCATTTATCTATTTCACCCATCCTGCCACCCACTTTGCCGCTGGCAACCACCAGTTTATTTTCTGTATTTAAGAGTCCATTTTGTTTGGTGGTTTGCTTGTCATTTTTTTTTTTTTTTTAGATTCCACATGTAAGTGAAATCATATGGTATTTTTTCTTTCTTTGACTTATTTCACTTAGCATAATACCCTTTAAGTCCATCCATGTTGTTGCAAATGGCAAGATATCATTTGTATTCAACATTCTATTTTTGTGTATGTTGTGAGAAAATGGTCCAAAATGCATGTAGCTGTCCAGTTTTCCCAGGACCATTTATTGAAAAGACTGTCTTTCCCCATTGTTTATTCTTACCTCCTTTGTTGTAGATTAATTAATTATATACATATGGGTTTATTTCTGGTCCCTCTAGCCTGTTCCATTGACCTGTATGTCTTGTTTTTGTACCAGTACTATATTGTTTATTTTTTACTTTTATTTATTTATTTTTTAAAAGATTTTATTTATTTGACAGAGAGAGATGCAGCGAAAGACGGAACACCAGCAGGGGGAGTGGGAGAGGGAGAAGCAGGCTTTCCTGCAGAGCAGGGAGCCTGATGTGGGGCTCAATCCCAGAACCCTGGGATCATGACCCGAGCCAAAGGCAGATGCTTAACAACTGAGCCACCCAGGCACTCCATGTACCGTACTGTTTTGATTACTTTAGCTTTGTAGTATATTTTTAAATCTGGGGTTGTGATACCTCCAGTTTTGTTCTTCTTTCTCAAGATTGCTTTGGTTATTTAAGGTCTTTTGTGGTTCTATGCAAATTTTAGGATTATTTATTCTAGTTCTGGGAAAAATGCTGTTGGTATTTGGTAGGGATTGTAATACATCTGTAGATAGCTTCCAGTACTTTGTTCCATAAAAGTGGTGAGAGTGAACACCCTTCCCTTGTTCCTGACCATAGAGAAAAACTTTCAGTTTTACATCATTGGGTATGATGTTAACTGTAGATTTTTCATATATGACCTTTATTATTTTGAGGTATATTCCCTCTAAACTCACTTCGTTGAGTGTTTTTATCAAGAATGGATGTTGTCAGTTGCTTTTTCTGCATATACGAAATGATCATATTGTTTTTATCCTGGCTCTTGTTAGTACGATGTATCGCATTGATTGGTTTGTGACTATTGAACCATGTTTGAATCCCTGGAATAAATCCCGCTTGACTGTGGTGAATGATTTCTTTAATGTATTGTTGGGTTGGGTTTACTAGTATTTTGCTGAGGATTTTTTGCCTCTATGTTCAGCAGAGGTATCAGTAGTGTTTTTGTCTGGTTTTGATATCAGGGTAATGCTGGTCTTGTAGAATGAATTTGGAAGCTTTTCTCCATCTTCTATCTTTTTGGAATAGTTTGAGAAGAATAGGTATTAACTGTTCTTTAAGTGTTTGGTAGAATTCACCTGTGAGGCATCAGGTCCTGGACTTTTGTTTGTTCGTAGTTTTTCATTACCCATTCAATTTTATTACTAAAAATCAGTCTGTTCAAATTTTCGGTTCCTTCCTGTTTCAGTTTTAGAAGAGTGTGTGTTTCTGGGACAGCCATTCTTGATCAGCATCCTGACTAAGCCATGTGGGCCCTGAGAGGGCTGAGTTTTCTGCTGTCTGGTTTAGCAGAGGACATGTAACTGGTATTGTTTCTGCTTGTGAGCTTCAGTAACCTTGCTGTTCCTCCCTGACCAGGGGGAAAGTTCAGTCTCTTTAGAGAACTGTGAGAGCCTATTCCTCTCCGTTTTTCTCAGCTGTATCTTACTCACTGTTAGTGGTGAGGAGTTGTAAAGAATTTCTCCTATTTTTTTTAAGATTTTATTTATTTATTAGAGATAGCAAGCAAGAGAGAGAGAGAGAGAGAGAGAGAGAGAGAGAGAGAGAGAGAGAGAGAGCGCGAGCGTGCATAAGCAGGGGGAGTGGCAGAGGGAGAGGGAGAAGCAGACTACCCACTGAGCACGGAGCCCAATGCAGAGCTAGATGCCAGGACCCTGGGATCATGACCTGAGCCAAAGACAGATGCTTAGCAGACTAAGCCACCCAGGTGCCCTGACTTTCTTCCTTTTGGTTAGGAATTTCCTTTTGTTCCCACCAGATACAGGGACAATAAAAGGCATCGTGACAGTTTGCTTTCATTTCACTCATCCCTGTGGGTTGCTCTGTTGAAGATGCTCTCATTTAGGGGAGGAGCATTTGCTCCTAGTCCCACCTTTGGAACTAGAAAAACAGTCTGACCCATTCTGAGTTTTGTTCCAATCTGTTGTAGTTGTATTTTATTTTCCTAATGGATGGCTTTTATATTTAAGTTAGTAATATTTATATTTGTTTTTATAATTGTTAGCCTTACTTCCATTCTTAAATGAATTACTTTCCATTAGTCTTTTCATTTTATGCCATGCATTTTGGTTTCTTAATTTCCTTTTGTTCATTACCTCTCATGTCTTCTCATCTTCTGCTTCTGCATGAACTTTCTGGAATTCCTGACACTTTTGTTCTCTAACTTTAAATACCAAGTTTAAAAATCCGTAAACATTCTTTAATCATAACCTTTTCTTCTTCCACATTCCTTGGTCTTCCATTGTAGTTCTACTGGGAGTCTCAGTTGATAGACAGCTCTACTTATCCATCACTCTGTCCTTGGTTCCCCCCCCCCAATCTACTTAGGATTTATGGCCATTCATTTCACTCACTTTTTTAAAAAAGATTTTGTTTATTTTTGAGAGAGAGAGAGCAAGAGAGCAGGAGCACAAGCAAGGTGGGGGAGGGGCAGAAGGAGAGGGAGAAGCAGACTCCCAGATGAGCAGGGAGCCTGACTTGGGGCAGATACCAGGGGATACAACCTGAGCCAAAGGGAAATGCCCAATCAACTGAACCACCCTGGTGCCCTTCACTTACATTTGCTAATACCCTAATCCAGTGGTTTTCAGACTGTGGTCCAAGGATTTCTGGGAGTTGATGGTTAAAACCCTGGGAGCAGATTAGGTTACCTGTGAAGAGCTTGTGGATTGAGGATAGATTTCTGGCTCAGCCCTGAAATCATAGAGAGGAATAATAGTGTGGTGTGTTTTGTTTTGTTTTTGTTTGTTTGTTTTGGAAGAAGAATGTTTAAAGGCTGGCAGGAAGAGGGAAGCTAGTGATGGAGACTGGGCGGATAGTCAGAGAAGGAGGATGACTGCTGAAATAGGAGGGACTGCTCAGAAACCAGGTGAAATTGTGAGAGAGGAATTGGACTGCTGGGTCTTGACTGATCACTGCCAGAGCACTTGGAGTTGGGCAGTGGACATGAAGTCAGATCTGTGATTGGAGAAATGAGTGAGTGGTACCCTGAGCAAGTCTGCAAGTACAGGCTCTACAGGGGAGGAGAGAATAGCATAGTTTTTAGAACCCTCAGACCTCTGCTCGTTTTCCCTGCAGCTTCCCAGCATCTAAGAGCTAGGCTGTCATGTTGCAGAGCAGCAGTGGGCCCTTTGCCTGGCTCGGGGGTTCAGCTCGATCATGCCGGGAGCTGGGAAGTCCATTTCATCTTGCTGCGCCTCTCACTTTGTATTCTCTACTCCATCTATGGAGTCATCCTCCTGTGTGAATTCTGTCTCCGCTCTCCACGTGTAACTCTTATTTGAGGAACTTCTATCAAGAGGGAATATTTTTGTGCTTTTACCACACCTCTGCTTACCTACCTGCAGCGGAACTCCAATGTTCTGTCCTCTTCTGCTTCTGCTCCTCCTCCTTCTGACTAGGGATACATTTATTTCTTGCTCTTCACCTTGAACACATTGCTTTAGCACTTCTCCTTTTTCTTTCTTGCATCAATAATTTTTCTCTCTACCTGATTATTATTGCAATTATGTGTAACTTTTCTCATCTTAAAAAAGAAAAAAACCCTTCATAGTTCCCATCACATTTCTTTTGCTTTCCTTTACCATAAAATTCCTGGAAAGAACTGTCTTTGCACATTTTATTTTCAATTCTTCTGTCTTAATTTACTTCAGTCAGGGTTTTACGTTCACTGCTTCAGAAAAACAGCTCTCGTCAAGGTCACTGATGACCTCCACGTTGCTAAATCCAGTTGTCAATTCTCAGCGCTCATCTTACTTGGCCTGTCAGCAGCATTTGACACGGCTGATAATTCTCTTCTCCTACTTGAACTTTCTTCATTTGGCTTTTGGGACATCACAGTCTCTTGCCTCCTCCCTACTGACTGCTGCTCTCAGTTAGCTCTTCCTGATTCCTTCTGTCAAGTTGACTTCTAAATATTTGAGAGGTCCGGGGCTTGGTTCTCAGACTTCTCTGGTTGTACGCACTCCCTACGATGGAAATCTCATCTGGTTTTAGGGCTTTAAATATCTATCTGCTTATGTCCCCCCTGCTTCTCACCTTAAAAAAAAAATTCTAGCCAGGGTCCTTTCCTTGGATTGTACAGACTTTTATATCTAACAGCTTATCTGCCCTCTCCACCTCAGTGAGTAAGAAGTATTTCACATTCAGCAGTGTACACTGTACTTGTAATTTCCAACGCAAAATAACTTTACTCATAATCTTTCCTGACTCAGGAGATGGCCACTCTCTCTTTCCAGTTTTGTAGGCCACGCCTTATCCCTGCAAACCCTGTCAAGTCTGTTTTCAAAACATACCCAGAACTTGATAATTTTTGATATTTCTACTACACAGGTCCAAGTGACCTCTCTTCTGGACGATTGCAGGACACTCCTGACTGGTCTGTCTGCTTCAGACTTTGTCCCTTCTAAGTTACTTTCCACGTTATACGTAGAGTGAACCTTTTGCTCTGTCAGGTCCTGTCACCCTTCTGCTCAGAGTCCCACCGTGGATTCCTGTCTCACTCAGGGTAAAAATCAACTCTTCACTGTTTGTGAGAACTGACACCTAGTACAAACTTCTGAGTGATCTCATCTCTTCTCCCGCTCACTGTTTGAACACACCAGAGCTTTTCCTGTCTCCGTCCCTTCTGTGACTGTCCTCTCTGCATTGAGTACCCTTCCTCCAGATTTCTGCATGGCTTGCTCTCTCTTCTCCCACAGGTTCTTCCTCAGATGTCGCCTTATTAGCGAGGTGTGCTCCCCACCTCTGCTTGTACTCCCCGTTCCCTTAATCCTGCACCAATCATCATTTGCCCTGTTGACTGTTTATTGATTGGCTGTTTTCTTAGTGGATATAAAGTCCATGAGGGCAGGAGATTTGTTTTTGTTCACTGTTGTGTGCTCAGTTCTGAAAAGAGTGCCTGGTGTACAGTAAGCTCATGACAAGTACTTCTTGAATGAATTGACTTTCAGGTAGCTTCTGTCATAGCTATTAATTCCTTTGGTCATTCGATCCCTCTGACTTTAATTTCATAACTCACAGAGTTTCTGCCCAGTTACACTTCTTTTCAGTGCTCTTGCAGCCCTGCTCAGACTTCACCGTTCCATTATAAATAATTTCCCCTGACCCTTAACATCTTCTTAGAAGACCCCCTCTGTTTACATTTCTTCACGAATAATTGGTTTCCTTTTTGATCCATTTTCCGTACTCCAAAGGATTTTGGGAGAAAGTAGTGATGGTGTTAATATCTTATCCATCTGGAGTTCTTAATGGGCTCCCAGCAGCAGGCCAGTTTGATGCTTTTGACTCTTGGGTCCTTTTTGTCTTTTAAGATTTTATTTATTTATTTGACAGAGAGGGGGGAATACTAGCAGGGGGAGTGGGAGAGGAGGAAGCAGGCTCCCCGCTGAGCAGGGAGCCCTATGTAGGCTAGATCCCAGGACCCTGGGATCATGACCTGAGCCGAAGGCAGATGCTTAACGACTGAGCCACCCAGGCGCCCTCTTGGCTCCTTTTTGGTCACTGTCATTATCGTCTGTTGTCACTTTCCCACTCCACGTGTATTGGAAGAATTGTGACATATGAGACTCATGGTCTTCCTTTTCATTCTCAGTTTGTCATTTCTTAGATGACATTGTATAGTGGCTGTCCACACCCCGATCTAAGGTCATTTTCAGTCATGTGGACAACAGCCCTTCTTCAGAAATCCAGGCATAAGGGGTGCTCCCTAGACTATCATCACTTGGAATTATTTCATTTGAGGGTATTCAGACTATTTTTACTCTGATCCGTAGCTCTAGTAAGACTATTTCTAGCACGCTTGGTCTTTGACTATAATGAGATCTCTTTCCTTGACCCATCCTCTTTTACCTATCATCCCCATAAAATTAAATGGAATTTAATTTGAATTTAGTATTAAAAAAGTTTCTCATTCAGCTGCTGTTTATTTTGATATGTGGTATATTTACTAAATGATTATTCCCCCCACATTGATTTGTGATGCCTCCTGTATATAGAACCAACTTATATAATTTTTTGTATAATAGAATGTTTCATTTATCTGTCAAGTTCTGGTGCCATCACACTCTTTAAATGTTATTGAAGCTTTGTAGTATATTCGATATTTGGAAGGGATAGTAGTGTCTCATGGACTTTAGTTTTCAGAATTGTTGTTGGTGTTGGTCTGGCTCTTTACACTTCCAAAATATCTAAAAATTTTTACTTTTTAATAGATCAGATCATTCATGCCTATAAATACCAAAGATGTATCTTCTATAATTAAAAAAAAAATATGCAACAAATGTAAGTGAACTGTTAATTTTGTTTTCAGATATGTTTCCTTCTTTTTGCCATTCTCTACATTGTTTCCTACTTCGTCATCAGAAGATACAAGAGAAAATCAGGCAAGTAGAAACATTGTGATTAAAACTTACATCATCATGCCAGCTGGTCTGTGGTGTATGGGCTATCTATTGTGCCTGTCAGTATGGTAGTATATACATTCAGTATGGCCGTGATTGAGGGACACAATAGCTTGGTACTGGGAGTAAACAGTAGCCTGCAGGGGATCTGACTGCTTGCAGGATCATCATTCTATTAGACCTGAACCCTTGTTTACCACTGTTGTAATGTCCAGGAATAGTGTGGAGCTGCTCAGTATCTGGGAAATTCTAGAGTTTAGAAGGATATATGGGTTCTTGTGACTGGCCGTGAGTTTGAACAGCATACCCCCACTCCATCCTTTCTCTGACTACTAGACTATCTTTTCTTTCTCTGAAGTGATAATAGAATTTAGAATCTCCATGACACCATTTAGTATCAATTGAGGATTCAATTATAATTCTTTTTATTATTTTATATATATCCCGTATACCAGAGGGACTACTAAATATTCTTTTTTTATTAAAAAATTATTATTTAAAAATTATTATTTTAAAAATATTTTATTAATTTGAGAGAGACAGAGAGAACACAAGCAGGGGGAGAGGCAGAGGGAAAAATAGACTCCCCACTGAGCTGGGAGCTAAACGTGGGACTCGATCCCAGGACCCGGAGACCATGACCTGAGCCAAAGGCAGATGCCAACCATCTGAGCCACCCAGGCACCCCTATTATTATTATTTTTGAAGATTTTATTTATTTTTTTGAGAGAGAGCACGAGCGTGTGCATGAGCAGGGGGAGGGGCAGAGGGAGAGGGACAAATAGATTCTCTGCTGAGCAGGGATCCTGGTGTGGGGCTTGATCCTAGAACCCTGGGAACATGACCTGAGCTGAAGGCAGATGCTTAACTGACTGAGCCACCCAGCCATCCCATCCCCTATTCTTTTTTTTTTTTTTTTTAAATGAACTTTGTGCTAATTAAGTCACAGATTTTTGTGCCAGGGTTTTGGAAGGACCTGAACAGTTGCCTTAATGCCTTCTGTTAAATCTCAGCTATTTTCTGTAAATCACAGGATTTTCTACCTGTGATGCTGGGCTCATAGTAGGTACCATGTGAATACTTAAGGATTCCATATAATAGGAATTCATGTTATAACAATAAACTTGTTGGACTTTTGAAAGCAATTAGGAAATAGTGCTTGCTCTAGTGTTTTAGTTTGGCTCTATGATTACACTAAAATACTTTTTGGAATCTGTAATCTTTCAGAAATTTGAAGACCTGCAGATTCAACACAGTATCTTAGCTATTTTTAAAGATGTTTTGGCATCAGGTTTTAATGATTATAGACACAGAAACGGGGAGAAAGAGAGTTAATGAATATAAGTCCACCATTTTAGGGAAAATTAGGGGATGATGAGCAGGAAAATTGCAGATTAGAGGATTGAGATGGTTTTTAAATATTTATTTTGAGTGTGTGTGAGCAGGGGTGGGGGTCAGAGACAGAAGGGGAGAGAGAGTCCCAAGCAGACTCCCCTGACCCCTTCACTGAGCACCAAGCCTGACGCAGGGCCTGATCCATGACCCTGAGACCATGATCCTCATGGAAATCAAGAGCTGGGTACCCAACTGACTGAGCCACCTGAGCAACCCTATGAGATGATTTTTAAAGTAATGGCAGGGAGGGGTGATGAATACCCTGGACTTAGTAGAGTTCAGGGAGAAGAATTGAAATTTAATGAAGCTATTAAAACATTCTTAAGTAGTTGATGGTTAATTGAGGGTGTGCACAACAGTATAAAAATTAATTGTGACTGTTATTTTATGGTCCTTTTGGTTGTAAAGCTCTTTTGGGCAGCCCCTAATTAAGAATGGAGACTGGAATCAGAGAATGGCTCAAGTGCACCATTGACATGGAAGCAGGTGGACTCTCATAATTACAGAGATCTAGAGAGAGAGCCTTTGAGGACAACCCCAGTTAGGTATTGAGGAGAAGGAGGCGCCAGGGGGTGTTGTGCAATATTCTTGTAATTGGATCATACTTTCTTTAGCTGGTAAATTTATGTGGGAGGACAAAGAAGGCTAGCAGCCATGAGAGAGAGGGAGAGGGAGGTGAGTGAGTATTAGACCAGAGGGCATCTGCTACTTGTAAAAGATGCAAAACTTGATACTTTCCTGTCTGTAAATTGAGCAATAATTATGAAGTATTGAGGCAGTGGTATCTAAATGGTTTAGACTTGTCCAAGAGAATCTTCCTTATTACCAGTAATAATGACAAACTCAAAATTATAGAAGAGTACATGAGTTTTAAGATTCTGACTTCTAATTTTATAATAAAGATTTTTGTTAGATATTATCAATTAAAAAATTTCATTCATTAGCAATTATAATTTCGCTTATATTGAATGAGAGTAAACTTGATAGTGGTCCTAAGGCTCTACTAAGTTTTATTTCCTTGAGCAATAAATATTTGGACAATTTCAGTTTATGTATGTTAGTTTTATTAATCAGGATTTTGGTTAATCACAACACTCGTCTCTAACTACATTCTATCCTATGTTATTTAATGAGATTTAAATTTGAATCCATGCTGAAATAAATACAGTGCTTTTTGAAAATCAGTTCTTTTCAGTAATTCTTTAAGTTTCTATTTTTGTTTATATTTTCTAATAAATTAATTAAATATTTATTGAAGATAAAAAAATTAATACCCTAACCATTTTTACAGATGAACAAGAAGATGAAGATGCCATAGTCAACAGAATTTCGTATGTATTTTAAAATTCATTTGTTCTGTTTCTAATTTTGATGTCATAAATTCTTCAAATTTAATTTGCACCTTTGGGCATAAGTGTGGGAAAAATCCACCTGAAGTATTACAATGCTTTTATTAGTATTAACCCTATCCTTTGAAACACATAAACAAATATACAGTTGATTCTTGAAAACTGTGGGGGTTAGGGCCGCTGGCCCTGAGCAGTTGGAAATTGTATATAGTTTTTGAGTTCTCCAGAACTTAACTACTAATAGCCTACTATTGACTGGAAGTCTTACTGATAACATAAACTGTTGATTAACACATATATTATATGTTATGTGTGTTATATATACTGTATTCTTACAATAAAGTAGCTAGAGAAAAGAAAACCTTATTAAAATCATAAGGGAGAGAAAATACATTTACAGTACTGTATATATATTTTTAAAGATTTTATTTATTTATTTGACAGAGAGAGTCACAGCCAGAGAGGGAACACAAGCAGGGGGAGCAGCAGGCAGAGGGAGAGGTAGACTCTCTGCTGAGCAGGGAGCCCGATTCGGGGCTCGATCCCAGGACTCTGGGATCTTGACCTGAGCTGAAGGCAGACGCCTAACGACTGAGCCACCCAGGCGCCCCACCAACAAGTTCTTAAGTGTAGTGATTGGCAGCACTACCTGGCCACTTGCAACTGGGATCTCCACAGTGGGCTCAGTACCCATGTCAAAATGGAAAGGCTATTCCTTGGCCTTTCTCACTTCCTGTTAGACCCATGTTTGCTTTCTCCTTTGCTCCTTTGTTCTGTTTTTTTTTTTGTTTGTATCAACTTGTGCCTCCAAATCAACTTTGCAACCAAAAACTACATTTGCTGAGAGCTACTGTTGGCTAGTTATTTGATTTGAGAATCAAATCAGAATGCCTAAGTGGTGAAACTTTTGCAAGCCTTTGGAGGTGAGAGGAGGGTTTCCATTGCAGGAAGTGGGCTTAGCATGATGTATCAGAGCTCCGGGGGTGACCTGGTGTGGGCTCTCAGGGTCCGAGAGGAGGGGAGGGAATTTTCCCTGCAGAGGGAAATCCTGGTGTGGAGTATAAGCCTGAGGAGGTGATGAGGGGCACCCGCATGCGTTTAGGGGTGCTCTGTTCCAGGGAGTCAGGTTGGGGAGGGCATCCGTACAGGATGATAGAGCTCAAGGACGCTGAGGAAGGAGTCCCTAGAGGGATGGCCTGGCAGGGGTACAGGTCAGTGGGGAGGGAGGTGGGACAGTCCAGAATGGGGAGTCACCTGAGCAGGAGGGCACCTCTGCATAGGGTGGGAGTGTCAGATCATTTCCAGGGATTGGCCCGTTAAAGGTGATGGGAGCCATTTGCAGTTAGGAGAAAGGGAGAAAAATGAAAATGAACAGGGTTGTTGCATTGCAGTTGGACTTGCAAGTGGACTATCAGTGTGGACTCATGGTTTCGAATATAAAGTTATTGCAGCAGATCTAGATGTAGAGTTGGGTGCATGGAAGTGTGTACGTGTACCTGGGTGCATAGTGCATACTTGGATTCCGTGCCTCTCCGTTGGGAGCAGGACACCCCAGTAGCAGTGAGTATATTTAGCATCACATCTGTGCTTCTAAATACAATTTTCCACTAATAGGAACCCGGGCAACTTGGGGGAGAAGCTGACTGCAGGGGTGGGGGAGGGGAAGTTCCAGGCTCATTTTGTACATGTGGTACTGCCAGAATGCAAGGAAGTGCTCCAAGAATGATGGGGTGCATGCCAAAAAGACCCAGAAGCCTTCAAGGGCTTTCATACCAATCAGGGACAGTCTGTGGATCTGGAGAATGATTGTAATGGATCCTACACAGAATAAAATAGAACAATCTTGAGTCCATACTGATAGGAATCTGTAAATGAATAATCTTTTTGGCAAGGAACAGGGTATTTTTCCTAGTTTCAAACTTAACTTCCCACAAAATGCTTACTAATTAAAAGGGAAATGAGTGATGTTAGAGTCAGAGAGCCCTGGCAGACACCATCCTGACCAGTGGTCATCAGAATGTGACCAGCAATGGGGCAGACAGAAGTTCTGGGCCACCTTGTAGCCTGCAGAGAGGTGTGAAGTGTTGCTTCTGTGATGCTCCTGCCTTGTGGACATGACAGACGAAGCTGGGCCAAAGCTGAGTTCCTATTTCCCCGCCAGCCTGCTCGAGCTGTGGCCTTCTCCATCACAGGCAATACCAGCTCCACCATTCCCATTCTCAGGCTAACACTGAGAGTCAGCCTTGAGCCCTCTGTACCCCCACCCCCAGGAAGTCCTGTGGGTTCTGTCCTCAGAATCTGCTCCATTTCAGAAGGCAACACTTGTGAAACAGTGCTTTAATCCGAGGGACACTTCAGTAGGTCTGTAAGCCATGACCACTACTGCCCTATTTCGACTTGACTTAGGGCCTTACCTTACTAAGGACCCCTTGCCAGCATTGACCTGCATTGCCTCGGCTTTTCTCATCAGCTCTCATGCGAGCTGCTCACAGGCAGTGCGAGAGGTGGCAGCGTCTAGTCTGAATGTCCCGAGCCCAGTCACAGTACCTGATAGCCAGTAGGTTTTGGAAGGGTTTTGTTGAGAGTTGGCATTATAGTTATGGTGACCATACATTCAGGCTTTCCTGGATCGTTCATGATTTCAAATACTTTACCTATTTGCCCTCATAAGCTTAGGTTTTTGTAAGATTACAGGTCCCAGTTTTTGATTTGGAAACTATGATTGGTCTTCTTACTGGTTATGTGGTCATTGTCACGTGAGCTGAGAGGACAGGGATTGACTATTGAGAGGAATGTGGAGAGAGTGGTGCTGAGGGGGCTTTGCAGGGCAAATGACATAAAGGGGACACTGGGGACAGAGCTGACTGTGCCCTGGAGCACGGAGTGATGAATCGCATTGAGGTTTGGTGTACGAGAAGGCTGGGTCCGTGGCTCCGTATGTGGGAGTCTGTCATGGCGAGAGGAGCCCCGCACACCCCCTGGAGTAGCTGTGCAGCACCTGGGATGGGGAGCTTGTGGGTTTGACCCTGTTTTTAGCATTGGAAGGCAGAAATGGTAGTGACTGGGGTAAGTTCCTCACTTGACTTGCAAGGACAAAACCAGAGAAACACGCTTCAGGCCACTGGCTGGTAGTTGCCAGAGTTGGCAGTGGCCCTGAGTGGACATTTTTCCTAGTGCCTTTCCCAGGAAACATGCCTACTCAGCAGAACAGCTTCTAAGCCCCCTTCTGTCTGATTGGAGTTGTATTTTGGTATGTATGATATGGTCTACACTTAAAAATTATCAGTAATTTACTGAACAGAGCTTTCATCGTTGTTTTGGCTTTTAAGTAGGAAAACACTTCTTTTGGCTGCCACAAGATGGCATTGGTCTCAAAGTTACTCTAGTGGATTTGTATTTTGAGCATTTAGTATGTATTTTTTTCCTTATGTCTTACATTTATTTTCATGTTCTTCCTATATTGACTTTAATGGGATGGATATTATATTAAGGTTCCAGTTCTAATGTTGGTGAGGTTTTCTTTTCCTTTGCCTTTATAGTCTTAAAAAAAATCTTTAAAAAATTAGATAAAAAATTTTTAAACATTTCAGACATGTACAATTGAGAAAGTGAAAGCCCCTTAGAATCCCACCCCCCTGTGGGATTGTTTTATATTATGCTAGGTTTTTTGTTTGTTTCTTTTTTGTTTTGGGGTACCTCTGTTTTCCTGTGTGTATAAATCCATTTTTTGGGGGGGTGGGGGGAAGCATGTTTTCTATTTATTGTCCATGCTTTTTCAGTTTTTGTTTTTTACTTGATTTATTTTAGACATCTTTCTGTATTAGTATACATTAGCAATATCTTATTTTTAAAAATGACAAAACTGTTTTAAATAGTTTAATAGTAGAATATTATTTAATTAGTTCCTACTGTTTGCTAGTCTAATTTATTTTACCTTTACCCGTTTTAAACGGTAGCTGACCAGTGGCTTTGTTGAGTTTTTTCTCTTGAAATAACCATTTTGAGTTGATTTGTTTTTCATACTTTTTTCACAAGTTTTTTTTTTTTCACCTGAATCAGTTTTTGCATTGCTGTTAGGATGTATTTGCCAGTTGTTAATTAAATGCAATTGTGAAATAAATATTTAAATTTAGAAGAGGAAAGAGACTGTGGCTTATTCTTTGTAAAGTATGCAAAGTACTCTGTCTTCTGTATGTGATTCTTCTAGGGCCTGCTTGTTCGAGTTAATGACATTTTTCACAGGGTGTGGAGTTTTAGTGTGTACCTAATTGAACTGCTAGTATCATACATATATCATTTGTCTCCCAACTACACACATTTAATGAAAATCTTATGTAACTTTTTCAGATTAAAAGATTTACGAGTTTTTGTCCTTTTTTGAAATCCTACCGTATTCCTTGCTTTTTCCAGTTGCTGGTGACAATGATCTCTTCTCTTCCAGGTTGTTTCTGAGCACGTTCACTCTGGCAGTTTCAGCTGGGGCTGTTTTGCTTTTACCCTTTTCAATAATCAGCAATGAAATCCTGCTTTCTTTTCCTCAGAACTACTATATTCAGTGGCTAAATGGCTCCCTGATTCATGGTCAGTATATATTGCTTAATATAATCACAGTGAATGTTTTCGTTTTTTACTGCACTGTATTTTTAGATTTGTTTTTTCTTAATTTCCTTCATAATTTGCATCTTGCTCCAGTAAACCGTGAGTCCTTCATAAAATCAGATTTTACTTACTATTCCTATTCTTAGTTGTGAAAGGCTTTTCTGTTTTACTTAATCAAGAAGCAGTCTTTATACTTAACAATGATTTTGATAGATAAGTTCTCACTTAAATATGTAGCAAGAGAATTTTGTTTTATTTGGATATGTCAAAAGAACTCAACCTCCATTTAAGACCTAAAAATACTAGCCATAGTTTTCTACTTTATTTATTTTCTCTTAGTTACTTTTGTCATTTAAGAAAGTGTAATTGAAGGGGACAAATCTCTTTTGTCAAGTATAAACTTTAAAATTAATGTGGTTAAAAAAGTGACTTACTTACTGTGGGCAACATGGTATGTTGCTTGGAGGCCAAATAGACCTGCATTCCAATCCTGACTCGTCCATTTTCTAGAAATTTTTAGTGAGGTAGGACATTTTAATTTTTAATTCATAAAATATATTGTAAGATCTAATACATATATCTTTTTTTTTTTAAAGATTTTATTTATTTATTTGACACACACAGAGAGAGGTCAGATTACAAGTAGGCAGAGAGGCAGGCAGAGAGAGAGGAGGGAGCAGGCTCCCTGCCGAGCAGGGAGCCCGATGCGGGCCTCGATCCCAGGACCCTGAGATCAGGACCTGAGCCGAAGGCAGAGGCTTTCACCCGCTGAGCCACCCAGGCGCCCATACATATATCTTTTTTATATGTTTCATTGTCCTTCCCCTTTTATTCTTACTGAATTGTGATTTCCTTATAAGTGAAACATACCAGCTTTTTATTAATTTTTCTAAATATATTCTAGTTATTTTTCTTTATAACTTTATGTGCTTTTTTGATTGACAGAATTATTAACATTTATATTTTGTCCAGTGTGCAGTCTTTTTTCTTCCTTTGGTTTTTCTAATTGTTTTGTGTTTAGAAGATCCTTTCCCTTCCTGAGATGTGACAAATATTCCCCTTTCCTCCCTCACTTTCTAAAGATGACTTTGTGCATGACTCTTTATCTGGAATTTATACAGACAACTACCTTTTCTCTCATTCCTTTGTGTTTAAAGAAATGCTACATTTGCTGTAGAATATTTGGAAAACAATATACGGTGAGGAAAATTAATGTTACCCCAAATCCTACAATTCACAGAGCTATTGGGAATACTGTGGCCTGTAGCCTTCAGTAAGCTGTATTCCTATGAATACGTAACCAGATGAAACCTTCATGGACTCACTGATAATTTGTATTTTCCTAAATCAACACATAAGGGGGAGGTTTCCATGCCATTAACTACTTTTCTGTGCAATTTACTGTAGTGCCCAGAGCTGTTATAAGCATGGATTGTTCCCAGTTTTTTAACTAAAAAAGCTACATCTTTACAAATAAATACTTGTCCTTAGGCTAAATTTCTGCAGTTAACTTTCCACGTAAGTACACTTTAAAAGTTTTGAGGATATTTCCTGATTCCAAAAAGCTGTGCGAATTCCGCTGGTGGTTTCACTTTCACTGGTGGGATGGGGGAGGGGCTCCTCTTCCCAGAATGCATCTTCATCAGCTGTGGGTGGTACTTAAAACCTGCCAATTCAAGGGGTGCCTGCGTGGCACAGTCTGTTAAGTGTCCCACTCTTGGTTTCTGCTCAGGTCATGATCTCAGGGTCGTGAGGTTGAGCATTGGGTTCCATGTTCAGTGCAGTCTACTTGGATTCTCTCTCTCTGCCCCACCCCCAAATAAATCTTTAAATAGTCGTTCCAATTCAGAAACATGAAACATTTCTCCTCTTAAATGTACATTTCTTTAATTATTAGTAGGGTAGACATTTATAAAACATATTCAGAGGTCATTCATAGTTATTTTTTAGTAAATTGCCCACCTGTGTTTCCTTTGCCCATTTTTACGGTGTTTTTCCCCCTTTATTTTTTTTTATTAAATTTGTAATTCTCGTTAGTTAACATACAGTGTAATATTAGTTTCAGGTGTACACCGTAGTGATTCAACACTCCATGCACCGTGCTCATCACGACAGGTGTACTCCTTCATCCCCATCGCCTGTCTCACTCATCCCCCCAACCACTCCCTCCCCTCTGGGAACCACCAGTTTGTTTTCTACAGTTAACAGTCTGTTTCTTGGTTTGCTGCTCTCTCTCTTGTCTTTTTACGCGTCTGTTTTATTTCTTAAATTCCACATATGAGTGAAATCATGGGGTATTTGTCTTTCTCTGACTGACTTATTTCTCCTAGCATTACACTCTCACTCCATCCATGTTATTGCAAATAGCAAGATTTCATTCCTTTTTACACTTGCAGTTTTTTTTAAAGTAATTTAAAAATTACTTTTTTTAGTAATTTTTTTAGTAATCAGATTACTTGCAAAACACTTTCCTCCTATTTGTCCTTTAATACTGCTTAAACTGTTTTTTGACATGAAAAATTTTAACGTTTTAGTTTAATCATATATTTGAATTTGGCCTTTGTGGTTTCTATCATGCTTGAAAGTGGAAACAAATGGAGTCATGATGCTCTGAAGACCGAATGAATTTAGCAACATTAGGACTAATTATTAACTGAATAAAAAGAAATTACTCCATTTTTTCCTTAGCAATTGCAAAAAAACTCAAATAAGCAAACTGAAATTGATACAAAAAATAAATCCTCTATTGAAAAGTCAGCTGTTACTATGAAAGGCAGGAAACAACCTGGAAAGTGATGGCTATGAATGTTTTGGTGAGTTATTTTCAAATGACATGTTATTTGTTATTAAAAATACTTGGGTCATATATAATGTAGAAAATGGTTTTTACATGTATTGTCTAAATGTTGGAGGAGGCCTGTTTGGCATGGTTCCCCTTGGCCCGAACTTTCTGTAAAGCTGTAGGTACTATGGCACATCCATTTTGCAGGGTTGGGCTCCACGTGTTTTTACCAGCAGTGCAGGTGATCTCAAGCTGGGCTAACCAGTATGACAGGTGAACTGACCTTTGTTTCCAGTTTCACTGAGTAGAAATTGCATGCTATAGTTAATGACCTTCACTACTCTAAATCAAGGCCATTTCTTTTATTCGGTTTATGGACTGGAAGTAAGAGCTACTAACACATGACATGCCATATATTTGGAGGCCTTAACTCTGGAAGTAAATATATTCGTTTTATTGGTAGTTTTTCTCATTATAATGTAAGGTATATAAGCTCAAGTATTTTGTTTATAAATTAGGGCTTAGAACAATGATTCCCATAGTGATTGCTTAATAAACGTGTTGAATGAGTATGTAAGAAACAATAATTTTGAACTCCAGTAAACCACATCATCTGAAAGTTGGGGAACCCAGAGGAAGAACCTTCTAAATGATGTCACTGCTTCTAAATGTACTCTTAAGAATAGGTTTCAGGAGGCCTGGGATGTAAGTAAGCCTTGGAAATTTTCCTTGAAGGTTTTATGACCCCTGGCTTTGTTTCTGCTAAATCTTTGGTAGGTTCTGTATCCTTTGTTGCATGTAGTGAATTTCACGAATCTTTAAATTCCTCTTTCTCTTCTAAATTCATAGCTTTCTTTAACCTTGTCAATGACATTCAAGGGAGTGATTATTAGTCCGTTAGATTGTTTTGGGTTTGAAGATTTGTTAACCTTAGACACGGTTGCTTCTTGGCTTTTAAAAAATCATTAATGGGGCCAAATTATGGTGATACTAAGACATGCCCTGAGGCATGTCCTGTTTTCTAGATACACCCTCCCTCACCTCCGTTGTGGAGGGGCAGTCCAGTTTCCCCTTAGTGGTCAGAACGTCCTTCATTGCTGGTTCAGAGGCATGAGGACCGCGAAGTGTTGGGTGGCAGTCTGAGCTTCCAGTTCCGTCGAGTCATTGTTGTGTCTCCTGGTGGAGATGTTCCTCCCTTTGGAGCTAGAACCTCTAGCCTAGCAGCACGGGTGCCGAAAGTTACAGGAACAGGAGGCAGAGAGTTTGGTACGGGTCAGTAGGGATACTAGTGAGCGCTACCACTTCTGTTTCTGTCCTTCAGTTCCTGACCTGTGAACCCTGGCTATGGGAGAAATACCACCATCTATTGAATACAGATTCAGGGTGAATACAACCTCTTAGGAGTACCTCTCTTTGGCCTTGTGAGGTATTACCGCCTAGCTAGTGCCATAGCTGAGTCTTCAGAAGGACATTCTGCCATTCTGTTGAACCAGCTGCTTCAGGATGGTGGGAAACATGCATGACCAGTGAATTCCAAGGGCTTGGGCCCATTGTTCTTCTGCTGTGAAGTATTTCCTAAATCAGAAGCACTCCTGTGATGATGGTGGGCGAGGTGTTCTGGAAGTCCGCAGATAGTAGTTTTGGCAGCAGCTCTGTGTTCAAGGCAAATCTGTACCCAGAGTAAGTGTCTGTTCCAGTAAAGACAAAATGCTGCCCTTTCCATGATGGAAGTGGCCCATTTCAATGAACCCATCACCAGGTAGCTGGCTAATCTCCCTTGGGAGTGGTGCCATATTGAGGTCTCAGTGTTGGTTTTTGCTGCTGGCAGTTAGGCACGCAGTGGTAACCATAGCCCAGTGACTCTGATGAGTAGTGGTGCACATTGCTGAGCCCATGTCTAATCTCCACCCTGCCATCACGGCCACTTTGTTTATGAGCCCGTTGGATCAGGACAGGGGAGCTAGGGAAAGAGGCTGACTGGTATCTGCAGAACAGGTAGTCCTAGCCACTTGATTATTAAACTCCTCCTTTGCCAACGTCCTCTTTTGACGAGCAGTCACATGGGACACACATATCTTCATATTTTTTCCCCCCATTCAGAGAGTTCTGTCTGTATACCTCTGCCCCAAATTCCCTTGCTACCAGTTTTCCAGCCATTTCTTCCTGACCATCTAGCCACATCACTGGACGCAACCCATGAATTTATAATTATATGTCTGGCCACTTCTCCTCCCAGGCAAAGCGAGCAGCCAGGAGCATTGGGAAGCTTTTGCTTCACTGCTGTCCTTCAGAGATGTCTCAGAGGGGCTCTAGTGCTGCCGCTGTCCACTCTGGGTGCAGGTCCATCTGTAAACCAGGCCTGAGTCTTGTCTTCCCTCTGTCAGCGGACTGTAGGGAACTCCCTGTGAGGCCCTAGGAGCAGGTTGGGGGAGAGCAGTAATAGAGCAGGAGTGGAGACTGTGGGCCTTTGGGCCACTTGTTCATGTAACTTCCTTGTACCTTTAGGGCCTGCTTGGGCTTGATGATGTATATACCACTTCCATTTGATGATGGAGTTGCTGTTGCATGTCCAGTGTTAGGGCTCAGTGGGTCAGACAACAAAGGCCCTGTTCATGATGGGCATCTCCTGTCACATGGTAACTTGGTGGCTCATGATGAAGTGTTCCGTTTCTTTGAAGGCCCAGTAACAGGCCAAGATCTGTTCCTTAGAAAAGACTGGTCATCTGTGCAGGGCTGTCCTTCAGGTATGTCCCAGCAGGGCAGGGGCTGTAGTGCTGTAGGGCTTTGTTCTGAAGTCCTGAGGGCCCGTGCTGTGATCCATCTCTAGCTCCTGCCAAAGGCTCCAGACAGCATCCCTGTCTGCCGTGGACAGTTAAGGCACAAGTGGATTTGCGGACCAGGTGGCCTGAGGAGCAGAGCAGCTCGTACAGCAGCCTGTCCTTGTGGCAGAACCTTCTTTTGTTCTGGACCTCACTGTACGCTCGCAGCTCTGGGCGTCACTTGGTAAATGAGCTGGAGTAACACACCCAGAGGAGGAATATGAAGAATGTGTTACCTTCAAAATCCCAAGAAGCCCATGGACATTGTTCCTCTCTTGATTGTAGGAAGAGCCAGGTTCAACAACTAATCCTTCACCTGAGAAGGGAGCTCTCCCTGTGCCCCACACCACTCGACCCCCAAGAAATTTCACTGACATAGAGGACTCCTGAATTATTCTTGGGTTTATTCTCCACCCTCTGACATGAAAATGCCTTACGAAGTAAGTCTCGAGTACTTGCTGCTTCTCACTCACTAGATCCAGTCAGCACAATGGCATCATTAGAATGGGCCAGTGTGACATTTTGTGGAAGGGAAAGGCTATCAAGATTCCTGCAAATTAAATTGTGACACAGGACTGAAGAGTTGGAGTGCCCTGGGGTAAGACAGGGAGGGTGCTTTGCTGGCCTTGCAGCTGGAAGCAAACTTCTTCTGGTGGGTCTGAGGGACAGAGATGGAGACAGAGGCCAGGAGTCACACACCAGGTACCAGGGTATGTGTTAATTTACTCCAGCATTGAAACCACATCTGTAACAGCAGCTGCAGTGGGGGTCACCACTGAGTGAGGCTTATGGTAATCCACCGTCGTTGTCCTAAGGTCTGTTCTGGGGCTGTGGGAGTCACCACTTCTGCATCTTTCAAACCCTTGATGGTGGTACTAATCTCTGCATTTCCGTCGGGGGTGTGGTATGACTTTTGGTTTACTATTTTCCTAGTTAGAGGCAATTCTGGGAGCTTCCACTTGGCGTTTCCCACTGTAAGAGCCCTTACTACATAGGTCAGAGGACCAGAGTAGGGATTCTGTCAGCTGTGAAGTATGTCCATTCCTCGTGCATTCCGGCACTGGGGATGTGACCGTACACCGGGTTTGCAGACCCACTGGGACACATGTGGGACCTGAGCCAACACTCTGTTGACCCGCTGACCTCCATAAGCCCTTGCTCTGACTGCTGGGCCACAGTGATGTTTTGGGTCTTCTAGAATTAGTGTCGGTTCAGAGCCAGTGTTGAGTAGTCCCTGAGAAGTCTGAGGGTTTCCTTTACTGCAGTGCAGTTATATCGTCCATATTCATTTGTCAGTCATTTACCATCTTGTAAAACTTAACAGGATTTTCTTGAGTTGTTATTTGTCTTCTTTTGTTAAGCCTTTTGTGAATTCATGCCAAATTATTTGAGGTCTCAGAATATGTCTGAAATTATCTTTATCTCCCATGGATCACTGCTCCAGTACTTTCACACCGAAATTGTCCAATAAAGATTCATCATTGAGTGAATAAAAGTTATTTATTGTGTCATTAGGAATACCTTGGTAAAAAAGAACTTAATTTGAAAAGAAATAGAATGGCTTATCCTGTAAATTTGTCGGTATGGATGGTTTTGATTGCTTGTGCCTTTAGTGTGTAAATCATATGGATTAGGCCAATGTATGTGTTGATAATGCTTTAGTATGTATAAAAATGTTTAGCTTGAATTAAATACAGTGTCTGGATTTTAGGCTCATGGATTTGAGATGTTACATGTTAACTAGATTACCTTAGAATGCCACTTCACTTCTGTGGGCCAGAATTTATTAACATAAATAAATAAAATATTAATCTTAGTTCTAAATCTGTATCATGTAGCAGGATGTATCTCTGTTTGCAGTGGGAAAATGATTAAAATAGCTTGAAAAATGTGATGTACAAAAATGATATTGGAGCTGGAATGAGGCAGAATGGTAATTCTCAGGTCATTGGCAGTTTTAGCCCAGGGTCTGTGAGCCAGATGCGGTGAGGTGTGTCCCATCATTCACTTAGTGTGGATATGACATGCTGGCAACTATAGCTATTATAGGATGACAGCAGAGATGACAAATTAAAATGGTAACTAAAATTTGTATCGTCGCTTTCATTGTTAAAATCGGAAAAGGGTGAAAAATGGACAGAAAAAAAGAAAGCATCTATTTGTATTCACTTTCTTTGTATCTTGTTTAATAACTTAGCAGAAAAATATGGAACTCTTCAGTTCCATAGATTGAGAAACTGATATAAATGCTTAATGGGTTTTCTTTTCTGGGTGATGGACATATTTTAGAGTGAGATGGTGACTTGTGACTGCACTAAATGCATTGAATTACTCCCTTTAAATGGTAATTTTATGTAATCTGAGATTAAAGTTAAAAACTAAATGGAATAAATCTTTGGAAGGTAGGAGAATGATGGCATTAAGTTGTAGCCTTAAATAAAGTCAGGAAATAATTCTTCAGTTCCTGGGTATCCCCCCACTAGGGGCCCATTTTTGCTAAGCTGTCCATACTTACTTATGAAACAGATAGAGACACACATTTATAATGTGATTGCCTACTTGACATTTAGTTGTTAAGAGATAACCACCGTGAACCTGACTAGTCTTTTTAAGGTGTGGGTGTTTTAATTTGATTTTTCAACAGGAATAGACAATATGCTATTGTGGATATCACGAAGGAACAATACAAAATCCATCTTTATTTTATCAATTTTCAAGTCCCGCAGAAGATTAAAAAAAGTCAGACTTCTAGATTATAACCAATCAAACTTAAAAAAAGAAAACTAAATATTTTATCTACTTACATATCGATATTAAATCAAAATCAGTCCTTCATAAAGTTTAATATACCATTATTAAATTTTACTAGTAGTTTCTAATTAATTGGTCTTAATAGTCATTTGTCATAGTATGCATCACTGTAGTTCCTGGATATTAATGGAGGTATTGTTTTTAATATTAAAAGTAAAACACAATCTAAGTGCCAAAGTAAGAAATTTACTTAATTGAATTTTGGTAGATCTTAACAGTAAAGTGCTTTTTTTGGCCATTAGAGAAAGATGTTGAAAAAGATATTTTTCTCTGGGTGGTAGGATTAATTAAAGAATACAAAAAAATGTTTGGTGCTTGTATTGTATAATATTTCTACAATGGACATATAGTGCTTTTTCTTTACAAAAAAAGTTAAGATAAAAACTTTTACAACTCATTGCTAAAATTGTTCTTTATTTTTTGTTTTTCTTCTAATAGAAACTGTTCTAATTCTGAGGTTCACACAATACTTACTGTTCAAAAGCAAACTTGTCTATCTCTAAAGCTTCTGCTTTCTTGGCAGAATTTTTTTATTATATAACTCACTTTTCGACAATTGTGTTAGATCCTCAATTTCACTGAAATACTGATTTTAACTTAGATTTTTCATTTTGGAAATGTATTGAATATGGCTAAACTCTGATTAGTTTTCTGTTTTAAATTCATAAAGTTTTTGGTCTAGGTGATGAAAAGTGGTAGATCATTTGCTTCCTAGTATTCTATGTTGGATTTTGGAATATTTTGTGACTCCAGCAGATGGAGCTAGAAGTTAATGCATCCTATGGTGATCTGGTAGTTCTGTTTTGGTTTGGTTTGAAATGAAGTATTTCTAGGATTAGTAAAAAACCTTTGTTTAAGTTCAGATACATCTTTGGGGAATAGGCATAGGACATCTTTCAGAAAGGTTGTCACTGATACTGATTTAGACAAACTATGAGGTTTTTGAATTTTTTGGGATATATTAAAGGATTTTAGCTATATTGAAGTAGTTTTAGTTATATTTAAAGTAATTTGTTAAATGTTTTGGCTTATATTGATATAATTTACCTATATTGAAGAAATTTTAGCCTTTTGAAGTAGAGAAATTTAATATTTTTATTTTATAAGTTAATATGTAGTCATATATAATAAGTTATATTATATATATTAGTCCTAATTTAAAATTGGGAAAGTTTCATCAAAATTATAGAATAATTCTTAAGGGAGGTGTAAGCCTTATGATTCACCGACCTGTATTCCTGGGGCAAAAAAAAAAAAAAGAATAATTCTTAAGGAATATTTATGTATGCATGTCTGATGTATGTTTGTAAAATGCTGGAAACTTATTCTTACAAAATTGTCAAGAATATAATTACTACTGGGGTGCCTCGGTGGCTCAGTCGTTAAGCGTCTGCCTTCGGCTCAGGTCATGATTCCACAGTCTTGGGATTGAACCCCACAATGGGCTCCCTGCTCAGCAGGAGGCCTGCTTCTCCCTCTCCCACTCCCCCTGCTTGTGTTCCCTCTCTTGCTGTGTCTCTCTCTGTCAAATAAATAAATAAAATCTTAAAAAAAAAGAATATAATTACTACTTAGGAATGTATGTTAGATATATTATTTTTCTCTATATTAGATGTTTTTCTTAAAGTAACTTCAACTTATATGTTGTAGATTTAATAATTAGCATAAGCCTAAGACTTTCACATTTATTTACTCTCGTAAATAAACTTAATTTTTTGCATTTAATTATTTAGTCTTTGAATAAAAACTGGTATTTATATAGATGATTATCCTGTGAAGACCATCAACTCTCAAATTCTTTGTGTTAAGTGATTATTTCTTGCAAAAATAAATAGGGGAGGTTCTGCATCACATTATATCCCTTGCTACAATTGTGGTTGTCCAAACCATTAGTACTAATGTTGAGTCTTCTGGAAAAGGGGCAGTTGGGGGAAAATAAAAACAATTTTTAAAATATATATATACAGGGCGCCTGGGTGGCTCAGTGGGTTAAAGCCTCTGCTTTCGGCTCAGGTCATGATCTCAGCGTCCTGGGATCGAGGCCCGCATCGGGCTCTCTGCTCAGCAGGGAGCCTGCTTCCTCCTCTCCCTGTCTCTCTGCCTGCCTCTCTGCCTACTTGTAATCTCTCTCTCTGTGTCAAATAAATAAATAAAATCTTAAAAAAATATATATATATACACACTCACATGTATGTATTACATATGCACATGTGTACAGCACACACAGGCACACACACACAATGCACACACTCAGGTATTACATATGCACATGTGTACAGCACACACGCACAATGCAAACACTCAGGTATTACATATGCACACGTGTACACACACACACAATGCACACACTCAGGTATTACATATGCACACGTGTACAGCACACACGCACAATGCAAACACTCAGGTATTACATATGCACACGTGTACACACACGCACAATGCACGCACATTCACATGTATGTATTACATATACACATGTGTACAGCACACACATGCACACACGCACAATGCACACACTCAGGTATTACATATGCACATGTGCACACACACGCACAATGCACACACACTCACATGTATGTATTACACATGCACATGTGTACAGCACACGCATGCACACACAATGCACACACTCACATGTATGTATTACACATGCATATGCGTACAGCGCGCACACAGTGCACACAATGTATTACATATGCACATGTGTACAGCACACACATGTACACGCATTTATCACACATGTATAAAGTTCAGTATGTACAAGTGTAAGCATCTAATTTCATGTCAGACTAAATAAGTTGGTATACAGAATCTTTGTAATCATACTCCTTTTCTTCACTTGGTCTGCAGACATTGCTGCTTGTCGATATCTGTTGATATAGATTTCTTTATTTAGCTTTTCATAACTATCTTTATTTTAAGTGTGTGGGTTAGTCAGAACAGATACTTTTTCTGATTTGTGAGCTTTTGCCCAAGGCAGAGTTTTATTTCTTAACTTTTAATTTTCAGAGAAAAATTTGTAGCTTTCCCTGCATGAAAGGGGAATGATTAGAAGGATGAATTCTTGAAGTTTGTGTATTTATAGCTCAATAACAGCACAAAAAGTCCCCTTCTGTGTTACGAATTATAGTTGTTTCAAATTATAAAAACTAATAGAAGTTTTCCCCCCATTATAAAAGTATAATGGATTTTAAGCATTCAGGGGTTTATATTCGTGGTGGCAACTATTTGAGAGCAAGCTTTGAGCTCCTTGCTAACTGGTAATCTGTAATTTGGCTGAAGCTGGGATTTGAACTGTGTGGTCAGTGAGGCTGGTAAATGGAGTGAGTGGGATGGCTG
Organism: Ailurus styani; assembly: GCA_002007465.1. Taxonomy (NCBI): domain Eukaryota; kingdom Metazoa; phylum Chordata; class Mammalia; order Carnivora; family Ailuridae; genus Ailurus; species Ailurus styani. The sequence continues at coordinate 875,215 of LNAC01000193.1, forward strand.
ATGGCAAGATTTTTGTTAGTGATTATTTCTTGCAAAAATAAATACGGTGGAGGTTCTGTATCACATTATATCCCTTTCTACAGCTGTGGTTGTCTAAACCATTAGTACTAATGTTGAGTCTCCTGGAAAAGGGGCATTTTGTTTGGGAGATTACCAAACAGGGATTTGGAGAATTTTGAGTTTCACAAGGAGGTTTCAATATGTCTCATTTTTTTTAAGGGTCTTTATTTGTTCCTTATTGAAAACTTACAATATGTAGAAAGGCAGGAAGAAAATCATCCGTAATTTTAGTACATTCACATTGTTAAGTGATTTGGTGTAATTCTTTTTTTTTTCTTAGATTTTATTTATTTATTTGACAGAGAGAGACACATTGAGAGAAGGAACACAAGCAGGGGAAGTGGGAGAGGGAGAAGCTGGCTTCCCGCTCAGCAGGGAGCCTGACATGGGGCTCCATCCCAGCACCCTGGGATCAGGGCCAGAGCCAAAGGCAGCTGCTTAACTGACTGAACCATCCAGGCGCCCCTAATGAGAATACTTCTTTGGGGATGGCTGAGAGCTAATTTTAGTTGTAACTCACTTTCTTGTGTTTATCTGGTCAAATTGCTGGTGTGCATTAGAATTTTTCAACTGCTTGGAGCATTTGCATTATTTTGAGATGGCTGGCAGGAGGCGCTGACATTTGTTTAGTATTTGGTATGTTATTTCTCTTCCTTTCTTTATGAGGGCCCTATGAGTTAAGTTACAGCCTGTCTTATACGTGAGGAAATAGAGTTGAGTTCCTTTTCTAGCTCATATATAGCTGATAGATGCAAATTTAGGCTAGTCAGGCATAAAGTGCCACTCAGACATCTGCCATCAGGACTTTTAGGCCTTTTAAATCATGAATAGTATGAGTGTCTTGTTTTGTTACAGGACATTATAGCACACAAGTACATATAGTACATTCAATGTTTTATCGAAGTTGGATTTGTTAAAAGCTTTCCGTATATGGTGTTTTCAGAAGGCTTGGGTTTACATGTCCTCACGTATAAACACATGTAGCAGTGCTGAATTCTGTTTCAGTGTCTTACAAACTGATCAGAAGCTTAACTAATTTTGTTTTACACAGATGGATAGAATTAATAAGCTGTCATATTCTCAGTTTAAACATTTCCTTTAGTAAAATCTTATTAAGCTGATTGCTTTTTTCAGCAGATATTAACAAAATTCAAAATATTGTACTTTTTTCATCCAGAATGTTAAGTGTGAGATCCATACAGTAGTGTAGAAAGAGCAAGAGATCTTGGATCTAATCCCTTGTCTATCATTTGTAAGTTATGGAATTTGTGTGGCATTTATTTAACCTCTTTTAAAAAAGGAGTTTGGTGTCTGAGTGAATTAAACAAGGGATCTCAAAGTTCTTTTCTGCTCCAAAATTCTGTGTTTCCTTGTTATTCTTGGTGCATTAAACTTTTGCTTATTTTGAACAAATCTTAATTTTAGAATCTTACAAATATATGTCTATGCTGCTTAAGTATTTTGTTAAAGAGATCTTTAGACCACTAGAAACAGGAAGAGAGGTCCTTTTAGTTTAAAGCAATTCTTTGAGAAGATATAAAACTAGTACTTTTTTTTCTAAGTGATTTTTTTTTTCCCCTCTCAAAGTGTCAACTGATAATAGCAGGTGTTGAATAGTACAATAAGAGCGTAACAAAGTGAGGCTATGCAATGATTTCATTATGTTTAATATGTTTTTAGGACACTATCATTTTTTTAAAAAAATACTTAATTTTTGAGTGAGAGCAAGAGAGAGCACACAAGCAGGAGGAGTGGCAGGCAGAGGGAGAAGCAGACTCCCTGCTGAGCGGGGAGCCCAGTGCGGGGCTTGACCCCAGGACCCTGGAATCATGACCTGAGCTGAAGGCAGACACTGACTGACTGAGCCACCCAGCTGCCCTTAGGACACTATCATTTGATTAGAGTGCACTTTCTAAACGTATCCAAGAATATAATGAGCAGGGTATAGAAAAGGGAGAAAAAAGAATAAGCTGGATGGTTTTGCGAGGAATCCTAGAGGTCCACTGTAGAATGTGTACTGCAGCAATTATATTTTAGGAATTTAGGGCAAGAGAATAAAGAGAATGTATATTTTACAATAGGGAACAATTTCGTTGAGTAAGAGAAAACAAAGATACAGGAATTGAGCTTTAGGTTTTATTGAGTTGTGTGTTGAAATAATTTAGGGTGGGAGGGTAGGGATAGGGTGCATGGGTTATGGACATTGGGGAGGGTTTGTGCTTTGGCGAATGCTGTGAAAGATGTAAGCCTGATGATTCACAGACCTGTACCCCTTGGGCAAATAATAAAAATAAAATTAAAAAAAAAGAAATAATTTAAAAAAGGGGCAAGAACATCAGTAAGTATTTTGGAAGTTAACTTCAAACAGTGGGTAACTACAGGTTAAAAACAGCGTTTTAAAGATGAACAGAACCACGAGGACAGTGGGTAAAGAAAGAGTGAATTGCTATGGTAATTGATGCCCAGAGCATTCCCTATGTTTATTGTTTTATCAAAAACTAAGGCTCAGGTATGAAGTAAGAAAAATTAAGAAAATCAGTATTTAAGTTTAAAAGCTACATATAGTCTAGCCAAGATGAGTAAGAGATTGTATATACCTTGTCACCTAAAACAACTAAGTTTCCAAGAAAATGTAGGCACTGAAGAATAGCAGTTCAGCATATATGAGTCGTGCAACTGCTTGAGGATGCTACCGGGAGGACGGGAGTGCAGGCTGGAGACGGAGGGGCGGGTGGCTGGAGGTTCTGGGCAGAGCACTAGACAGCAGAGGGTTGCACAGAGACACGTCTTGTTTTACAGATAGGTGAGTGGATGGACTATCATGATCTCAGTTTAAACGTTTCTTTTCGTAAGGTCTTATTAGACTGATGTTCTTTTTGGGGGAGGAGCTGAAATGAAGGTTTTAATGACGTTGCATTCCTTATTGGAGGCTCTGGGGAAGAATTTGTTTCCAGGCACATTCAGGTTATTGGCTGAATTTGGTTCTTTGTGGTTGTAAGACTGAAGCCCTCCATTTCCTTGCCAGGTGCTGGTCTTTGCCCTAGAGGCTGCCCACCTCATGTTTTTCATGTGACCCCTCCAGCAAATTTGGGTTGAGTTCCTCCTTGATTTACTCTTCTGTTGCTTCTCTCTGCCTTAAGCTGGAGAAAGTTCTCTGCTTTTAAAGGTTATTTGGGTAGGTTTCACCCACCTGGCTAATCTAAGGTGATCTCTCTGTCTCCCTATATTAAGGTCCATAACCTTAGTAATTATATATGCAGTCTTTTTGGCATGTGTACTGGGTCGAATAATGGTCCTCTTTCCTGCCTACCCTTCTCCCATTCAGGTCCATGTAGAACCTCAGAATGTTCTTGTTATTTGGAAATAATGTCTTTGAAGATGTAATTAGTTAGGATAAGGTCCCATGGGGTTAGGGTGGGCCCTAATTTAATTACTAGTATCCTTATAAGAAGATAAAACAGAGACACAGACACACCTGAAAAAGGCCATGTAAAGACATAGGTAGATTTGGAGAGATACGTCTATAAGAACTAGGAATGTAGCTTTCAGAAGCAATAAGGATTCTTGCCTAGAGCCTTCAGAAGGGATATGGCCCTATTGATACCTTGATTTTGGACTTATAGCCTCCAAAACTGTGAAAGAACAAATTTCTGTTGTTGGAAGTCATCCAGTTTGTGATACTTTGTTAGAGCAGCCCTAGAAAGCTGATATACCATGTAGTGTAACATATTCACAGATTCTAGGGATTAAGATATGGACATCTTTGGGGGTTCACTCTGCCTACCTTGAGTCTGCAGCTGAGCACAAAGCAGGAAAGGAAAACCCACAATGAGGAGAAAAATAAGTCAAGACTGACTTAAAATTGACAGATTCAGAATTGGTAGACAGAAATGTTTTCATGAGGTTGCATTCCTTATTGAAGTCTGTGGGGAAGAATTTGCTTCCAGGCTCGTTCAGGTTATTGGCTGAATTTTGTAGTAAAATATAAAAGATTTTATTATATAAGTCTTCTAGAAAGATAGTTGGCGGGGGGCGCCTGGGTGGCTCGGTTGGTTAGCATCTGCCTTTAGCTCAGGTCATGATCCCAGGGTCCTGGGATTGAGGTCCACATGGGCTCATTAGGGCACCTGCTTCTCCCTCTCCCCTGCTCGTGCTCTCTCTCCCTTTCTCCTCTCTCTCTCAAATAAGTAAATAAAATCTTTAAGAAAACAAAAAGATAATTGGCTGCTTAAAAAATAGTAACAATTAATAATAAAAATAAAATTAAAAAAAAAAATAGTAACAATTATTGTGATTTTATAGCATACACAGGTAAAATGCATGACAACAATAGCACAAAGGCAGAAGGAAAGAAATCGAAATACACTATTGGAAGGTTATTATGCTGTACATGGAGTATTATATCACTTGAAAGATTGTGATGAGTTAAGGTGTATGTGATAAGCCTGCAAATAACCCTGAAATAGCTCAACAAAGAGGTATAGTCAATAAGCAACTGTAAAAAATAAAATGGAATCATAAAAATTAATCTAAAGGAGCACCTTTAGATTAATGGAAGAAGAAGAAAAAGGGACGATAAATGAGACAAATAGAAAACAAAGAGCAAATCAATAGACTTAAACCTGACCATATCAGTAAACATCAGTGGTGGTCTAAACATTCTAATTAAAAGAGATTGGGGGCACCTGGTTGGCTCAGTTGGCAGAGCATGTAACTCTTGATCTTGGGGTTGTGAGTTTGAGTCCTATGTTGTGTGTAGAGATTACTTAAAATAAACAAATAAACTTTAAAAAAAGGCAGAGATTATCAGATTAAATAAAAAGGAATGACTCAAGTATATGCTGCCTACAGTAAACCCATTTTAAATATACAGACACAAATAAGTTTAGAACAATAGAAGAAAAAAGGTATACCATGCTAATTCTAATAAAAAGAAAGCTGGAATAGGTATATTATTATTATTAGAGAAGGGTATGGATTTTGCCAGGCATAAATAAGATCATTTTGTAATGATGGAGGACTTAATTCATCAAAACATAATAAACATTTATCTACCTAATAAGTAACTATTAAATACATGAAGGAAAAACTTAGAGAGATGAAAGGATTAATAGTCAAAATCACAGTTCTATTCAGATTTATCAATATCTTCTTTTTAATAATTGATAGAACAAAGTAAGAAAATTAACAAGATAGAAGATTTGAATAACATTCTTAACTAATTTGGCCTGATTTTTTTTTTTTTTTAGATTTTTTTTATTTGACAGAGAGAGTGCAGTGAGAGAGGGAATACAAGCAGGGGGGAGCAGCAAGCAGATGGAGAGGGAGAAGCAGGCTTCCCACTGAGCAGGGAGCCTGATGTGGGGCTTGATCCCAGGACTCTGGGAACATAACCTGAGCCAAAGGCAGATGCTTAATGACTGAGCTACCCAGGTTCCCCTAATTTGGCCTAATTTGCAGTTATAGACCACTCTATCCAACACTAGTAAAATATACATTCTTTTAGTGTACTAGGCACATTTACCAAGAGAGACCATATTCTGTGCCATAAAAATAAATCTCAATACTTTTAGAAGAATTTAAGACACACAGATATGTTCTCTAATGAAATTAAGTGGGAAACCAGTAACAGAAACATACTTAGAAAATCCCTCAATTATTTGGTAACTAAATAGGTACCAATGGTAATAATAAAAGGTAAATATGGTAAGAATAGGTCAAAGAAATTAGAAGGGAAATTTGAAAGTACTTTAAACTAAATGAAAACAAAAGTAAAACATTTGAAAGTTTATAACACTAAAATGCCTGTTTTAGAAAAGAAAAAAGGTCTCAATTCAGTGCCCACAATTTCCACCTTACGAAAACAGGAGAAGAACAAATGAATACCAAATTAAGAAGATTGGAAATAAAAGATAAGAGGAGAAATCAGTGAAATAGAAAACAGAACAGAGAAAGTGAGAAGATCAGTAAAATTGATAAAGCTGCAGCCAGGTTGATTAGCAAAAAAAAAAAAAAAGAAGACACCAATTACTAATAACTGGAATGAAATAGAGGACGTCACTATGGATTTTACAGGGACTAAAAGGATAATTAGTGCGAATTGTGAACACCTTTATGCCAATACAACACCTTAGAGAAATGGAAAAATTTGGAAGGCAGAAACTACTGAAATGTCTCAGACATTGTAGAAATGTTACAAATGTTCTTACAAATAAAACTATAGGCCAAGAAGAATTCACTGTCAGTTCTATCAAATATTTAAGGAAGAAGCAATGCCAGTTCTACACAGCCTCTTTTAGAAAATTGGAAATGAAGGAATACTTCCTAATTCATGGTGCCTAGCATTACCCTGTTTCCAGAACCAGATAGACGTTACATGAAAAAAAAAGTATGTATAAATTCTAAACAAAATTTAGCAAATCCAATATGGTAATATATAAAAAAGATAATACATTATGATTTTTTTTAAATGACCATTGTCATTTTTTTAAAGATTTTATTTATTTATTTGACACAGAGAGAGAGATTACAAGTAGGCAGAGAGGCAGGCAGAGAGACAGGGAGAGGATGAAGCAGGCTCCCTGCTGAGCAGAGAGCCCGATGCGGGCCTCGATCCCAGGACGCTGAGATCATGACCTGAGCCGAAAGCAGAGGCTTTAACCCACTGAGCCACCCAGGCGCCCTACATTATGATTTTTGAAAAATCAATGAATGTAATTACTATATTCAAACCCTAAAAAGGAAAAGTCACCACAATACATGCAGAAAAAGCAGAAGAAAAATTCAACATCCATTCTTGATAAAATCTCTCAGCAAACTAGGCATGAAAGGGAATTTCTTCATCCTAATAAAGAACATCTATAAAAACCCGATAGGTAACATTATGCTTAATGAAAGACTGAATGGTTTTCCCTGTGAATAGAAACAAGGCAAGAATGTCCCCTCTCACCACTTCTATTCAACATTGTTCTGGTGATTTTTAGAAAATAAAGAACATTGAGGTTGGAAAGGAAAAAGTGAAACTGTCTCTATTAACAGATGATATGGTTGTTTATATAGAACTTGTGATAGAGTCTATTAATTAAAAACCTATTAGAACCAATAAATGAATTTGCAAGGTTGCAGGATATACAATAAATATACAAAACTCAGTTCCATTTCTGTATACTCACAATGAATAATTGGACATTGATTTAAAAAATGCCACTTGTGGGCGCCTGGGTGGCTCAGTGGGTTAAAGCCGCTGCCTTCGGCTCAGGTCATGATCTCAGGGTCCTGGGATCAAGGCCCACATCGGGCTCTCTGCTCAGCAGGGAGCCTGCTTCCTCCTCTCTCCTCTCTCTCTGCCTGCCTCTCTGCCTACTTGTAATCTCTCTCTCTGTGTCAAATGAATAAATAAAATCTTAAAAAAAATGCCACTTGTATACAGTAGCATCAGAAACATGTTATACTTAGGGACATGAGGGACCTATATCTATAAACTATAAAACACTGCTGACAAAAATTAAAGAATATCACAATAAATGGGGAGATATACCATGTTCATGGATAATAAGACAATATTAAAATGTTCAGTTTTCCCCATATTGGTCTACTGATTCAATACAGTCTCATTGAACATCCCAGCAGGCTTTTTTTTTTTTTTTTTTTGTAGAAATTGAAAAGCTGTCCGAAATTCAGATGGGAATTCAAAGGACTTAGAATAGCCAAAACAACTTTGAAAGAGAACAAAGTTGGAAGATTTACTACCCAGCTCAAAGACTATTTTAAGGCCGTAGTAATCATGATGGTGTGGTATCAGCATAAAGATAAATAGATCAACTCGATGGAATAGAGGATCCAGGAATATATCTACACGTATATTGTCAATTTACTTTCAGTGAAGGTGCAAAGGCAATTTGGTGGAAAAAGAGTATTCTTTTCTACAAATGGTGTTGGAGCAATTGGATAGTCATAGGGAAAAAAATGAACTTCAGTCCATACCTGGCACCATATACAAACAGTTCCTCAAAGGGATCATGGATCTAAATGTAAATCTTAAAACTGACCATTGTAGAAGGAAACATAGGAGAAAGTCTTAGTATTACTGGGCTAGACCATAATTTCTTGGGAAAGATGATCTGTAAAAGAAAAAATTGGTAAATTGGACTTTGTCAAAATCAAGAAATTTTGTTCTTTGAAAGATACTTGTTAAAAAGATGAAAAGACAATCTACAGATGGGGAGAAAATATCTGCAAATTATATACCTGATAAAGGACTTGTATTCAGCATATATAAAGAACTTGCCAAACTCAACAATAAGTAAACAAACATCTAATGAAACAATGGGCAACAGACTTGAAGAGACTCTTCACCAAAGAAGATATAAAGGGGTGGCAGATAAGTTCATGAAGATGTTCATGTTAATTTTTATTGATTAGGGAAATGCAAATTAAAACAGTAAGGAGATACTACTATATACCTGTTAGAATGACTGAAACTGAAAAAACTCCTCATGCCATATTTTGGTGAAAACAGAGGTTTTGTTTGTTCCTGTATCTTCCATGCTTGGGATGCTGCCTTCTAAATAAGCGCTTTGAAAGAACACTGGTTGCTCATTTTCCAAAGCACTGTGTGATAAGTGTGTGTGATAGATTGAATTTATACTTAGCATAATTTTATAAGTATTATAGCCATTATTTTGAAAATCATTTTTAAATTTGAGTATTTTACCTATGAAAAGTATAAGATGTTTGGCCAAACATAATCCCAAAGATAGACTTAGTCTTCTTTTTCTAAATCTATTTTTATTATCATCATAGTAGCTTTTTATTGTGGTTTTATAAGAATACAGAATGTATGAAAAAGAGAAAGGGTGATGTGAACTTGCCTGCCTCTCTTACATTTTCCTTCCCACTTAGGATTGCTTACTTAAACTTATATGATATAGTAATTTTTAAAAATCCCAGAAGTTAGCTCTGCCACTGGCAGGCTCTGCAACCTTGGCTAAGTTATATAACTAGCCTATGCCTCTGTCTTATTGGGGGATTCCTATGAGGAATACATGAGTTTATTTAATATTGGTAAATCACTCAGAATAGTGCTTGGCATAGAAGGACTCAATAAATGCTAATTATTACTTTTAGTGTTTTTATTAGGCTTAAATGATACTGTGCATGTAAAATGTCTAGTAGAGTATCTGGCATTTATTTAGTGCTCAATAAATGCTAGTGGCTCTAATTTAAATATTCAGATGCCAGTATATCTGAAGAGACTGTGCCTTTGGATCTCTGCGTTTGTCATATCTTTAGTGAATTTGTTTTAGGACATGGAGATATTTCTAGTTTCTACATTGGCCTTTCCTAATAGGTACCAGCTACAAAGTTACAGAAATTTGGATGTGTAATTATTTTCTCATTTGTAAGTTTAGGTGATTTGTTAGGCCACTGTCTTCAAGTTTATGTTTAATTTTATTATTAAAAAGTATAGGTCTTTGACTGACATCATAATTTAGCATAGTAATTTTTTTTTGACAAGGCCTGTCTCTAATCTTTATTCTCTTTTTTGCTACCTCCTTATAGGCTTGTGGAATCTTGTTTCTCTCTTTTCCAACCTTTGTTTATTTGTGTTGATGCCCTTTGCCTTTTTCTTTCTGGAATCAGAAGGTTTTGCTGGCCTGAAAAAGGTAAGTGAATCATATTTTGGAATTAAATTTGTCAAATTAAGAAGTATATGTCATTCATGTTGAACCAGTAAAAGCAGGCTTGATACAACCATTTGAAATACAAAAATTTTAATTAATAATGACATCTTATTAATATTAACCATGTTGACAGTAATATTAATAATATTGCATATTGAATGGTTTTGTGTGCCCACAGGGAGGAAGTCATCTTCTGACCTTTGAATGTTTTTATAGTATGTGTAAACTTGGGAGTATTTGTTTGTAGAGAATAAAGCTGATAAGATAGCCGTTCTTCCTTTCTTAGGCTCTCTCTCATTTAGTTTAAAGCATGACATGAAATTCTCAAAATATAAAAACATACCTTGATGTAAAAGTTATTTTATATCTAGTGTTCTCAGGAGAGTAGCATATTATAAAACCAAACATGCCTTGTAGATAGTCAGATTTCTCAAGATACTGTGAGTTACTGATCTTAGTGAATGTGGGAGGTTGGAAGTGAGCAAAACAAGAGACTTTGCAAGAGCATCTTAAACAATCATTCCAGACCATATCAGTGATAGTAACTTCATTTGTCTTTGAATATAACATTTTAAAGTGAAACGAATGATATTTCTGTTTATAGCTGTGGAGGTCTTTGCTATAAACATATGGAATATAATACAAAGATTTAAGTAGTTAATCCTTTTTGGCAAAAATGAGTTCTAAGTTACAGTTTATAGATACATTACATCTTTTTAGTTTTTAGTTCTGTTCGTATTGTGATATATGAAGTGAAGGTATATGCCTATGTATCTTACTGTTGAATAATACTATAGTGCCAGTTCAGTAAACTTGGCAAGGGAAGCTGTAAACTGAATTTTTATGACTTTTTATTTCATATAGCTTTTATAGGTACTTAGGAATGAAATTGTTTAGTCTCACATTTTGACAGGTCTTCTGATTTTAAACCTTAAGTACAGCACTTTTTAGATCTATGTGTTGAAGGATGCCAAGAAAGAGTCACTGAGAGGTGATAAAGTATTGTTTTAGTGGATGTACCTTTTTGCTTTCTAGATATTATTCCATACTTGAATAGTTCAAAGCTGAAAACTCAGAGCTGATTTTATATATAGTAAATGTACTGAGATCAGAATGGATGGATGTATTTGGTAGTCAGAGCTGACATTGAGAAAACTGGCTTTGATATATTGGAATTGTTTTTTATCAATGTATTTGAATTATTTAAGTCGTGTATAATGTGAAAGAATTGTATAGTTTCAGTTTAAAAAGCTCTTTGTTTATGACTTCTTGAAGAAATTATAGGAGTTTTGCTGAATGGGATTTAGTGAAGACCTTCCTTTTATAAGGAGAAAACTGAGGTCCAAATATATTAGATGTTATTAAATTGTCTAAGGGCCACATATGTACAATACCAGAACTGGTACTAAAACCTAGGGTCACTTTTAACCATCCCAGAATGGTTGTGTCAACACTATGGAGTTTATTGAGGCCGCCCGAGTGGATGAGGTGGCCAAGGACAAATGGGGCTGGAGCAGAACAGAGGACTACTATATGGCTGCTAGCAGAGGAGGGAAGCAAAGGAGACTGCTAAGCAGGTCCTGTCAGAAAGCAGGGAAGCAAAAGGAGTGTGGTTTTGTGGAAGCCAGAAGACAGAGTATATAGAAGAATAGAATGTAAAATATTGTTTTAAAGAGGGCTGGAAAGAATGAACATCAAGAAGTGAGAGCATAGCAGACACTTGAGAAAGTGATTACTGTATAATTTTAGAACCAAAGCTTTTGATAGATATTCATTCATTCAGCAGAGTTTTACGAAGCACCTACTAGGACTAGCACCTATTACGCTACGATAGGACCTTGCTGGGGACAGAAATGAAAAGACAGGGCTCCTGCCTTCCAGAGAGAGACGGAAGAAGAATGGGACGTGGTGTGATGAACTTTTATACAGCCCGCTGTGATGGGAGGCACTGAAAGGAGTAAAAGTCTTGATTTGCATAGGGAATTGGGGAAGGTTTCACAGGAGGAGTCGGCCTGCACTTCAGCTGAGACTTGAAGCAATGAGCAGGCTTTTGCTGGAGTGTGACATTCCAGGCTTGAGCAAAGGCGTGGATTCTGACTGGATTGAGGGAATGGCTGACACTTAGCTATAGAACGGAGAATTGGTGAGAGATCAGGGTACATGGAATCTTGTTGGGGTCACATCCTGGAGGCCTTGAATGCTCTGCCAGTTAGTTTGGATTTTGTGCTATAGATAACAGGGAGTTGGCAAAAGATTTTTGAAAAAGATTTTTGCATCTACTGTTTTATTTAAGTATAGGGATAAATACACATGTCGGCGTTTAAGCATATGTCACTAAGGGAAGGAGTACATGCAGCACCCAATGTGAAGCACTGTGTTTTGTAGCGATATCACCATATTGCATCAGTCATGCACCTACTCCTGTTGAACAGAGTGTTGCAACAGATGTCACCGACATTGCTGTGTTGATGTTTGCTTTCAGTATGCAAATTGCTCTTTCGTCCTGTTTCCACCTCGTGTGTAATCTTACCAAGTACAAAAACAATTGGTAAAGCTCAGTGTTAAGTGTAGTTTCATACTTGAAAGTAGTATACATGTCTCTACCTAATTTGTACTCCTTAAAAAATTCTGGTTTTTAGTTAAATAGATTATTTAAAAAAAAACAGTGTGTAATGTGGGCAGACTTCTTATCTCCAAATTGTTTCCCTCCCTTGTTGTGAACTAACCAACCAGAAGAGGGACTTGGCTACATTTATTGGAGCAGAATTACCATCTCTAGAATAAAAACACTGACAGAAGTCCCAGTGACGTGTCACTGTTCTCTTGTTCCCCTTGTAGACTGAGGTCCGAGGGGAGAAGCAGCTTGAGGAGGGAAACAGGAAGCTGGTGGAAGATATTTCGCGCCTGTAACTGTGCAGCATTCTTTCCTCTGAGTTTCTTACGGCTAGTCTGTCTGTACACACTGAAGAGAATATTCCTTCCTAAGCACATCTTTGACTGTGCTGGTGTCTTCAGAATCCCCCAAGATCACCAGCTCCATTTTTGGATCTCAGAGGGGACTGATATGTTGGATGACTGTAGGGTACAGTCACCTTGGCCAGTCCAGGTGATTCCCCAGCTCAGCAAAGGATTGAAAGGGGGGCAAGGAGAGGGCTCAGGATGGTTGGTTACAATTTGTCTGACTTGCATCCCTGGACAATGACTGGGAGTTGTAGGAACCAAATGAAAGGAACTTGGTCTTTAAAGCTGTTAGAGGAGGGAAGGGAAAATGGGGCTGTAGCCCGAAGGCAGAAGAGGCAGAACGATCCTGCTCTTTGTGGTGGAGGAGAAGGGGCCTGTGGCAGACAGATGGGAGGGTAAGGGTGCTAAGGTACGAAGATGTGCCCTTTGAGTCTCGAAGCCTGGGCTAGCTGTTTCATCTGGACCTCAGGTTCCCTTTCTGTAAAATGGGTATAGTAATGATTGTTACCTTACTGTATTATTTAAAAAATTAAATGAGAAGAGATTATTCATGTAAAACACATAGCCCAGGATATGTTAGCTATTAGTGCCATCATTCTAGAGTTTAATGCATTTCACCAATAAATGTTCTATGGGATCATCAGAAAGCAACTGAATACAGTATAGTCAATTCTTAATTATTCACATATTATCTTCAGCAATTTTAAGGTTACAAATTATTTTTCCTATTTTGAAATGGCATGGACTGAAGCAAAATCAAACCTGCTTGAAGATAAGGTGCATTCCAGGCTCTATTAGAATTGTTTGGAAAGCTTTAAAATTAAGGTAATCATGACATATTATAGTAAATATTCATATTTTTCAGTTTTAAAATCAGTTACTTAAAAGTTGCAAGGGTTATTAGCATTGCATGGTTAAGTCTTAATGTGTAAAAAGTATGTGTTTAAGCCTTTCATTGTTACAGCTTTTTCTAATATATGATCCTAGGAGTTGACTTGTGCAGGTTTTATGTAATGTTTGTTAAGATCTATAGTTCTTTACACAGTATTGTAGACTGTATCCCAGACTTTAACTGCTGCCTCATTGAAGCGAATGTATCACAGACAGTCACTGACATGTTTAACACAGCTGGCTAGCAAGGCTATTCCTTTGTGTACATGCTTTAAAGCTCTTTGCTCATTGGCATTAGACACATCTAGTTCCGAAGGGATGTTGAAGAGGGCTTAGAAAACACTTCTAATTGGTAGATTCAGCACAATGATTTGAGTAATGACAAACTTGAAATATGGTTAAGTTAAATTTCTTTTTTATTCCTTTGGCCACCCTCCTGGTGCTGTTTTACTATGTCTAAGTCTGGTGGAGTCCCTAAATGGCATATGGCTCCACCATACTCCCATTGATTCCCCTGGGCAATCGATTTTAAAACAGCCCCTTGCATATTGTGCCGAGTCGCGGAAATTGGCCACTAGCCACGGGCGGATGCAGAGCTTGAATTGAAAATCAAATTAAGCAGAATTCTCTACTTAGTTTTTAATTAAACCACTATGTTAATTCAAACAGGACATTTTAGGCCTGGGGGGTTGACCATGCCCTTTTAAGGGCCTTAAATAAGCCTTTCTTCTCTCTCCTTACCAAGGTGCATGTTTCTATTTTATTAGGACCATCTCCTCACTATTCCCATTCTTTATATTTGCAAGGGTTAGAGAATGTAAATGGTTTTGATAAAACAAAACATTATTTTAGTAAGAAGGTAACTTTTATCTTAGAACTCTAAATAATTGTTAGCACTTAAATATTTATCAAATTCATATTATTTTGTAGTCACCTCTGTGTATTCTGTCAAGCATTATATCTGTTCATGTGTGTTTGAACCTGATCCCTTGCTTGCATCTGAATGCTTGTTTGAACTCTGATAAAAAAAAAAGGTTGCATCTTCTGGGAGTTGTGTTTTGTGGTGGAGATGCTTTCTCCTCAGTTTTTATCTTGGTCACTCAGGCCTATATACCAGGGTACAGGGTATGGGGGCCAATAGCACTGCTGTTCCTGTCACACCTCAGATCAGCTGTGTGGTTTTTCTCTTCCCATTCTGCTTCAGAGAGACCTCTGGATTATGTGGGATGATGTCAGAAGATGTTTGCTGATTGCTTCGTGAACCTCTGGCCAGAGGTGAAATAGGAGTTATGAAATATTTATTTCATATTATATTTTAACATCTTACTTTGAGTTCAGATGTTATGAGGCAAAAATTCAACAGTTTAATGAAAGTGAAAAAAGTATAATCAGTGACAGATTAATTCACAAACTAAAGATGTTTCTGGGAGTAACTTTATATTGTGCCTCACCTTAATGCCTATCTTTGGTTTGAAGTCTTGGCATAAAATTTAACATAAGCGACAGCAACATCCTGACCAATTATCCAAGCTATCCAGACATCCCCAAATGTCCAGAACATAGCACACGGTCTGTAGGATTAAGAGGTTAACTCCTATAACTTCAAACGAAGTGCTTGATAATAAAAGCAAAAAGTACAGAATTTGAGGTGACTTCCTTTCCTAATTAATCAGACTGACCAGGTGGAAGCGAGGAGCCCGGTGCCGGTGCTGGGAAGGCCTATAAAGCTGAGCACTGTGACAGCACAATGGAGGAGGAACAGAGGTTGTTTTAATATGTTTCTATCCTGTGTCACAGTGTGAAATTGTCCTGGTTTATGTCCCTTTTGGCAAACTTACATAAAAGTGACCTCGTACTGTATTTTATGACCAGATGACTTTTTCCCCCCAGTGGCTAATTTGTATCAGGCCTCCATCTGAAAGAGACACAGAAATGAGTAGGAAGTCCAGCTTGGTCTCAGGGAGCTTTCATTGCATTCTTTCATTATTTTTGCTCGTTTTTGCCACTGATCATCCATAAATTGTTGGACATGAGTGAATAAGGAAGTGCTGCTTAGTGTTAGTGGCACATGCGCGTATTTGGCCTGGTTTTTGTGGGTGAGAGGAAATCACATACAAAAAGGAAAACTCCTGCTGGGAAACTTGCAAGGAAATTTACCTTGGGTGCGTTTTGATCTTGGTGTTTATTACAGAAAATGGAGTCATATCTCACTAACTATTGTTATGTGTTAATTTGATTTTCCCAACACCTTCAAGAAAAAAAATCATTCAGCAATTTTTAATAGAATTCCTCTGTCCTCTCCACTTGGGAGCACTCATTGTTTTCCATAGAAACAACATGGATAAAGATGATTGTTTTTAAAATATTTGATTCTGGTAGTGTTGTTATGCTCAGGGTTCTTTTCGGAATTGTTAATCTACTGTAAAAGGCATGGTTATAACGATTCATTGAAGCTTGGCATATGGGATCTCAGAGAAGGATATATAAAAGTGTTACTTTGAGGAAAAGAATACATTTGTTTTATGTAAAATTATTTGAGTTTATAAAGATTTTGAATTAAAAATCATTTAGTTCATGAAATGATCTTAATTTTGTCACTATTCTTAGTACAATTGCATATTGGTGGGAACTAAATTATAATTTCAATAACAGTAACTGTTACTGTTAAATAGCAGCTGTATTTCTAAAAGATATCACTGGGACCCATATACTTCGAGATGATATGAGTGTTGAATTGGACCATTATATAGCACTTTCATCTTTCTGTCCACCTATCAAAAAATGAAAGCTTTCTACTTTAAGGCTAAATGTTCTCTTTATTTGTATAATAGTATAGTGGACAAATTGTGAGCTTTGGCATTTAGAATACCTGACTTAAATCCTGACTCTTCTCCTTACTAACATGGGACTTCAGGCATGTTTCTTAGTGTCTGTGTCTGAAAAATGGGCTGGCAGTACTTACCTTCGTGTGGGGTTGCTGAGGGTCTGGTTTGTCTCACCTACCATATGAAATGCAGTAGGAGCAGCCACTGAGTAGGTGCTTAAATGTATTGGCTATGTGGAAGTTGATAATGAAACATCAGGAAGGGTTGTGTAGGATTATTTTTTACATATGATAGCAAAGCTACATATAAGAAATTACAGTGGTGTCTACATAGTCAGCTTTATTTATTTACTTCTTGAAATAGAAACTGTTTTATCTTATAATAGTGTAAGTTGTAAAAAACATAGGTATTATATTTAATAGGTTACTAAAGTTCAAACTTCATTTTATATGACGATTAAATTATTAACTAAAGTCTCACAATTTTGGGCTCTTTGTTAAATGAGGAATAATTTTAGTATGGAGGAAATAAAAAGATAGGTTCAGATTTTAAAGTAATTATACTCTTAATTAAATTGGCCCTACTACGTCCAACATCCATGAAACAACTTTATGGAAATAATCATTGTCAATTAGAGTCTCTTTTCCAAAACTTTTTTTGCGGGGGACTTGAAAACTATCTACTCTTAGTTGGAATAAACTTTATTTGAAAGTAAAATTAATGTCTAATTTCATGCTGACTAGAGAGCTGCTTACCTGGTTATGGCACGTTATGGCACATGCCCACGGTTCACAGGGTGGCTGGAGTTTTGACTATTAAAATCTTCTGTTTGGCATTTAAACATATTTATTTGTCTATAAAATAATTTACTTAGCGGGCGCCTGGGTGGCTCAGTGGGTTAAAGCCTCTGCCTTCGGCTCAGGTCCTGATCTCAGGGTCCTGGGATCGAGGCCCGCATAGGGCTCTCTGCTCAGCAGGGAGCCTGCTTCCTCCTCTCTCTCTCTGCCTGCCTCTCTGCCTGCTTGTAATCTCTCTCTGTCAAATAAATAAATAAAATCTTTAAAAAAAAATAATTTACTTAGCATTGTGCGATGTTAATCTTCTGATCTCTATGAAATGTTTGCCAGTATATAGTTGAAACTGGTATATTACTTTACCAACCCATTTATTTGGCCCATTTGTAAGAGAAATAAATGTTGTATAATCTGATACAGGCAATTGTTATTGTTAGTTTTGACATTAGGGAATATTTTAGGTTGTGAAATACCTTCTTTTCTTTAAAACTGAAGTTATTAGCAGTTTCAGTACTTAAAAATTTATTGGTTTGCACATCTGGTAAGCAAAGTAAGTTCTTATCTAGAAAGACAAGTGCTTACTGTTCTAGAATAATTGAATTTTAAAGCACTGAATTGTCTGAGATGTATATATGCATATATGAATATATATATTCATATGAAACACGAATTTTTGTTCTTTTTGTTATTAAAAATAAGATTAGCAGGCAAAAACTGAAAAAATGAGGCTATATCAACAGAAGAAAAAGTTAGAATTAAGTATTGGAACGACCAATTCATAGAAAAATTTCCTGTTACCTTTCTTAGAACACAAAGAAGAAATTTGAAGTTGTTTAGAATGCTAGATTTAAATACTTGTATACTTTCATATTTTAGTTGGGATTACTTGATATTTAGTGCTTCTCTTACGCATTAATCAGTGAGTATTAATTTTTATTATAAGCAGTTGATTTTTAAAACAGACTTGGGAAGAGCTTTAAATTTTTTAAAGCTTTTTTGAGTTATCAGAAAGATTTGTCTGATCTCTTGATGATTTTTGTTTTCTTAAGTGCCCAGAATTTAATTATACTTCTGATTTATTTTTTTAGAAGAGATATAATAACGTACCTTACCTTGTAATAAGAACTTAGTGCATTAGATAACTTAAAAATACTGGATTCACTACTATTAATAACTTCTGAATAAGTGTTCTGAATGTTCCTCTTTTCTTTTTGCCATTACTTTCGTTCAGGCTTTGTCATTTTTTACTTGGATTATATAAACCACTGTCCTACTGTTTTTTCTGCTTCCAGTTTCCTTCCTATACAGTATAATCTCCACACTGTCTTCCAGCATTGTTTTCTTAATGATACTGTGTAACTCACCTCCATAAAATCTTTTTATAGTTTTTAACTGCCAACAAAATGGAGCCTAAAATCTGTAATATTATATCTAGAACCCTGGACATTTGGCTTACATCTGTCCTTTAGGCCACATTTTTCAGGAGGCTCCCCTATTCCCCAAGCTGTATCCCACTGAACTCCTCACCTTGTCCAGTACTTTCCAGGTGCTTTCATGGCCTCCTTGTCTTCATGTGCTGTTCTGCCAGGAAGCCCTCATCTCACTTCCAGGTGGAATCTGTCTTTAAGTGCTACCTCCTGGTGCTCCTTAAGTCTTTCTGGTGGGCTTCCTTTGTGGTTACCTGCTTCCTCCCCCTGCAGTAGGGATTATAATTTTATTGTGGTTGTTTGTAAGAGTGTCTTTTTCTCATATTTACCATGGTCTTCCCAAATATATGTACTTAGCCTACTGCAGAGAAAGCTTTTATACAGGAAAAATGAAGCATAAAAGCTGAGTAGGTCTTAGGTCCCATTGATTTGTCAGACGAAGGATCTAAAAATGCATCAATGCTCCCCTTTCTGGAGGGGGCTGTTTATAGGTTTCTGCATGGTTATCTTTTAGGCTGTGTTATTTTTAGAATCATTTCAGAACAATAACACAAAAGAAGCCATGAGAGATTGCGTTGTTTTGGTACGGCTTAGGGTTTTAGTCTGGAACCTCCAGGTTAAATTATAATGAGGCTCTTCACTGAGTCTTTACCATCCTTGGCTTGGTTTACAAAACTGTATCTCCCCCACCCCTATCCTGGTTCTTTAGCTGGCTGTTGGGAATGAGCCCCACAGTCACCACCGTGTTTGCCTATTGGGTGAGACTGGTAGTTCCAGGTCTCTCGCTGTGCTGGAGCTCAGACTGAATGCAACCTGCTTGCCAGGATGTTGACCACCTACTAGGGTGTGAGCCCCTTCCTTTTCCTGGCCACACCCTGCAAGGGCCACATGTTCAGCAGCTGAGCTTTCTTCTGCCCATAGTGCTCCATTCCCAGTTTTCTTCTCCGCCGGGCCTGTCAATGGAGGGCTAGCACGCCTCCTGGGTTGGAGTGTCTCAGAAGCAGGAAGACAGATGCTAGTGTTTACTTGTGATAGAAATTGATGAAAAGTCAAAGTAAACTTTGAAAATAGTGTTAATATTGTTAACCTAGTATCTTATGTGCCAAATCTAATTCTTACAGAGAATAGGAACTGTTCTTTTCTCCCTGCAGCCAGGTATTGTTGAAGTTCATGCTTGGTTTGTATTTCATTGTTTTTAAACTGCTTTCATATATTTCACTTGGTCTGTTAAATATCTGAGAAGTAACCAAGGCAGATTTTATTGCACACTTCTTATAGGGGACGTCTTGGAAAACTTCCAGAACGTAGTCCGTGGCACAGTTACTACTAGACTCTGAAGTGTGTTTTTTCTCTGTGTTAGTATTTACTAATCAAATAGTTCTCAAACCTTCTATAGATTAGAGAAGGGTTACTGCAGTGCAGTTCTAAAAAGATATCACATACTGTTTCTGTTTTTAAAAAATCAATAAATATATATTTTTTCCTTAAAAGAAAACATCTTCAGAGCTTGTGAATGTGGATTTGGTGAGATTGCCAGGTTTTGTGTATTTCCAGGGAGCATGCTTATGGTTCCAGTACTCGACTGACTGACCACTCATGTGAACCTCACAAGCCACAGTAGTGGTTTTGAACACTGTGTGTTTTCTTTTTAAAAAATTCTTAGTCATTTAGTGCTATAATGAATGATTGTTTAAATACCATGAATCTAAGGGCCACTGCAGTGTGGATAAAGAGCATAAAACTAATGATGAGACAAATCATGATTCTGCAGACACACCCAGTAAATCCTCACTGGGTTGTGGTGAAGGTATATGCCTCATTAAAGAGTCTGTACTGCACATTAAGATGGCCCTGGAACTTCAAAATTAATGCTAACCAGAGAAAACTGAATAATAATTTTGCCTAATTTGGCTTTTATGTACTAAAAATAAACAACTTGGGCCTGGAGTGTTATTTATTGAGAAACATTTGCAAATAACTGCCTGAAATCTTCTCTTACTTAAATATGTAGAAATAAAATATGAAGGTTATAAAAAATAGTTTTTTAAAAGTTAGAGATGTTAGAGTATAAAAAATTCTATAAGTTGTAATGCATAGAGAAATTTTAGTCTATATATTTTATACATAAGGCTTTGTTTGGGTCTGGTTATATGATGTTCGATGTCAACTCATGAATTTCCTTGCAGTGTTAAATAGAAGCAAGTCAAAAATTTAACTGTATAACCAAATCCCTCTATGATTAAATGCATAGATAAGTTCCAGGAAAGCAAGAAAATCTCCAAAGACCAAACTGAACAGGTACCACCAAACCTGAATGGTAAGTGAGTAGGTGATGCCCTGGCTGCATTGGTCAGGACAGCGAGGTAGTTACACGGTGACAGAGGGTCTTAGGTGCATAGAGGCAAGGAGAGGGAACTGAGGCCCCACTGAAAGCCTTCAGCAAAAGGGCCTCCTCATTTAACACGCGCGCGCACACACACACACACACACACACACACACACACACACACACACACTCACACACTCACACACTCACACTCACACCCCCGTCCTTTGCCCACTGATAGGGGAAGACTGTACTGTCAGCCTTTGTTCTGGGCAGAAGTCTCCCCTGAGAGTTCCTCCACAGGCCTTTACCTCCTAGGAGTTGGGGTTCAGTATTTAATACCTGCTGGGAAACCCCAAGATAGGAAATTACCATAAAAGTTGTTTCAAAACATTATGTATCATTTTGTCATTTTAACTTAATGTATAATACTTTTGAGTAAATTCTAGGTAAAAGTGGTTTATGTAAATATATAATTAAAGTTGGTTTTAGAAAGTTCATTTAATATAACTCAAGATTCGTAATCCATATATGTTTTTGACCTGGCCCTATTTAACTATGACATGTACTGTTTAATGACCTCTAAATTAATTGTGTGAGAAAACTCAGGACTTGACCATAAATGTTACATAAACAGGCCTAAGTGAAACCTGGTCTCATTTCATCCTAGCTTTTGTACATTTTAAACTTACGCTCTTTCTTACTGATTTGATATTGGTTTAGTTCGTTAAGTTTTATCATCCCTCAAAGCCAAGAATGAATAATGCAGTCTTTTTTATTTTACCTACCCTTTTCTGTGAGTTTTTACAAAGAGCTAGTATTTTAATCTATGTAGTTAATTTTGTGAGGTGATTAAAAGAATGAATGAATGAATTTTTCTCTGTATTTGGATTTTTTCAATTATAATTCAATTTTTCTCTATTGTATTCAATTTATATAAGAATATTACTTATCTATTAAAATATTTTATTATGTTCTGATCTTTTCTATATTTATTATCTATATTTTTGGGCTTTTTTTTTTTTAAAGATTTTATTTATTTGAGAGGGAATGAGAGCGAGTGAGCATGAGGGGGGGGAAGGTCAGAGGGAGAAGCAGACCCCCTGCTGACCAGGGAGCCCCATGCAGACTATCCTGGGACTCCAGGACCATGACCTGAGCTGAAGGCAGTCGCTCAACTAACTGAGCCACCCAGGCGCCCAGGACTTTTTGACTGGAAGCTTATGGCTCTTAGAATCACAAGGAGACAAACCATTAGAGACTCTTAATCTCACGAAACAAACTGAGGGTTACTGGGGGGTGGGAGGGTAGGGATAGGGTGGCTGGGTTATGGACATTGGGGAGGGTTTGTGCTATGGTGAGTGCTGTGAAAGGTGTAAGCCTGATGATTCACAGACCTGTAATAAAATTTAAAAAATTATAAAACAAAAAACAAAAAACATACTAAAAAAAAATCACTGCTTTTTTCTTATTTTCCCGTTTTTTTAGTCTATAATTTCTCCATAGATTTGATACCATCTGCTTTCTATCATTTAGGGATTTCTTAATGTTATTAGTCTACTGATGGCAGTCGTATCTTCTAGCATAATTCATTCAGTTGATTCCTGTTGGTCACTTACTGTATACTTGGTGTCGTTGCAGCTGCTTGGGATGGCGCAGATTAATTGATTGATTATTATATATTTTTCCTGTCTTCCATGATAATCCATCATCTTGAACCAATCTCCCTGATTCTTCTTTTCTTTCTACCTGGCCCTTTATCTGGAATACATTATTAATTTGCTAATTGTTAATTTGGGGACATTCTTTGGCCTTTTCCAGATTGGGAGGTTTTGTGGTCTCTGCTTGAATTGGCTCTGATTTTGTCAGCAAATATGGAGGCCCAGTCTTTTCTTTTGGCCTCTCCTCTTTAGCTTTGTAAACTGTTTTAGCCTCCGTGGCCTTACAGTTCAAAGAAGATCTTTTCCAGTCTAATGTTCATAAATCCTCAAGATTCCAGGATGATTTCTATAAATGTATAAATCCTTCCTGAATGCAACCCTTAATGTTTACTTTTCCTATGTCTTTGTCAGGCTTGCATGAAGCATACTCATGAGGCTGATGATTTTGTTTGATTATCCTATGTATCTTGAATTCTGTTATTTTTTCATTAATATTTTAATTTTAATTTAAAAATTTTCATAGGAAGCCAATTAATCTGACATTGTAGTTTATATCATTCCAAATTACCGGTCAATATTTGTATTTGGAGTATTGTGTAATTATAATTAGTACGTACATATATTTTATAGCCTTTTTACTTTAATAATTTATTTTGCATACATAAATTTTCTGGTGCCAGGAAGAGTTGTCCAAGACATGGAAATGGGCAGAGGAGATCCTGGGTGTTCTGTTAGTGGAGTCCTAGGCTTTGTGTAGAGGACCATGGTGGTCATCTGATTTTGCAAAGGTGTGTACCTTTGCCTGATTTTCTATTGACTTGGCTATTTTACATCTCTTTAGGGTTAGAGCTAACTTGTAGGAAAGTAAGAGCAATGAAAATGAGTTTGTCTGATAGAATTGATTTCTTTTCTATACAAAAGATAGCCCCAAACATTTTATTATGTTGTCCCATAGGATACTATCCAGTTTTGCATCTATTAGCGAATTGGTTTTAGCATTTCCAGTTATTTAAGTATATCTCTGTTTTTCACATTCTTCTTTGACCTGGTCTTAACAAAAATTAAAACCATCTGGCTCTGCTGGTAAAGGATGTGAGGAATAGAAAGGATCAGGGTACTCAGAGGGGAACTGCAGTTAGCAAGCAGCTGTAATACCTACTGTAGGCTGACATAGAAAATGGGGGAAAGGAAAAGTGAATTGGGGTAAATCGGAGGGGGAGACGAAAGATGAGAGACCGTGGATTCTGAGAAACAAACAGGGTTATGGGGGGGTGGGTGAGCTTGGTGGTGGGTATTAAGGAGGGCACGTATTGCATGGAGCACTGGGTGTGGTGCATAAACAATGAATCTTAGAACACTGGGAAAAAAAAAAAAGATCTTCACCCTTTCCCTCTCAGTAACTTAGAGAAACCAATGCTCATGCCTCAGGCACAGGTGTCTGCCACGACCGAAAGTCTGGGCATCATGTTTTCTTTGTTCATGTCCTCACAGTACTTGCATCCTCTTTTCTCCCTTGCATGATCCCTTCGAAGGCTTCCCTTGTGGGGGGGGGGGAAGGGTGTCTCACCTCTATTTCTTAATAAACCCTGTACCATTCTGCATTCCCCTCCCCCCCAAAAGATAAAAAAGAAAATGGGGGTTCTGGTGGTAGAGCGTCCAGTAAATACTTACAAGTGTCCACCAAGATACAAGCTATAGAGACATGTCGCTCAGACCCAGATCCTGCCTATCTAGATCTACTTTCTAGATCCATTTACTAGTTCTACTGTCACCAGAGTCAGGAGGTGATAAAGAGAACCAGGAGGGACACAAAAACTCTTAAATATAAAGACGAGCAGGGATTCAGAAAATGACCTGGATTCTGGGAAAAGCCAACGCTGTGAGAGGTACCAGACTCAATGTATTACTCAGAATAAATAGAAAACAAAGAAAATAGAAACAAAAGATTTCAGGGAGATTTAAAAATATTTGCTCTAGCATTTCAGACATTTTTTTGGCAGAGGAAATAAAGGATATTTTATTCTCAATATTGCCAGAAATGAAAGTTCTACAGTCATTCTGATTTTAAAAAAATCAAGTCCAGACAGTTTGTAGGATATTTTTACTAGATGTCAAAGAATAGATAACTTCAGTTTCATACAAATTTGTTCAGAGATTTGAAGATGGAACACTCACAGTTTTATGGGACTAATATAATCTTGATAGTGAAAGTAGACCAGGTTAGTATAAGAAAGGATCACTATAAACCATTCTTAATTGTGAATACTTGTGAATCAGAAAATATTAAGCTGAATTCAGCCATGTATGCAAAAAATCATCATCAAAGAAAATTTTATTTCAGGTATGCAAGATTGGTTTCACATTAGAAAATCTATGGCTACAATTCATATTAGGAAAGTATATGAGAGAAAAAAAATCAATCAAGCACCTCCAAAGAGACACAAAACACATTTAGCAAAATCAGTAACCATTCATGATTAAAAAGCAAACTAAAAATTTGAGTGAACTTTCTTAATTAATAATGGATATCTACTCTAAGTCTGTAACTGGCATTGTACTTAATGGTAAAATGTAGAAAGTATTTACTTTAAAATTGGGATGCCAGGGCACCTGGGTGGCTCAGCGGGTTAAAGCCTCTGCCTTCCACT
Source organism: Ailurus styani (assembly GCA_002007465.1). Classification (NCBI taxonomy): domain Eukaryota; kingdom Metazoa; phylum Chordata; class Mammalia; order Carnivora; family Ailuridae; genus Ailurus; species Ailurus styani. The sequence continues at coordinate 900,491 of LNAC01000193.1, forward strand.
CAGATCATGATCTCAGGGTCCTGGGATTGAGCCCCGCATCGGGCTCCTTGCTCAGCAGGGAGCCTGCTTCCTTCTCTCTCTCTCTCTCTCTCTCTCTCTCTGCTCTCTGCCTACTTGTGATCTCTCTCTCTGTGTCGAATAAATAAAATCTTTAAAAAAAATAAAATTGGGATGCCATCTGAAATCCTTTATTTCTAGTAATAACACTGTAATGGAGTTACTAGTAGTACAGTTAGACAAGAAAAGGAAAAATGGAAAGGTTAACAAATATTATTAACAGATGTAATATTATCTATTGAAAAATCCCATAGAATCTAAGAATAAATTATTAATTCAAATAAAATTTATCAAGGAACCTGGATGTAAGATTAACATAGCAAAAATTAATATAGATTAAAATAGAAAATTAATATAGAAAAATCAGTAAACAAAGAAATAAGCAACAAAGAAAATCTAATTAAAAAATTTTTGTAGTAGCAAGATAGCCTAAGATATTTTGAAATAAATCAGACAAATGATATAAAGAATCTAATATATGGAAACAAAAAATCTCATTGAAAGATGATATAGGAGGGCGCCTGGGTGGCTCAGTGGGTTAATGCCTCTGCTTTCGGCTCAGGTCATGATCTCAGGGTCCTGGGATCGAGGCCCGCATCGGGCTCCCTGCTCAGCGGGGAGCCTGCTTCCCCCCCTCTCTCTCTGCCTGCCTCTCTGCCTCCTTGTGATCTCTCTCCCTCTGTGAAATAAATAAATAAAATCTTTAAAAAAAAAAAAAAGAAAGATGATATAGGAGACTTAAATGGATAGGTCGTTCTGTGTTTATGACTTTCTTTATATGGTAAGAATAACAGTTCTCAAATTATTTTTTAGAATCAATGCAATTCTAAAAAACATTCCAACAGGTTATCTTAAAGATTGTGATAAGCAGATAGTAAAATTCTTATGGAGAAATAGAGAGTTAAGAATGGCCAAGGCAATTTTGAAGAACATGGTGATGGGGCTTATTCTATCAAATAAAAAAGGAGCAGAAGACTGGAATAGACACGTCTCCAAAGAAAACATACACGTGGCCAATAAGCACATGAAAGACCTCGGCAGCACCAGTTTTTGGGGAAACGTAAGTTAAAACCACAGTGAGGCACTTCTTCACACCTATTAGTATGGCGGCTAACAACAACTGCAAAAAACCCCAGAACAATAACCAGTACTGGTAAGGGTGTAGAGAGAATGCGACTCTTGTACACTGTTGATGGGGATGTAAGATTGTGTAGACACTGTGGAAAACAAGCAGTATGGTGGTTGCTCAAAAAATTAAAATGGAGTTATTATATATGATCCAGCAATTCCATTTCCGGGTATATACACAAAAGAATTGAAAGCAAGAACTCCACAGATACTCATTTATTCATTTATAAAAGTTTTAATTCAAATTCTAGTTAGTTAACAGAGCGATGTTACTTTCAGGTGTACGACATAGTGAAACACTTCATATGCCAGCTGGTGCTCAACAAGTGCACTCCTTCATCCGCGTCACCGGTTTCACCCATCCTCCCACCGACCTCCCCTCTGCTAGCCAGTGAGGCTGGGGTCCTCGTACTCCGCTGCCATCTTCCTCTCTTCCCTTCACAGATCTTTATACGCTTCTTTCCTAATTGCCAGAAGGTGAAACTACCCAAGTATCCACCCGTGGATTAATAGATGAACAGACTGTAGTGTGCATCTACAATGGGCTATTATTTCCTCTTAAAAACTGAGGGCATTCCGACATGTGCTGCGACATGGGTGAACTTGAGAGCATTATGCTGACCGAGGTGAGGCTGACGCAGCAAGGTCGATACTGTGACACCACCTGCATGAGGTCCCGAGAATGGTCACATTCATGGGGAAAGAAAATAGGATGGTAAGTGCTAGGGGCTGGGGGCAGGAGCAGGAATGAATGGGGAGTCCCTGTTAATGGATGCAGAGTTTCAGTTGGAGGATGTGAGAAAGTTCTGGGGATGGGTGGTGATGGTGATGGTGATGGCAGAACAATGTGAATGAGTGTATTTAATGCTATAGAACTGTACACTTTAAAATGGTCAAAATGGTAAACTTTGTGTTATATGTATGTTACCACAATCAAAAATAAAAGTAAATAAATGACAAACATGGCAGTTCAAATTGGTGGTTACACTTGGCCAGGTTGGTGTGGAAGTTTGGTGCCGTTGGGAGGGCCACGTGGGTGCTCAGGTGGTTGTGTGATGTTCCTTTAAGTTGGGTGGAACACCCACAAGTATTTAATAGACATACAGAGCTAAACAGTGTACTGTCGTTACTTAAAAATAGGAAGGAAGAAAAGCCTATTTATTTCTTGGTGATGGGCTCACATTACCCAAATCAAAGCTGATATTAAAACTAAAATGTCAGTTTATTGGTTTTCCATGGAAAACTATAGAATACACCTGCATGCACACCTATCCACCCACAGCAGCTTTTATTGGGAGCTGGAGGGAATGTAGAAATCAGGGAGAGATGGGCCCAACTCAGATAATGGAGTGAGGGCAGATAGCCCTAAGCTTTGTGGGGTATTTTGGAATTCTTAGTGCTTTTGTGTGAATGTACTCTTTGTCACATAAGCAATGAGATCCTACATCTAAATCATGTGGCAGTACTTTCTATTATATTCTGTACTTTAATATTCTGTACATTTTGTCTAGTAATGTGATAAAAACCCTAATGATCTTTGTTTTGTTGTGTCTATTTTATTGTTGTGTCTTTTGTTATGCGTGGGTGTTTTATGAAACAAATAGTTAGGTATTGACTTTTATCGTATTAAAAGTTTCTTAGGGGACTGAGGATTTGGCCTCAGCATGAGTTTGCTATTATGGAATTGGAAATTAATGTTCTAGTAAAAGGAGCTTTTGTGTGTTTTGCTTTATTTCTTTTACTACATTAGAGATTTGTCTTAAGTGTATTTAAGCATTCACCCCCACCTCCCTGTTCCCACGTCAGTTTGTCTTTGGTGTCTTATTCCTGCTGTGTGAGCAGGTGGAAAGCACAGGCTCTGAAAGCTGACAGACCTGAGTTTACAGGGAGTGCTGGTGGGCCTTGAACAGGGTGACTGGAGGCAGATTATCTAACTTTTTGGGATGTGAGCTTCCTCATTTCTAATACAATTTAGCTTCTAATTTATTGTGAAGATTCAGGGAGCACATATAAAGCAACTGGCAGGAGCTTGGCAAGTGTCACTTCCCATCTCTTCTCTTCTGTGAAACTGCTGACTGAAGATTATTGGAAAAGAAGTAGAACAAAAGGTATTTACTGGCTGACCATTAAGTCATTCTGATAATCTGATGTAGTACGCTGAGAAATATTTTTTCCCAAATTTAGAATTATGTTTTAAATTTTTAATATAAAAGTTTTAATATAAAAGTTTTTGCAATTTTTTTATGGTTCAGTTCTTTTATTTACTTGTTTCATTTACTTGCTGTATTAATTTATTTACTTGCAGTCTTGAGGATTTTTTTTAAAGACTTTATTTATTTATTTGTCAAAGAGAGAGCACAAGCAGGGGGAGTGGCAGGCAGAGCAGGCAGAGGGAGAGGCAGGCTCCCTGCCCAGCAAGGAACCCGATGCAGGACTCGATCTCAGGACCCTGGGATCGTGACCTGAGCCGAAGGCAGCCACTCAGCCGCCTGAGCCACCCAGGCTTCCTGATCTTGAGGATTTATGATTGTCTAACATCATGGGAAATTTCTCATAAATCTGAATACAATGAATATCTTAGTTAAATGAACTGGCAATGATAGTGTTTTTATTTTAACTTATCCTAAAATATATTCTCTTTGTCCAATTTTAAGAACTTGAACATCTTGTAGTTTTAATTTTTCCATCTTAAATAGATTACATTAAGTGCATAATATATTAATATTAAAAAATATTTCACTGTAGCTTAACAAAGCTTTCTTTAAAGCTGTTTTCTTTGCCTTGGGACTAAAACTTTTTTGTCCAAACGCTTAATGATTACCTTGGGAGCAAAGGGGGGAAATGTTTGATACTCTACTGATGCCTGTTTGTAGCTTTTTTCGTGGTTTAAAATAATTAACACCTGCCTTTATTTTTTTGTTCCTTATTAGTGTTTCTATCGATCTTCCCAGATGATGGCATATATGTTTGGTGCTGTCTTGATGGCATGCTGAGCAAACCTTATCTTAGTGTTACTAAGAGACTCTTTCTGTTAAATGAACGGTGGCTTGATACTTATTTTAAATGTTCTGTAAATGTAGAAAATTTTCCCAGGCTTTCTTGATGGGTGAAGCCATAGTATATAACATGGTGTTTACATACCTTCTGAGAGGTCAAGATGTCCAGGCAAAATCTTGTTTAAATGTTCATCGCCACAGAAACATATCAGCTTATTGTTAGAGCTTTTGTATATACATTGGAATTGTCACTTCATTGATCTTCAGCACAAAGCAATTAAGTGTGCAAATGACAAGCACGAAAAGTTCAAAAAGCAGTTATAACTATTTTGATGTTTTAGACTTTTACCCATTCAGTGCTTATTTAAATCTAAAAAGAAATCTGTCTACATGTATTTAGTCTTTACTAGCCTATTTAATTTAACCTGTTATAATGTTGTGACAGTTATAATTTTCAAAATAATATTAATGTGAAACTAGTATAATTATATAGCTTGGTTTTCTTAAAAAACAATAGTGTTTCATTAGTGGAAAGAAAGTACTTAGTCTCAATGCTGTTTTTAACTAGTACTTAGAGTGCTTATTGAACTGTGGTTTTAATAAAAGGCGTGAAAAGTTTCATTAAAGTAACTTAGGTTCATGGTTTTGGGGAGGGATTAAGTATTCATATTGGGGATAAAAATATTATGGAGTTCTTGAGATCTTAATAATGTATGACATAGTATAAGCATTCAAAAGTACTTGAAAGAACTACAACTGTTGATAAGTTCAAGTTCTTACACTTTGTGATCTTATATTCAGGAGACTTTCCTTACTTTTTAAGATTAACAATGGAAACCTTTTTCCTCTGACAATGTTCTGCCACTTTGTTAATTGCAGGGTATTTCAGTATGTTATTCTGACATCTGGCACATCTTTTAGCTCAGCATATGTAAGAATAGAGTTGATAGGAACCTTCCCCTGGGGACTTCCTAGCTCCTGATTCTGACTCTTAATGGAAAAATGAGCAGTAGGCATATTTTTTGCTTATATGCTGTCCTGCTGGTGATTAATGGTAGCGATAAAAGCTCGATGCTTTCATTACTTTGCAGACAGAATCACATACAAAAATTTAAAAATCTCACATGTTACATACCACAAAGCCTGTACTTTTTAGGCTTTCTAATACTTTTATGATCTCAAGAAAGGTGGTAACCGTAGTTTATGTATTTTTGGGACTTGTAGGAGCCAGTCAATTCAGAATTAACAGATGAAGTCTCTGGTTATTTATAGCCCCATTACCCCTCTTCTCTGTGTCCTAAACTTGTTGACGATAAGAAAAGGCTGCCACATTGCATTTAATGAAAGAATTTATGCTTTTCTATTGGTGTTGCTAACGCTCATAAATGTGACACTTCACTGATTTCAAGTTGGGCTAATTTTTTTCTCATTTAAAAAATAAAAAAGAGAATTCAATTAAAAGGAGAACATAACTGTCCTGGCCTCCTAGTGGACTGAGTCAGAATAACAGTTATTTCTTCCTACAGCAGTTACCTCAGTATTTCATCCACAGGCATAATTCTATCCAACAATTTTGATGACTTGCTCTGTGGCAGCCTTTTCTGTAAGTGTAATATTGCTAATTCACCCTTTTGTACTTAGATTAATAACTGGAAATGAACAGATTTCTTTTTGTGAGTTATTTACTATTTTTCAAAAGAAATATTGATAGTAAATTTTGAACCATTTATATGATTCGACTACAGAGGTCTTTTTTTGTGTTAAATGATTCTTATAGGACTGCTTAAGCATGTGAGTACACATTTTAGATATTTCTTCTTGATATTATTCAATATCTGTAATAGAAAAAAGCATCTTCTTGGAATTACATAGTTTGTTTCTTTTTAGAAAAACTGTTCACATAATTTTTTTTAACACAGAGATTTATTTGAGGACTTAATTTTTCAGTGTATGGGAATAAGTGTTTGGGTCTTGAATCTTAGTATCACTGTCAGACGGGTCATACATAGGCTGCCTTTTAAGAACTATTTTTCTTAATGAGAGAATGTTATTTTGTTTAATGTAAACAGAAGGGGGGCAGTTTTTGAATTTAGTAGTAGATTACCTCTTTTTGACATTGATACTAATGAAAATATTAAGTAGAACAATAGCATGTTAAATGAGGTTACTTTAATCAAGCTGCTTTTCAAATAATTTTATATCAAGGTTAAATTTAGAAAAATAACCAGAAAGTACTTGAGAGTACAGAGAGTACTTATATCAGATTTTGTTAGCAGCAGGCTGTTAATAATCTGCTCTGACCAATATGATAACCACTAGCCTTGTGTGGCTATATAAATTTAAAAGAACTAAAATTACATAAAATTAAAAATCAGTTCTTCATTCACAATAATGACATTTTAAGTGCTTGATAAACACATATGGCTAGTTGCTATCTTCTTGGATAACGCAGAATAGAACATTTCCATCATCACAGAAGGGTCTGTTGGACAGCACTTTTGTATGCTATTAAATCATAAATAATTTGTTTCATCTATAATTATTTTGTACACTATCTAAACAGCAGAAGAAAGAGTAAGAACCAACTTTAGGGATATATGTGTGTAGCACCTTATTTGCTTAGAAGTGGTGCCAATGAGGTTTGATGTTTATTTGTTGTTGCATTAATGCACCTGTTTCCCTGTTGCTGGCCTGGACTTCTCTTAACAAGTTCTGACTAAGAGTGACATGATCAAAGTTGTGTTTTGCAAAGATTGCATTCCCACTGCAATGTAGGCAGTACGTCAGGTAGAGAGAGACAAGAGTTGGATATTGGACTACTAGCTAGCAAAGTAGGGAGTTGTCCTGGTGAGTTGAATGTGGTGGCAGAAGGAGAAGTGGATAAAGTTAGTTGTAATGACAATAGAATCAGGAGGACTTGGAGTTTGAATAGATCAGGGTTCAAAGTGTGTGTGTGTGTGTGTGTGTGTGTGTGTGCGCGCGCGCGCGCGCACAGCTGGAGGGGGGATGACAAGGATGTTTGCAGCATCTGGAAAAAACAGCACAGTGGATAATGGTGCCATTAATTGGGGTATGTAACACTGAAGGAGCAGGTTTAGGGGGTAAAGTGGTGAGTTTGACTTTAGAATTAAGTTTAAGTACTTGTGAGACACTTGAGGGGAGGTGGCAGCTCAGAGATATGGATCTTGGTCTCAGTGGTGAGATTTGGACTAAAGACACAAACTTCAGAGTCATTGGTTACGTGAGGAGGCAAGATCACCTAGGGGAACAACGGAGCAGTCTATCTGGTGTCTTCATCAGATGGACTGTCTTCATCAGAATTAACTGAGGTGTCTTTGGGCTGGTTCTCAGGGATTGGCAAGTCCCTTGGTAATGCTGACATATGCCAAAGTTTGAGAAGCACTGATCCGGCATGTTGAAAGGATGAACATCTAAGCCTGAGCCATGGGAGAGGAGGGATCCGAGGCATTTTCCTTTATATAAAAAATGAAAGAAATAAGAACAGAGACAGAGAAACCAGATGTAGGGGAAGGAAGCTGTGAGGGATGTGCAGTCTCCCGGTTATATACTACTAAGGAAGAGCTAAGGGCAGCTACAATTTACTAGAAAGCAGGGGATGAGATTTAGGGTCAAGGAGAATGGAAAACATTTAAGAAATTATTGAAGGGGGGCGCCTGGGTGGCTCAGTGGATTAAGCCTCTGCCTTCGGCTCAGGTCATGATCTCAGAGTCCTGGGATCGAGCCCCGCATCCCCCCTCTCTCTCTGCCTGCCTCTCTTCCTACTTGTGATCTCTGTCTCTCTGCGTCAGATAAATAAATAAAATCTTAAAAAAAAAGAGAGAAATCATTGAAAGAATCATTCGTTAGTCAGCCAGAGATCAGCATGAGTAGTGTCAGGTAACAGCAAAGGCTCACTTTGGAACGTAGTAGCACATGTTTCTCAAGATTTTGTAAATTTATTTCACAGGATTGAGAATTCAAGGAATGAGCCACCAGTAGGATTAAGGTAGTCTGGTAGAAATCAAAGGGACCAGGGGTATTAGAATTATTATTGGTATTGGAGTGTCATCGAAATACACAGTTCAACATAAGGTAAAGGCAAGTGAAAATAAGACTGATTGGAGAAGTCGGGCAGTTGGAGGGAGTGGAGGTTATAATGAGGAAGACACAGTGTAGGTCAGAGGACTGGAGGTATTGGAGAGAAATATGGAGCAGTCTCACAGTTGTGAGTTCTTGGAGGTGGGTCTGAAAGATGAGGGAATCAGGCTAGTGCATGTGCTGGGCTGTGGTAGCATGGAGGTTAAGTTCATTAGGAGCTTGTATGTTAGTCATCATGGCAGAGGAAGTGATAAATGCTTGTGTACCTGGTGTTCACATCATTAAGAAACTCAGGATTGTTTCTTACAGGTCTGTGAATGGTAGGTGACAGAGATGGGAAGAAGGTGATAAGCCGGCATTAGGAGAAATAAATTTAGTCCAGAAACACAAATGATAGGTGAACTCCAAAGCCTTGGACATTTTAAAAACAAAGGCAGCAATTTGAGCCATTACAGTGAACCCTTATATTGTGCTTACTAAGCACCCAGCCTAATGCTAAGCATGTTACTTATGTTAACTCATTTGATCCTAATAATGACCCCATAAGGTAGGGATAAACCTATTTTACAAATGCACAGAGAGGTTTAGAAGCCTGGTCCTATCAATCACCAACTGTTTGCTGCTGNTTTGCCCAGTGTTACACAGTTGGTGATTGATAGGACCAGGCTTTCAACACAAGCAGTTTGCTGCTGGAGTTGGGGTCCTGAACTAGCTCGCTATGCTGGCTCATAAGCTAAACTTGGNCCTGGTCCTATCAATCACCAACTGTTTGCTGCTGGAGTTGGGGTCCTGAACTAGCTCGCTATGCTGGCTCATAAGCTAAACTTGGAGATTTTAAAAGTTATTTTTCTTGGTGCCAATCTCTTGGAAGTTAATTCTTTTAAGAAAAAAATTAAAAATTAAAAACATCAATTTGTTCTCATATTACTTACAGTCATGCACAGTCACTCTATGAAATTTGGGAAATACAGAAAAGGACAAAGTGAACAAGAAAAATAGCTGCTTGTAATTATAGTCTTTTTAGCGGGCTCCGTAGGGCTTGGTGTCATAGGGACATGACAACACCCCTCCTCTCGGGGAGAAGGGGCTATGCCCAAGCTCCCCCTGCAGCTCAGCCTCTGACAAGCATCAGCATGTCTGGTCCTTGGGGGACCCTTACTTCTTCCACCTGCCTACTGCTTGGGTAAGATCATTCACTGCTAGATCTTGGGAGTCTTCTCATTGCCCTTAACCCAACTTCGTGGGGCCCTTATTTGTTCTTCTCTAGAAAAAGCCATGTTAGCTGCCTACCCTTGTCACCCAAAGCTGCCAGAATTGTGGAGGGTCTGAAATTTTACTGTATTTGCGAACTGACAATTAGTCTGGTTCCTGCATGGTTGTTTTAGACATGAGACTACTGGATCAGAGAAAAAGGACTTCATTTTTTTTAAAAATTTTATTTTATTTTATTTTTTTCAGTGATCCAAGATTCATTGTTTATGCACCACACCCAGTGCTCCATGCACTACGTGCCCTCCTTAATACCCACCACCAGGCTCACCTGTCCCCCCTCCCCTCCCCTCCATAACCTTCAGTTTGTTTCTCAGAGTCCACAGTCTCTCATGGTTTGTCTCCCCTTCCGATTTACCCCAATTCACTTTTCCTTTCCTTTTCCTAGAGTCCTCCATTTTATTCCTTATGTTCCACAAGTAAGTGAAACCATATGATAATTGACTTTCTCTGCTTGACTTATTTCACTCAGCATTATCTCCTCCAGACCCGTCCGTGTTGATACAAAAGTTGGTATTCATCCTTTCCGATGGCTGAGTAATATAATATTCCATTGTATATATGGACCACATCTTTATCCATTCGTCTGTTCAAGGGCATCTTGGCTCTTTCCGCAGTTTGGCAACTGTGGACATTGCTGTTATATGAACATTGGGGTACATATGACTCTTCTTTTCACTACATCTGTATCTTTGGGGTAAATACCCACTAGTGCAATTGCAGGGTCATAGGGTAGCTCTATTTTTAATTTTTTGAGGAATCTCCACACTGTTTTCCAAAGTGGCTGCACCAACTTGCATTCCCACCAGCAGTGTAAGAGGGTTCCCCTTTCTCCACATCCTCTCCAACACTTGTTGTTTCCTGTCCTGTTGATTTGGGCATTCTAACTGGTGTAAGGTGGTATCTCAACGTGGTTTTGATTTGAGTTTCCCTGATGACTAGTGGTGATGAACATTTTTTCCTGTGTGTCTGNAGTGTAAGGTGGTATCAATGTGGTTTTGATTTGAGTTTCCCTGATGACTAGTGGTGATGAACATTTTTTCCTGTGTGTCTGTTGGCCATTTGTATGTCTTCTTTTGAGAAGTGTTTGTTCATGTCTTCTGCCCATTTTTTGCCATGATTATCTGTTTTTTGGGCATTGAGCTTGAGAATTTCTTTATAGATCTTGGATATCAGTCCATTGTCTATAGTGACAAAGGACTTCATTACTCAGAAGAGGCAAGCCACGAGCTTCCTGTTCCCTAGGACAACCGCCCTCCCACCAGCCTCATGGGGCAGTGTGGCTCAGGTGAGGCTGCTCCTACAGTGGGCTCAGGTTGGAGCTGAGGAATCTCAGACTTAGGGAAACCCACAAACAGGCTTCAAGCAAACTTGCCTGCCCTTTGCTCTGTGGGAAACAGACCTACTTCTGCTTCAGAGAGATTCCGTCTCTATTTTCAAAGACTGTTTGCTGTCTAGACATGCTTAAAAAGATAGTCCAGGGGCTCCTGGGTGGCTCAGTTGTTTAAGCATCCAGCTTGATTTCTGCTCAGGTCTTGATCGCACGGTCACAGGTCAGAGCCCTGTGTTGGGCTCCACCCTCAGTGGTTAGTCAGCTGGGCATTCCTTTCCCTCTCCCTCTGCCCCTTCTCCCTGCATGCATGTACGCTGTCTCTGCAAAATAAATAAATCTTAAAAAAAAAAAAAAGTCCAGGAAGGGGCTATCCCTGCCTCTGTGAGATGCACAGAAATGAGACTGACCCATAGAGCATTGGCTCCCAATGCAGAATAACATATTTGAAGAAAAATCCACTTAACTGCCAAGAACTATCTCTTACCAAACTATCAGAGGAAGTATGTAAATCTTATGGTAGATTGATTCCCCAACATTTAATGTCATCATAATGGTTATATATTATACTTAGTATTACATTATGATAATTGCTTAATAATTAAATTATTAAAATACTTTTTAGGACAGTGGGTCTCAGATGGTTCCAAGGATCACTATTATTTATTTCAAATATCAGAACACGGTTACAGTGTTTAGCTCATATGTCATAACACTTAAGACACACATGTTAGGTGTTTTGGGAGTCCTAATATTCCTAAGTGCTGGTTGGAGGCAGGCAGGATTTGGGCTCCAGTCAGAGACAGAAAGAGAGAAGCTGAAAGGGTTAGTATCAGAGCATCTTTTTTTTTTTTATCTGTTACAAGCTTTCCACATAATATTTGATGTGTTTACAAAAAAGACTATTGCTCAGAGAGAAGGAAGGTAAAAGAAATTACTATTGAAAGGTGGCTGCCTGGGGCACCCGGCTGGCTCACTTGATAGAGTTTGTGACTCTTCATCTCAGAGTTGTGAGTTCAAGCCCCACAGTGCGTGTGGACTCTACTTAAAAAAAAAAAGAAAAAAAAAGATGGCAGTCACATTTTGGTATGCTAAGTGGTTTGAAAGTTGTGAAGTGCAGGTTTGGAGAGTTCTTCAGGAAGGTCAGAGTGGGTTTTAGTAGCATGTTTGGGGGCTGTTTGTATCTCATCTCACCTGAGTTATGACTACTGTTAGATCTGTTGTGTTGAATAAGACACAAGCACCATTCACTCTGGTCCACTGGCCTCCCTGGGTGTGGACACTTAAGGTGTGCTGACTCCACATTTGAGGACATCTTTTAACCCACCCCAGGCAGCCCTGTGGTAAGACTGGACTGTAAAAGCAGACCCTCCAACTCGGAATCGTGGTGCAGGGCGGGGCCGCTTCGCCGGGTTCCGGGGCAGTCCCTCTCCTCTCCTGGCCATCTGAGGACCTTGTGCTGGGATTGAAGTGCAGCCTATCCAATTCACAAATAATATAGGGTGAGATTGAAATAAGTGTATGTTTCAGGTCTTTATCACACACCTTTCAACTACTTTTAATGTGGGGGGAAATATTACATGAGATATTTATCGAGAGACATGGATTTACTTTTAATTTTGTTGTATTAGATGTACATTAGTGCATTAGGGTATAAAACATCCATATGAGTCTTCAAATTTAGGTATGGATTCAATCATTTGGTGACTTTTCAGGAATATAAGAAAGTTATTTTTTATTCATTTGTTTGCCTTGTTCAATAAGTTTCAGTGTTTCAAGTTTAGAAGCCTGACCTCTGGTTTGGCCCTGAGGTCAGAATTTGTTTTATATTTAAAACAAAATCGTGCATAAAGATGTTTTATTATATTCCAGGCACATGAAGTAATGATGGTTTTATCTAATGTGAAGACGGAAGTAGAACATAATTGATAGCTGTGTGCTGCACCTGGCCTTGGTTTCTGCTGTGGGCTTTGCTTGGGGAGTCGCTGGGCTGAAGAGCAGGGGACGCTGGCAGCTGGGGGGGGGGGCGAGAGGGGGCGCTAACAGCTTTGGAGGTGGAGGAGAGTGGGCGCTGGCAGCTGTGGGGGTCGGGGGGCGCTGGCAGCTGCTCTGGAGGCCGCGGGAGCGGTGCTGGTGGCTGGCGGCCTGGCACCAGGGGCTGTGTGCGCTCGTGGGGTCTGGCGCTCCCACGGCTGCTTGGCTGCCAACCTTAGTCACCCTTGACGCCCTCACTTAGAACCACAGACAAAAATTCATCAACCTGTGTTTTAAGACATGGTTCTGAAAAATGTTTTCACGAATTTTTTTTTGTTCTTTAAAGGTTGATGGTATTCTATATAAATTGGTAAAACAAAGTCAGTCTAAACATGACACTGTAAAGCTGGTGTTTTTTGTCTTGCTAATAAATATAAATTTCCTTCCTTTCCAAAGAGTTTTTGTGCTTTCATATAGATAGAAACCTAATTAATCATGAGATGAAATAAAATACAGTTAAATCTCCATTACCTTTTTCAGGGAATTCGAGCCCGTATTTTAGAGACCCTGGTCATGCTTGTCCTCCTTGCCCTTCTTATCCTCGGGATAGTGTGGGTAGCCTCGGCGCTCATTGACAAGGATGCGGCGAGCATGGAGTCTTTGTATGGTAAGCCGGCTTCTCTCTGGGATGCTGAACTGGACGTATTGTTACACGTTCGCTTCCGTGAGTGTTTTAATAATTCTTTGTGCCGTAAGCCCTTGTTGTTAATTTACAGAGTTAACAAGTCTTTAAACATGTTTAAGAAAAGAAATGAATGTTTATGTGTTTGCTGTATTCAGAACGAACAAGCAGCTTTTAAGATTTTTCATTTGTGTCTTTGTTGGTTTCTGTTCTTAAAATTCCATGGAGACTTTTTTCTCCTCCAGATAGGTTTTGCAAAAGGGTTGTTTCCTTTTCTTCTATTTTAGATCTTTTTATTGTACACCTTAGAAATTACATGGCTTAGACTCAAACACAAAGTTATGATGTTTATCAAACAACTTAGTCAACCTATATCTTAATGTACAATATTTCAGATTTACTAAAACATATTTGCATTTCTTTATAGATCTCTGGGAGTTCTACCTACCCTATTTATATTCCTGTATATCTCTGATGGGATGTTTGTTACTTCTCTGTAAGTATTTTTCTGGCTTAATGTTGACGGAAAATGGAGTTCTTTGTTCTAGAATATTATAGTAAGGTTTCCTGATGAAATGTTTCTTTTTTTTTTTTTAAAGATTTTTATTTATTTGACAGAGGGAGAGATTACAAGTAGGCAGAGAGGCAGGCAGAGAGAGAGGGAGAAGCAGGCCCTCCGCTGAGCAGAAAGCCCGATGCGGGGCTTGATCCCAGGACCCTGAGATCATGACCTGAGCCGATGGCAGAGGCTTTAACCCACTGAGCCACCCAGGTGCCCCCCTGATGAAATGTTTTTAAAGTTGGCCCTTAACTTTTTTTATGTTAAGATAAATTTTGATAAACGGAAGCCATAAAATAAAACACATGTGTTGTTCTTTAAGGACAGTCTCTCTTGTAGAGAGACCCATACATAGGCGCACACTCACTGAAGCAATAGACTCTACTTTTGATGGTAGCGTAGAATTCTGTGTGGTGAGTTTGTGGTCTTTATTTCACATGTATACAGTTTTACTTGCGGCATCACAACTTGTCTCAGGGATGTTGTAAGCAGATAAAAGTAGTTATAAGGAGTTAAGATAATAGTTTGGTTCTCAACTCCATCTGCACTTGAAATTTAATCTGCTCTTTAGTTGGTTTTCTTTAATTCTTTTAAGTGATAGTACTTATTATTCAACTGCTAGAGTCTTGCACATACTAAGCCTTCTTCAGTCTTCAGGTATCTTTCGTCCTCCACCTGTCAGCCCCTGTAGCTTTTTTATTGATAAAGCATCTTCTGACAAAACACCGAGAGAGTCTAAATTTGAGGCAAGTTTTCTGAAAACGATAATCTTTGAGTCTGTTCTCTATTTTGCACTAGCAGTTTATCGGCCTCTTCTCTGTGATCTCTCTCGCAGTGTGTACGCCCGTTGGCCTTTCCCGCATGTTCACAGTGATGGGTCAGTTGCTGGTGAAGCCAACAGTAAGTGTGTCATCTTGTTTGTTAAATAAACATGTTTACATTTGAACATATTTTAGGTTGTGCATTAGCAATCAGAAACATTAGAATATTTCTGTGGACTTGTGACCTCGTTATCGTTGCTTTTATTTTAATCTTTTTCATCTTTGGAAACCAAATTTGTTTTTCCTTTTAAAATACTAACTATAGACACTCAGGTAGAAATTCCTCTAGCAAATTCTAAGACAAAATTTACAAATACTTACTGGTATTTTTAGGTGTCTGTTGTATCAGTAGTAACTCTGTTATGTTTCAAAATGTACCACATATATTCCTTGATTTACAGAGCAGTTATGTCTCTGAGAAGTTGTCTGCATGTTACATTTTGATTATACTTTTCACTTTAATCTCAGAGTGAACATATATTCATTTTTAAATGGTTTTCATTTGGTAGTAATCTTAATGATTTGTCCCTAATTTCTTTGGCCTCTAGCTATTTTGTCACATATTTACTCACATGAAAATAATTCTTAGTTGCATTTAAGGAACTTGCCATTTACATTATTTTCATGGGTCCTCTCACTGCCTACAAACTCAGGTCTGAATGACTCACAAGCTGTTCTCTGGTCCACTGACCTCCAGCCTCCGCTCCTGCCCCCTTGACTCTGATTCCACACTCACCAGCTGATGGGCTGTGCTCACAACAGGCTGTGTGCTTTTACTTCCAGGCATGTCTGGGGCTTTCTCCCATCAGTGCACCCTGCCTGCTCCAGCCATCTGACAGCCTCCTCAAGGCCCGGCTCTGGTGTCGGCTGCACTCACTGCCTATCTTTGAAACTTGCCTCATCTCTTTTTTTAAGTTGAAATAATCAAGCTTCTTTCTCTGCACTTCTCATATTCTTCTTTGTTTGTATTTCAGTAGTAGTACCTATTAATTTATTTTGGTTATATGTTTGTATTAATCAAGGAAAAATTTGAGGAAATTCTGCAGTGGAGATACTCTTTAAGTAATGCTTGCTTAATTTTGAGATGTAAAAAAATAAATGACAAATAATTTCTTCCTATCTTTTTAAAAAATAAAATTGGATTATTTAACTTGCTACATAAATGTATACACACTCAAATAAAACATGCTATCAAATCTTGGAATTCACTTTCCTCTTGAAGAGATTTTATGACACTGCATTCTTAATTTCTTCCGGATTCTCTGGTAGAGCTTTTTTTTTTTTTTTAAAGATTTTATTTATTTATTTGACACAGAGAGAGAGATTACAAGTAGGCAGAGAGGCAGGCAGAGAGAGAGAGACAAGGAGAGGACGAAGCAGGCTCCCTGCTGAGCAGAGAGCCCGATGCGGGCCTCGATCCCAGGACGCTGAGATCATGACCTGAGCCGAAAGCAGAGGCTTTAACCCACTGAGCCACCCAGGCGCCCACTTTTTTTTTTTTTTTAATTTTTTTTCTGTCTTTTTCTCTGTTTCTATTTCCTGGCCCCCTAAAGATAGGCAGATGTTCCAAGTTCTGTCCTTGGTCTAACATGGCTCTGCTCTGTTCTCTTGACCACCTCTGCCACTTTGAGGACACTTCTAAATGTATAACTCTAGGGAGCAAAAGGCTCTGAAAACAAACTGCACCACATTACAAACTCTGTACCCGAGTACCCCACGGAGCTGAGAATTCCGCCCACGGAGCTGAGAATTCCGCGTACGGAAAACCAAACCTCTGACTTAGCGCCTTCCCAAAGCTGATTTTTCTCCTAAACTTGTCTCTTATTAACATTATTCTCAAAACCTTAGTTATCTTTGTCTCTTTTCTTGTTCCTAACATCCGCTATTAATGATATTCAGTCAGTGTAGGCTCTATGTTTGTGATAAATAACTAAATTTCACACACATTTCATTTAATCCTGTTTATAAACCCGTAAGTTAGGTGGTGGTCTTATTTTATGGCTTAATTATCTGTAGTTCAGGGAGGTTAAGTCACTTGTACAAGATTACAGATCAGTCTTGATGGGGTGGGATTTGAACCCAGTGACTGGTTTCACTGGTTTCAGACCCTGGGCTCTGGACCACTGTTCTGTTCTGTCATAAGCTCCAAAGTACTTGAACCACTTTATACACTGAACCAGTGTACTTCATACCTCTTTACCTTTGTGTTTTGCTTATAGTTTCTGATTCAAATGCCTTTCCCCTTTTTAATAAATAAAGCTATCAGCTAAGAGGCTACTGTTATCAAAAACACTTGCCAAAACTTTTTTTCTTCCCACCTAGAAGCTGGGGATCTTTCTTCCTCTGAACTTTTGTAACATTTTATTTTTGCTTCAGTTATGACAGTTATTTTAACCCTATAATTATTTTTTTGAGTTCATTCTGTCTGTGCTGGGCACTAGAATGTAAGCTGTTTGAGGTCAAGGACTGTGTTTGATTCATAGTTAGGTCCCTATCAGCTCAGAGTTGTTAAGAGTGTAGGTTTCAAAAGGCAGATAGCTTTTCTTTGCCAAACCCTTGTTTCTTGGCATATTATAAGATGGGGAAGACAGCAGTCAGGTTTTCATTGGATTGTTATAGAATCAAGGGGATGAGGCACACAAGCATTTAACACAAATATCTGTGTGCTACTCATTGTCACTCACTTACCATAGGGTAAGTCACGAATGGACAGTTTGTGTTGTCAGAGGAAATCTTTTTGTATGGGCTAGACCTTAAGAAAAGTAAAAACTGGCTTGTGATCCAAACAGTAGAAATGGTGAGAACATTGATGGGAAAGAAACTTGATATCATGACCCACAAAAGTAGGGCCCCTCCCTGCCTTAGGGTCAGAGCCTGTCTTGGATTAACTCAGCCCAGTCCACTGCCTGCAGCGGTGCTGTACATCTGGCCTGGCTTTCCCACTTAGGACTCAAGAGTCGTGTCCTGGGTCTCTCTGGTGGCGGCCCTCACTGGTGGCCTGCTGAAGTGGGTCAGCCCCTCCTTTTCTCCGAGGTCTGTCCGCCTTTGTCCTTGTTTATTTGTGTGTTCCTATTTATTCTTAGTTTACTCTTTTATTTTGCGATGAGTGCTAGGCCTATAGAGAATAAGGGATTATTAATATTTGTTGAAATACGGGGAATTATTGGATTGATCTAAATAAATTTTATAGAAATTAGGCAGATTTGATACCTAATAGGAGTTGCATGCTTTGAGACTCCTTTTTATGTAAATACCTCATCAGGCAGCTGAAAGGCTGGATGTATACAGGGTTTCCACCTTTTGCTCTGTCCATCAACTTCTCACAGTTTATTGTTTTGCTGGGAATAAGTAGTTTGGGTTTGAATGATATTAAATATGTCAGCTCTGGGCTTCTTTCAGATTTTCCCCAGAGCTAGGAAGATATTTAGGGTCATTTCAAGAAGGATAGCTATGTTAACAAAGCTAGGATTAAACATATTTTAGGTTTTATCAGTTGTGAAATAGTGCAGATAATATCCTATATAATGGGTGACTGATGAGTGGTTCTTGTTTTTTGCTAGTGTTGTATGGCATGGTAGTGAGTGGGTTATATACAAACACAATATTTCTCTAGGGTTCTTTCTACAGAATGATTTTGATAATACCAGTATTCATAATATGCAGAAAATTTTTAGTATATGTGGATAATTTAAGTGGAAAGTATTGCATGGTAGTTACTGATTTTATAGGTCTTGTGTGTGTGCGTGTGTTTAAGATTTTATTTATTTATTTGAGAGAGAAAGTGAGAGAGAGCATGAGAGAGGAGAAGGTAAGAGGGAGAAGCAGATTCCCCACAGAGCTGGGAGCCTGATGCGGGACTCGATCCCAGGACTCTGGGATCATGACCTGAGCTGAAGACAGTCGCTTAACCAACTGAGTCACCCAGGCGCCCAATTGTGTTAAATATTACGTAGGTAAATATAAATGAGAAACCAATGTTGGACGGAGTGATCTATTCCTTCTTGCTCTAAAATATTGGTTTGGGTGTAAGAGATATTATTGTATTTAGCCTTTTGGATGTTGAGAATTCCTATCTTTATTTGTCATTGAGAGAGAGCTGCAGTGTTCTTTATTCCTTTAAATTTAAATATATGAGATTTTCTAATAGCTTTTGATGTGTTTAGTTATATGCTAAATATTTTCCTTAACTTATAAATAGAATAGTTAGAGTATTTTTATTTTAAATTCCTAATGATTTTGAATGGTTATCTAAATCGTAGGCCAAATAGCCTAAGTGTTCTCATAAGCACTAGTTTTGTAATGTGCATTTGTCAATGGTTTGATCTTTGAATTTAGATTCTTGAAGACCTGGATGAACAAATTTATATTATTACCCTAGAGGAGGAAGCACTCCAGAGACGACTAAATGGTATGTATGTATTCCATAGTTAAGGTCAATAAAAAATTATTTAATTCAAAAAAAGACAGCTACTTGATGGGGAAAAATACAAGCCTCTTAGGACACTGTGCTGATGCACCAGGTCAAGACTTAAGATTAACATGTGAATGTCCCAAATGAGGACAGTTTTGCTGAAGACTAGTGACACTGTGGTCAAGTTCCCATCTTTCCCTAGCTGTGATTAGCTCTAATGTAGCAAGGCCAGTTCAGTTCTGAGACACTGGCCATTAAGGTATACACCTCTACTGCTATGTATTTTATTTTATTATTTTAAGATTTTTTATTTATTTGACAGAGACAGCAAGTGAGGGAACATAAGCAGGGGGAGTGGGAGAGGCAGAAACAGGCTTCCCGTTGAGCAGGGAGCCGGTGCGGGGCTCTATCCCAGGACCTGAGCCAAAGGCAGACGCTTAACGACTGAGCCACCCAGGTGCCCCTACTGCTGTGTATTTTAAAAATGACAACTTAGTTACTGAGGTTTTGCAAATTTGCATGTTTTCTTAGTGACATTAATATCCCTATTTCATTTCTTTCCTGTTGAAATCTTTAAGGTCAAAAGTAGTCTGTCTCTTTGCTACTAGGTGCCAAATTTGACTGTCTCAGTTATGCTTAGGAGCTCTTGTTATTTGGGAATTCTGTTCATTATCAGTCTGTGATAACCAAATAAGCATGTCAAAGATCTTAAAATTTAATTTTTATTTACTCATCCTTTTGACTTAAAATGAAGAACCAGTGGAAAAAAGAGTAATGACGTAGTTTAACAAAGAAATGATATAGTTTGGGTAAATTTTCTATTTTACTTAAATGCTTTTCACTCTGCACTCTCTTCTACTGCATAGTAGTTGTTTTTTTTCTTTAATGTTGAAAACCAACTCCAAGATCAGATTATTAGTAGCTAACTCTATTTCAGGATCATAATTAAAGAGTAGGTATAAAATGGAAGGTTACTTCAACTGAAATAGGAGGAAATATACCTGCTTTCTTCAGTTACAAATAGTGAATTTAAATCATCAACTCAAAAGTGTTGCTAACATTTAGACCTTTATTCTTAGATCAAAGAATTTCAGATTTTATCTGTTTTAGAGAATTCTTGGCAATAATATTGTATCCTTTGGTACCAATAACTTTTAGACTGGAACTACATTTATCTTTTATTCTTCTAATGTTATTAAAGCTATTTTAATGTTTAAGCCTATTTTATTTTAGAATTATAACTTTACTCAATACTGTCAGCTTTATAAAATTTCATTAAAGTAGTAAATATTATAATAAATTTGCCTTACTTGGTAAGCATGCTAATATGTGATAAATATGCCTGAATTGTCATGTTGCTGCCTGTAGTGTGCAGTTATGTTTCAGCCTGAAGTAGATGGTCTTTCTGTCTTACAGATCAGGAAGTTGAAAACTAGGAAGGGTAAAAGATAGTGCCCCTTGGGGGCACCTGGGTGGCTCAGTTGGTTAAGCGTTTGACTTCTGATCTCAGCTTAGGTCTTGGTCTCAGAGTTGTGGGCTTGGGCCCCACGTTGGGCTCCATGCTGCATGTGGAGCCTACTTAATAAAAAAAAAAATATAGTGCCCCATCAATTAAAGAATTTGAGTTAAAACTAAACCAAAAATACAGCTTTTTCCCACTTTTTGCTTCAAGAAAAAGCCCCCCCAGAGTCTTTCTGGATCCTTTTTCTGAAATGCAAAAATGGATCATTATAAGTAAAGAAATTGTAAAAGAAGTAGTTGCCAAAAGGCTAGATATATTACAAAATAAAGCCAAATCCAAGTAAACAAAATACCCTGACTAGCACATTAATATAATTTGGAGAGGATTAAGCATTATATGATAGCTAATGCTAAGTATAATTTTGTTTTCTACCATTTTGGTAAGCTATGCACCACTTCTAAGGGCTCTGTTGGTAGGTTGTTAAAGTCTTTCTGTTGACACTCTTTAATGATATGTTGGGATAGTTGCTGTGGTGTTGTTATTTGCTGCTTATTAGCACTGTGGACTGTGTCAGGTGGAAGACAGCAGGCTTGTAACACAGGTGGTTCTATAGTAAAGTGTCCCACTCTTGATCTCAGTTCAGGTCTTGGTCTCAGGGTCCTGAGTTCAAGCCCCATGTTGGATTCCACACTGGGCATGGATCCTACTTTAAAAAAACAAAAAAGTATAGATTATAGAAGGTAAGTAGTGGGAATCATCCCGTGGGTTTTATTTGATCTAGTATTACGCCAAGTGTGTTTTGTTTTAACAGTTATTTTGCATTTTAAATTATTTTTAAAAAGTGAATTTAAAATATTTTTTATTGTGGGCTATTTTTTCTTAAAGATTTTATTTATTTATTAGAGGAAGAACACATGTGCATGAGCAGGGGAGGGGTAGAGGGAGAGGGAAAAGCAGACTCCCTGCTGAGCAGGGAGCCCAACATGGGGCTTGATCCCAGGACCCTGGGGTTGTGACCTGAGCCAAAGACAGACACTGAACTGACTGAGCCACCCAGACATCCTATATTCTGGTCTATTGAAAAGAAATAATAAGAGTAAAGGATTAAAAAATTTTTACAGCAGTGATTTACCCCGGAATTCACGGGGGTGGTTTGCTAGTGGCCATCGAGTGTGCTTTTCGTGGCCTGCGTGAGGATGTGTGAGGCACATCACAGGAACCTTTGGGACACTGGCGTGGTTTGCTCTCAACTCAGCTTCACAGTCACGGAAAAAACATAACACTCTTTTCCCTGGACGATATATAACTTGTTGTGGTAGTTATTATATTATTGGAGTTGAATTTCCATGCATGGTTTTTAGAATATCAGTATAGCTTTTTGATCGAACACTTGGCTGTGACTTCTCCACTGTTCCTGTTTATCACTTGTGGGTGCTAGTTTTGTTTCTATTAATATTAGTATTATTTCAGAAAATATATTAATAAAATAAAGCCAACCTGTACTCTGTTATAATATAAATCAGTGTTCTAAAGAAGCCGTCCTCCTAGTGGTCTGCTTGGCTTTTTCTCCTCCCTTTTCTGTTTGCTGCTCATCTTCTTCTAAGCACCAGACCTTGAGCAGATGAATTTAAATTCTGTCTCAAGATCATAGATGAGTTGGCTGAAGAAGAGAAAAACAAGGGTAAGGATCTATAAGATTTTATCCAGAACTAGAATACTTGAAAACAAGAGAAGTAGATGGTGGGAGTTGGATGTATTCCTGGAGTAGGAGGGAGCCCCACATCTCTAGCCGTCTGGTGCAGACAGCCCTCCCTAGTGTCCACTTCACCATGGCAGGAATGAGGAGATGTTGCAGGACTCAGCACTGTCCTTGTGAGGCTCCTGCTCCTCTAGTCTCCAGCGCACAGCCTTACTTTGCAGTCTGCCTCGAGGCCAGGAGGAGTAGTGCTTGCATTCTGCCCTTCCCCCTTTCTGTAGTCAGCATAAGGAGCCCAGAATATCCAGGACCCTTGCATCTCAGATGGACCCTCACATCTCTCTGCGCCTCATTTCTGACCTGATTTCCCACTGTCCCTGAGCTCCTGAAACTCTGCTTATACTACACGGAAACATGTGGATCTAACAGCTGCTGGCTCACAGCAGCAGGGCCACCTAGGTCCTCAGTCTTCTCCCTCTTGCTAGAGGAAACTTGGCTCTCCCAGCACATAATGCTGTTCAGTCCCTCAGGGGGTAGCTCTGTTCTTTCCCAGATCCCTCACTTCACTCCTCCAGGAGTTTGACAGGCATCCTCTCATTCTCTTCTGTTGCTGTCACACACTTTGAATCTCATGTCCTTAGATCGTGACCTGATTATTTCTCCCTTTTCCCTTCAGTCCTCTCCTTCCAGACAGTTCTTCTTCCATATCCTTAAGGTTTTAGTTCCTTGTTCATGATCATTCTTTCTGCCACTCTTCCTGTCACAACTGGTGATTTCAGTGCCCGCGTGGATGACCTTTCTAAGGGTGCTTGGCCATCCATAGACCTCTCTCTTAATGGTCTTCCTCAGCCAGTTGCTGCCTGGGGCCATAGCACAGGCCTGTCACTAGCAGGGACAAGTTCTCGTGCGCTCTCACCATCAGTCACCCTGCTTTCCAGCTCGCTGTCTGTAGTGTGCCATGCCCTACGGTTCTTCATGCTGTCTGTCCATCTTGATAACTTTTTACCGCCTTTTCTCCCTCACTTCCTTCAGACCCTCGATGCCTCACACAGTCTAAATTCCTGGGCCATTGTTTGACTCAGTGCCCTGCTCTCTCAGTCCCCTTTCCCTCTCTCTGCTTGGCCAGACGCTAGCCTTGGTCATAGCCAGCTCTTCATGTTCTCGGCACGCACGCCTGTTCAACTGCCTGCCTGGCCCTTCTTTAAATGTATGACCAGTATATGAAACATACTTTACATTCTCCTGGAGTTATTTTATATCTTCGCTTTGAAGGCTTCTTCTTCATCATTCTCAGCCGATGACCTTGCTTCCTCGTTTCTTAAGAAAATAGAAGCAAGCGTGCTGAAATATTGACAAGAGTTTTCTTTCGTATTGATTCATCTACCTGCAGCTCCCCCCAGAGATACTACCTTTTCTACTGATGGTATGACTAGACTGTCCGTGCTTCTGGCGAAGTTTAGCCCTCCCCTCATGCACTGGATTCAGTCCCTTCTCCCTGATTCAAGGACACCCCTGTGGCAATTCTGCTATCTCTCTGACATAGCCAGTCTTTCTCCAGCTGGATCATTTCCTTCAGCAGAGATACTCTATAATTTTTCTCAATAGAATGAACAAATGGAAAGGAAGGAAGGAAAGAAGGAAAAGAAAGAGAAGAAGGAAATTAAATCAATCTGTCTTGACCTCCTACCCCTTCTGGCTAACCATCTCATTGCTTTGCTTGTCTTTATAGCAGAACTCATGGGGTTATACCCTCATCAGTTTCATTTCCATGCTCCACATTGGGTTTTGGTGCCCTTCTCGCCTCCACTGCTCTACTGGCATGCTCTTGTCAAGTTGGCTAGTGACCTTGGGGCCCTCAACCACACTCCTCGTTCCACTTGGTTTTCTCCTTGTTCTTTTACTTAAAGAGCTACTGCTTCCCAAAAAACTGCTGGTTTTTCTCTGTGTCAGTAGCTTCTTCACACTGGAACGCCTCATGCCTCAGTCCTTATACTCTTGTTTGTTTACCTGTACTCCTTTGGTTATCTTATCTGGTCTCATGGCTTTAACTGCCATCTGTATGCTGCTGACCTCTCGTTTGACCTCTCCATCCGTCTAGTAGACATTTCTACTTGGATGCCTGATAGACATCTCAAACATATTTTGTCCAAAATCAGCTGAAGATCTCATTCCCCATTTCTCCTGTTACAGCTGACCTGTCTCTATAGGTGGCGAATCCATTCTTTTAGGTGCTCAGGCCAATTCCTTAGAGTCTCATTCTCTTACTTCCCTTATGGATTCCTTTAGCAAAGCTGTTGGCTCTAGCTTCAAAGTATCTGCTTGCATGTCACCACCTTGGTTTGAGCGACAGTCACCTCTTGGTTAGATTGTTGCACTAGTTTCCTAATTAGCCTCCATGTGTCTATCTTTGGCCTTGTAAGTCAGAAAAAGTGCTTGAGATGTAAGTCAGGTCTTCTCACTTAAAGTTCTCCAGTGGCCTCCTTTTTCAATCTGAATAAAAACCAGTTTTTGCAGTGGTTCTCTTTCTGGCCCCCATGTGCTCTCTGAATTCCTTCCCTGCGGTCGCCTCCTGCCCCAGGGCATTGTGTTTCCCTTTTGTCTCCCATCTTTCAGGTCTTTACCTAAAGATCCCCTTCTCGGTGGGCTTTCCCACACTGGAGCCTTGTGGATGTGATTAATATTGCCAGGCTCTACCTCTGCCCTGGCACTTCTTTCCCTCTTCCCTGCCTTGTGTTTTCCTGTAACACTTTCCACTTTCTCACGTACTGTTTTTTTATATATTGCCAGTTTCTCCATAGTAGAACAGGAACTGCACAGGAGCAGGGATTTTTTTTTTCCTTTTTTTCCTTTTTGTACTTCTGATCCCATGATAAACCCAGTCACATAGTGGGTTGGTGATAAATACTTGTTGCATGAGTAAACGAAGAGATGAAAGACATGCATGATGGAGATGTCATTTTACCATAAGGAAGTGAAGAAGGCAGAAGAAATAAAATTTGGTGATAGGATAAAAGAATTATAAGGAGACAGTATTTAGGAAGGCCCACAATAGAGACCTCTGAAGACAAGCCAAGATTGTGGGGCTGGAGGACCTTATGCCCTGGGGTGTCAGTAAAGAAGCAGAGATAAGGTGATTTCCCCTAGTGTGAAGCCCTGAAATACAAGCAATCAAGATCCATTTCTACTCCAAGACCCCAGAAGAGTAGCCCAACAGAAAGTCCCATTACAATAATTGTGGTAGAAAATCTTTTGTAATTCCTACTTAGGATTAAGAGGATGCATATATGATTAGCATGTTTAAATGTTTAAGTAATGCAACAGCATTAATTGAAATAATTAGCTTTCGTGTGTATATAGCCTATGGGTGTACTGGGTAACTTTAGAAGTACCATAATGAAGAGGAATTATTTTTTATTGTTTAAGTTCAAAACCTTGACAGTTCTTTTAATGTAATTTATTTAAAAATATTGTAGACTTTGAACTTAATGATTCAATTCAATTTTTTTAGGTACTATTTTCATCTTTGTGATAAAAAGTTAGTATATCACTTTTGGTAGCAATTACTTTCCTGCTTGATTTTGATCTTTTAAAAACCTTTTTCATTGAAGCTCGTATTCTTTTTTTTTTTTTTTGTGGAGTGTCAAGTTGCAGTACCTTTGTATTCTGAAAAAATAGAAGATTGAAAAAAAATAACTCAGGTGATCTTTTCATGGAACCTAGTTACCTGTTAGAAGCAATTGGTCACCATCAATCTTAGAATCTTGCTTATTTATCACTAAGTTGAGTTTGCCAGGCAGTTTTATGATGATGCCAAGGTTTACAGTGGTATTTATACTTGGTTTAGAGTAGTTGCATCCTGTGAGAGGCATTTTTTATCATCACTGATAATGATTTATCATCATATTCTAGGAATATGATTTACTGTTGGTCATATCACTGAAGTTGAGAATATCTCAAATGTATCAGACCCTGGGCCACTTTGAGCAATGATGGGCTTGGAGTGGCTGAAGGTGATCAAATATCAGCTCTCATCAGCAACATACATAGCAAAAATTGTTGACACTCAGTGACCCCCCCTTTTTGGCAATACTGTGATAGAACAAAGTGTCAAGTAATATCTTGACTTCCTGAGCTAACAGGAAAGAATATTAACTCTACTGGTGAAACTAAATGGTTTCTTTTTAATAAGATTACCAACCTTTGGGTCCAAATGTCTAAAACAATAAGAGATGCCTTGTTAAAAATTTAAAAATTTATTCAGCTTATTGAGCCATATAATCACTTTCTTGACCATAAATTGTGACTCAAACATGATTTGTTGCAAGATGAAATAAGGTGACTGAAGAGGTGTAAGATAAGATATAATATTGGTAGATGAGGAGTAGTTTGGAGTAACAAACTGTAGAATAACTTAAGAGTCAAGTATCATATATTCTCTGAAATTTAGAGGGAGATTGCTATATATAAATGATCTATATTTGTTAGCAGAAGATAAAATTTAATTACATGAGCTGCTTGTTCAACCATAGCCTATTTGGATGATAGTATTCCTGATAGTACCATATATAAATATGAAGTTTAAAATATAATCTTAATATTTTATCTAGTTTAAGATCTACCAATAACTTATACCTAAGGTAAAAACAAACAACTACTTTAATTGTATATAGCTTTTTAAAAAATATTTTATCTATGTGAGAGAGAGAGAAAGAGAGCACGAATGGGGTGAGGGGCAGGAGGGACAAGCCAACTACCTGCAGAGCCTGATACAGGGCTCAATCTCAGGACCCCAGGATCCCGACCAGAGCCGAAGCCAGAGGCTTAACCGACTGAGCCACCCAGGTGTGTCGGTACATAGCGTTTTATAGTGTTCTTAAAGCTGATCGTTGGGCACCTGGGTGGCTCAGTTGGTTAAGCGACTGCCTTCTGCTCAGGTCATGATCCCAGAGTCCTGGGATCGAGTCCCACATCGGGCTCCCAGCTCCATGGGGAGTCTGCTTCTCCCTCTGACCATCTCCCCTCTCATGCTCTCTCTCTCAAATAAATAAATAAAATCTTAAAAAAAAAAAAGCTGATTGTTTAATATTTTCTGTCTTGTTGTGGTCGTTTATAATGAAAGTGTATTTGAATTTTCAAATTGTGTTGGATATCAAATGTCTTAAATTACTTGATTCTGTACTTAGCCATATTTTTGTGGATATGTCACAAGTAAAAAGAAACTAATATTTTAAACAAATACTAGCATAGCAAATTAAATAGAAATAGAGTTTGAGTATATAGATTGTCTGTGTCTTTTATAGATAATAACAGAGTTTGTTGATGCTGAGATAAATGTTTTAGAGATTTAAATGTCCAGGCTTCAGTTTTCAAAAACTTTCTGGGGTCTGCCTCTTTGGCAGTGGCTCTGTGCTGAACAGTAATTGGTGTTTGCTTAGAGGATGGAGACTGTTCAGTCTATTAAGTTTTAGGAGTCTTGGGCTTTAAACAACAAACATATCTGTCTAAGTGATTAGAAGTAATTAAAAAGTACTTGAGGGACCTCACAATCTGGTGATAGAGATCACATTTGTCAATTTAATGTATTAAGTATAATCAAAATTTTAAAGAGTTACTTAGGGAACATATTTTTTAATAAACTTTCTTTGGTTTTATGCTAAATTAAAAAAATGAAAACTAATCTGTTTATAATAGAGGTGTCTGTTTCTAAATAGTATTCATTAGAGACTGAGTTTAGGACACTAAATTATTTAGGGAGATTTATAACTTCACATTATTTGAATTGTTTACATATCAATTTAGAGATTTATATTTATTTTAAAAAATGCATTACATATTTTAAATTAAATAGTATTTGTCCTTTAACATATGAATGTGAGTTAAAGCTGTCTTATGTAGTAAAGCTTAGTTATTGAAGAAATGCTGGGCTTTGGGAAATTTTGTTATCTTGGACGAAAAATATTTTCAATACCACTCTAGTTTTTCAGCTTAAGAATAAAGCCGGGAAAAGTTGCCTTCAGCTATTAGTTTTCCTGAATCCAAAGAGACGGGTGGGGCAGGATCAAAAATACTTACTTGATCAAAGTCATTGGCTCTGAAGGTATTCTTACCCGTGTAAGGGAGATGAAAGCTGGTGTTTTTATTGCACGCTAGTGACAGTGTGATTTTGGACTAATTGGTGTTGAACTGCCAATCACCTAGGGGAATGCAAATAGATACTCTTCTAATTTTCTTTGAGGTAGTGAGATCTTATGTCGAGGCTGGAAGAAAAACAGAATAATACCGTTAAATTGACCTTAAATGAGCTGCTTTGTGGTTTTCTTGGAGAATCCCTTTTTATTTTTCATGACTAGTCCAGACAGGTTTTGTCTACCAATTTGACTTATTGACTAGACAATGCTGACATGGAACATGTTAGATTCATTTTGAAATAAAGTAAGGATAATACAATTGTTCAGGATATTTTGGTGGTTTTTTTTAGTGCAACTTAAATCCCCGTCACATTCCAGTGTGTTTGCAGTGTGTCTTGATTCCTTACAGTAGCCCTCATCCCTTTTGGTCGTTTGTAATGGAAGATTCTGCCTAAACAAGCTTGCTCTTCTCACTAAGGTAATGATACATATGTAGTAAAGGATGGTAATGTCTTTGAAAATTGTGTTATTCCAGGTGAATCTAATCATCTAAGGAAAGAATGCTTTGTTAGAAGATAATGAGAATGTATTCTTCATTTTTGTGTGCAAGTCAGTCAGTATTTATTAATTGTTGTGTGCCTGGCATTATGTTACCTGAAAATAAAAATACAGCATTTCAGAAGTACTACTTTATTTTTCCTTTGAAAAATATAGTAATTGGTCTAGATAGTTATATTGAGCTTTGTAGATATCACACCCACAAAGTAGGCATTTGTATCTTTTCACGTAACTTAAAATTGGCAGCAGGAATACTATTTCTTCTGATACCTATTCCGTTTAAAAATTCTGAATAATCATCAGATTATTTTTCTCTGCACTGAACTGATTACTGGAATAATGCTGCTTTTTCTTTTTTTAAAACTCCTTTATTTTATTTATTTATTTTTATTATGTTGTTAGTTACCATACAGTACGTCATTAGTTTTTGATGTAGTGTTGCATGATTTATTGTTTGCGTGTAACACCCAGTGCTCCATGCAATACGTGCCCTCCTTAATACCCATCACTGGGCTCACCCACTGCCCCACTCCCCTCCTCTCTAAAGCCCTCAGTTTCTTTCTCAGAGTCCTTTGTCTCTCACAGTTCATCACCCCCTCCGATTTTCCCCCCTTCATTTTGCCTTTTGTTCTCCTAATGTTCTCCATGCTATTCCTTATTTTCTACAAATAAGTGAAACCATATGATAATTGACTTTGTTTGCCTGACTTATGTCACTGAGCATAATCCCCTCCAGTCCCATCGATGTTGATGCAAAAGTTAGGAATTCATCCTTTCTGATGGCTGAGTAATACTCCATTGTATGTATGAACCACATCTTTATCCATTTGTCTGTTGAAGGGCATCTTGGGTCTTTCCACGGTTTGGTGATTGTGGCCATTGCTGCTGTGAGCACTGGGGGGCATGTGCCCATTCTTTTCACTACATCGTGTCTTTGAGGTAGCTATCCAGTAGTACAATTGCTGGGTCATATTTTAATTTATTGAGGAACCTCCACACTGTTTTCCAAAGTGGCTGAACCAACTTACATTCCCACCAACAGTGAAAGAGGGTTCCCCTTTTTCCACATCCTCTCCAACATTTGTTGTTTCTTGTCAGTTTTTGCCATTCTAACTGGTATAAGGTGGCATCTCAATGTGGTTTTGATTTGAATTTCCCTGATGGCTAACGATGATGAACATTTTTTCATGTGTCTGTTAGCCATCTGTATGTCTTCTTTTGAGAAGTATCTGTTCATGTCTTCTGCCCATTTTTTGACTTGATTGACTGTTTTTTTGGGTGTTGAGTTTGAGAAGTTCTTTATAGATCTTGGATATCAGCCCTTTGTCTGTAATGTCATTTGCAAATATATTCTCCCATTCCGTGGGTTCCCTCTTTGTTTTGTTGACTGTTTCCTTTGCTGTGCAGAAACTTTTTATCTTGATGAAGTCCCAAAAGTTCATATTAGCTTTTGTTTCCATTGCCTTCGGAGACGTGTCTTGAAAGAAGTTGCTGTGGCCGATGTCAAGAGGTTCCTCTAGGATTCTAGAGGAATGATCTAGGACAGGATTCGATGTCAAGAGGTTCTCCTCTAGGATTTTGATGGATCCCTGTCTCACATTGAGGTCTTTCATCCATTTTGAGTTTATTTTTGTGGTGTAGGAGAATGGTTGAGTTTCATTCTTCTATGTACAGCTGTCCAATTTCCCCAGTACCATTTATTGAAGAGACTGTCTTTTTTCCATTGGATATTTTTTCCTGCTTTGTCAAAGATTATTTGACCATAGAGTTAAAGGTCCATATCTGGGCTCTC
This sequence comes from Ailurus styani, assembly GCA_002007465.1. Lineage (NCBI taxonomy): Eukaryota > Metazoa > Chordata > Mammalia > Carnivora > Ailuridae > Ailurus > Ailurus styani. Next base: position 931,452 of record LNAC01000193.1, read on the forward strand.
TACTCTGTTCCATTTGTCTATGTGTCTGTTTTTATGCCAGTACCATGCTGTCTTGGTGATCACAGCTTTGTAATATAGCTTGAAATCAGTCAACATGATGCCCCTACCTTTGTTTTTCTTTTTCAAGATTTCCTTGGTGATTTGGGGTCTTTTCTGGTTCCATACAAATTTTAGGATGATTTGTTCCAGTATTTTGAAAAATGCCTTTGGTATTTTGATCAGGATGGTGTTGAAAGTATAGATTGTTCTGGGCAGCATAGACATTTTAACAATGTTTATTCTTCCGATCCATGAGCATGGAATGTTTTGCTAACTTTTTATGTCTTCTTCGATTTCTTTCATGAGTGTTCTGTAGCTCCTAGAGTACAGAACCTTTACCTCTTTGGTTAGGTTTATTCCAAGGTATCTTAAGGTTTTTGGTGCTATTGTAAATGGAATTGATTCTAATTTCTCTTTCTACAGTTACATTGTTAGTGTATAAGAAAGCAACTGATTTCTGTGTATTGATTTTGTATCCTGCCACATTACTGAATCACTATATGAGTTGTAGTAATTTGGGGATGGGGTCTTTTGGGTTTTCCACATAAAGTATCATGCGAAGAGAGAGAGTTTGACTTCTTCTTTGCCAATTTGAATACCTTTTATTATTCCTTTTTGTTGTCTGATTGCTGTTGCCAGGATTTCTAGTACTATGTTGAACAATAATGGCAAGAGTGGGCATCCTTGTTGTGTTCCTGATCTTAAGGGAAAGGCTCTCAGCTTTCCCCATTGAGAATGATATTTGCTGTGGGTTTTTCATAGATGGATTTTATGAAATTGAAGTATGTTCCCTCTATCCCTGTACTATGAAGAGTTTTAATCAGGAAAGGAAGCTGTATTTTGTCATATGCTTTTTCTGCATCAATTGAGAGGACCATGTGGTTCTTCTGTCTCCTCTTATTAATGTGTTCTGTCACACTGATTGATTTGCAAATGTTGAACCACCCTTGCATCCCAGGGATAATCCCACCTGGTTGTGGTGAATAATCCTTTTAATGTGCTGTTGGATCCTCTTAGCTAGCATCTTGTTGAGAATTTTGGCATCCATATTCATCAGGGATATTGGTCTGAAATTATCCTTTTTGATGGGGTCTTTGTCTGGTTTTGGGATCAAGGTAATGCTGGCCTCATAGAAAGAGTCTGAAAGTTTTCCTTCTGTTTCTATTTTTTGAAACAGCTTCAGGAGAATAGGTATTATTATTTCTTTGTATGTTTGGTAGAATTCCCCAGGGAATCCATCAGGTCTTGGACTCTTGGTTTTTGGGCGGTTTTTGATCACTGCTTCAATCTCATTACTGGTTGTTTGGTCTATTCAGGTTGTCAATTTCTTCCAGTTTTAGTCTTAGTAGTTTATAGGTTTCCAGGAATGCATCCATTTCTTCCAGGTTGCTTAACCTGTTGGCATATAGCTGTTGATAATAATTTCTGATGATTGTTTCTATTTCCTTGATGTTATTTGTGCTCTCTCCCCTTTCATTCATAATTTTATTAATTTGGGTCCTTTCTCTTTTCTTTTTGATAAGTCTGGCTAGTGGTTTGTTGATCTTATTAATTCTTTCAAAGAACCAACTTCTAGTTTTGTTGATGTGTTCTACTGTATTTCTGGTTTCTAATTCATTGATCTTTGCTCTAATCTTAATTATTTCCCTCCTCATGCGTGGGTTAGGCTTAATTTGTTGTTGATTCTCCGGTTGTTTAAGGTGTAAAGATAGTTTGTGTATTTGGGATTTTTCTATTTTTTTGAGTGAGGCTTGGATGGCTATGTATTTCCCCCTTAGGACCGTCTTTGCCATATCCCATAAATTTTGGACTGATGTGTCTTCATTCTCATTGGTTTCCATGAATTGTTTAAGTTCTTGGATTTCCTGGTTGACTCAAACATTCTTGAGCAGGATGGTCTTTAGCTTCCAAGTGTTTGAATGTCTTCTAAACTTTTTCTTGAAATTGAGTACCAGTTTCAAAGCATTGTGGTCTGAGAATATGCAGGGAATAATCTCAGTCTTTTGGTTTTGGTCGAGACCTGATTTGTGACCCAGTATGTGGTCTATTCTGGAGAAAGTTCCATGTGTGCTCAAGAAGAATGAGTATTCTGTTGTTTTAAGGTGGAATGTTCTGTATATATCTATGAGGTCCATGTGGTTCATTGTGTCATTCAAAGCTCTTGTTTCTGTGTTGATTTTTTTGCTTAGATGATCTGTCTATTGCTGAGAAGTGGAGTGTTGAGGTCTCCTACAATTAAGGTATTCTTATCAATATCTGTCTTTATTTTGGTTAACAGTTGACTTATGTAGTTGGCTGCTCCCATGTTGGGGGCACAGTTATTTACACTTGTTAGATCTTCTTGTTGGATAGACTCCTTAAGAATGATACAATGTCCTTCTGTATCTCTGACTACGTTCTTTAGCTTAAAATCTAATTTGTTATGAGAATTGCTACCCAGCTTTCTTTTGTCTGTTGGCATGAAAGATGGTTCTCCATCCCTTCACTTTCAGTCTGGATGTATAATTAGGTTCCAAATGAGTCTCTTGTAAACAGCATATGGATGGGTCCTGTCTTTTTATCAAGTCTGCAACCCTGTACCATTTTATGGGAGCATTTAGGCTGTTCACATTGAGAGTGATTATTGAAAGATACGATTTTATTGTCATCATGTTGCCTGTGAGGTCCTTGTTTCTATAGATTGTCTCTAAATTTCTGTTCTATATCACTCTTGGGGTCTTTCTTCTTTTATAGACCCCGCCCCCTTAATATTTCTTTCAGGGCTGGCTCACATATTCTTTCAGTTTCTGCTGGTCCCGGAAGCTCTTTTTATCTCTCCATCCATTCTAAATGATAGCCTTGCCAGATAAAGTATTCTTGACTTCATGTTCTTCTCATATATTACCCTGAATATGTCTTGTCAGCCCTTTCTGGCTTGCCATGTCTCTGTGGACAGGGCTGATATTATTCTGATGTTCCTCTCTCTGTACATAAGGAATCTCTTCCCCTAGCTGCCCTTAAGATGGTTTCCTTGGTTCTAAGATTTGCAAGTCTTACTATTAGATGCCTGGGCGTTGGTCTGCCCTCACTGATCTTGGGGGGGGGGTGTCCTCTCTGCCTCTAGGGCACGATTGCTTGTTTCATTCCCCAGATTAGGGAAATTCTTGGCTACGATTTAGTCAGATATATTTTCTAATCCCCCCTCTCTCTCCACTCCCTCAGGGATCCCAGTAATTCTGACATTGGAATGTTTCATGGTGTCATTTATTTCTCTAATTCTGTTTTCATGGATTTTAAGCTGTTTGTTCCAGATCTCCTCCTGTTCCTTCTTTTCTATCAGTTTGTCTTCTAGATCACTAATTTGTTCTTCTGCCTCATTTACCCTAGCTGTTAGAGTATCTAGGTTAGATTGGATCTCATTGATTGCATTTTTAAGTTCTGCCAGATCTCTCGTTTCTTTTTTTTTTTTTAATTTATTTTTATTATTATTATTTGCCCAGGGGTACAGGTCTGTGAATCATCAGGCTTACGCCTTTCACAGCATTCACCATAGCACAAACCCTCCCCAATGTCCATAACCCATCCACCCTATCCCTACCCTCCCACCCCCCAGTAACCCTCAGTTTGTTTTGTGAGATTAGGAGTCTCTTATGGTTTGTCTCCTTCCCCATCCCATCTTGTTTCATTGTTTTTCCCTCTCTACTCCCCACCACCCCCCTCCTTGCCCCTCAAGTTCCTCATATCAGAGAGATCATATGATAATTGTCTTTCTCTGATTGACTTATTTCGCTCAGCATAATACCCTCTAGTTCCGTCCACGTCGTTGCGAACGGCAAGATTTCGTTTCTTTTGATAGCTGCATAGTATTCCATTATGTATGTATGTGTGTGTGTGTGTATATACACACCACATCTTCCTTATCCATTCATCTTTTAATGGACATCTAGGTTCTTTCCATAGTTTGGCTATTGTGGACATTTCAGCTCTCATATCTGCCCTTAGATAATCTGTGTTGCCATTAATGGTTGTCTTCATCCTAGTTATTGTCTGCGTAACTGTTACCCTGAAGTCTGTTTCTGACATCTTGCTTATATCCATATCCATTTGTTCTGTGGCAGAGGCCACAGTCTCTGAATTTTTCCTCTGTTGGGGGTTCCTCTTCTTAGTCATTCTGTTGAGGGCTGGTTGAGGGAATGTACAGAGTCTAAATTATTGATCACAACTCAAGCAAGATGCACCTGTTTTATAGTGACCTTAGGATTGTCGGCCTCTTGTTATTTCAGCCTATCTTCTGGGGAAGGGACCTGCTGTGTGCTCTTACTCAGGCAACCCTGTCTGGGCAGAGTTGCCCTGCCCCCCTGTGGGCGGGGGATGTGCTCAGTGAAAACTGTCTTTTGGGGGCTTTTATTCTCTGGTGGCTTTCCCTGGTGGCTTTCCACATCTCTTCCGAGTCGGAGCAGAAGCAACTGTATCTAAATTTCTGTCTCAGAACAGAGAGATTGCAGTCTGTTCTCCAGTGAGCTGTCCAGACCACACTGTCTCCATTTTTGTCTGTGCTGCTAAAAACTGCAGTGTCCTGGGTTGTGCGCCCCACAGCAGCACTCCCAGCTCTTGCTTCCAGGTCCAGGCACATCTCTGCCCTTTGTGCTTCTAAAACCACCAGCTGCCCCCTGCACACGTGCCCCTGCAGCTCCAGGTTTCAGTCTGGGGGGCTGCCCTAAAGTCTTTTCCCTGCCGCTACCAGTCTGCGAGTCTGTGCCCAGTCCCAGCACTGGAGGCACAGATCCCAGAGGCTCCCTCCTCCTTCTGTTTATCTTCTGATATTGCCCACAGAATCATGGCTCCCTGCTTTGTACCTTGAAACCAACTGCCAGAGATATTCTGTTTGTAGAGATCCAGATATATCTTCTTCCATCTCAGGCTGATTTCATGGTTGTTCAGAGTAGTGTGATAGATATCCAGCTCAATTCAGGGGACCAGTTGAAATAGGGTCCCCCACTCCTCCACCATCTTTTTTCTCTCTCCCCTGGAATAATACTTCTATATAAATGTAGGGAATGAAGTGTAGTTTGGAACTGTATTTGTAATTAATCAGATAGAGAAGTTAAATGAGCATTAATTACAGATACACACCATATAATGTATGAAGAAATGGGCTAAAAAGCAAAAGGATCTCTAAGGCTGTTATGTAGTCTTAGCTTTGATTCAAAGATACTTGCAAACCTTATAATACTATGCCATCTTACTGTAAGTCTCCTTCTTATATGGAGATATTCATTGATTCCATGATTTAATTGTCTCCCTTTGGCTTCAGTTACTAGAAACTGTATAAACTACATTCATAGTCAAAGTTTAGTAGTTTTGGGCTGCACTTCCTGAATATCTCTGTCTTTAACCCTGTTCTCCTATAAATGTCAATTATATATTGACTAGTGAAATGATTAAACTCAGGAGCTCTGGAAATACTGTAGAAGAATTTACTGCGTTCAAGACCTCAGGCTCTCCAAAAGAGAAGGCATTGAATTTCTCTCTCTTCAGTGATGGACACAAGTGAGGAAGGAGATTCAGAGGGCATAGTACTTACCTTTCTTAGAAACCCAGGGTAAGACTAGAGTTTTGTGATTCTCTAAGAGGGCTTAAAAAAAGAGCCTCTGAATTTCCCTAGTGCATTATCACCTGTGCCATCTTGCGCTTTGGGCCTGAATCCTCTGTATTCTTTCTCCCTTTGAGAAAGGAGAGCTGCTGCAGAGAGAAACCCCAGAGCACTGACACTTCTTATTCCTGCATCATTGTTTCTGGCCAGTTCATCCCCAGGCCCCCAAAACAGAAATTGCTGGGCCCTCAAAATGATTTGTCATTGTTTGAAGTACTGTCTGACTTGATTCAGTGTGAAGGGAATAGTAGCAGTGTCCTGGGTTGTGCGCCCCACAGCAGCACTCCCAGCTCTTGCTTCCAGGTCCAGGCACATCTCTGTCCTTTGTGCTTCTAAAACCACCAGCTGCCCCCTGCACACGCGCCCCTGCAGCTCCAGGTTTCAGTCTGGAAAATGATCACTTGCTTAAGACTCAGTGATGAAGGTTAAGATGAGTATCTAGAGCAATGAGTCCGACTGAAGTTCAAAGTTAATGTAGAGACAAATAAAAATTTGTACTTAGTTCACAAAAGTAATATGGACTTTTAAGGAGATATAATTAGAGCAAAAAAAAAACCACCTAGAATATGAAAAAAATTAAAACTTCAGTAGATAAAAGATGAAATAGTCCTTATGATAGGCAGAATAGTGACTCTGCAGAAGTATCCAAGTCCTAACCACCCTGATCCTATAAACATGTCCCCTACATGGCAAAAGGGACTTTGTAAGGTAATTAGGTGAAGGGTCTCAAGATTATCCCAGATGATCTGCTGGGCCCAGTGTCCTCACAGTATTGTTATAAGTGAGGGTTCGAGAAGATGTGACAGTGGAAGTAAACGTAGAGTGACCTGAAGAAGGGACCATGAACCAAGGAGTGCAGGTGCCTCTAGAAGCTGGAAAAGATAAGGGAACAGATTCCCTCCTAGAGTCTCCAGAAGGAACACAGTCTTGCTGACACCCAGATTTCAGACTTCTGACCTCTAGAACTGTAAGATAGTAAATTTGTAGTGTTTAAGCCACTAAGTTTATTGTACTTTGTTATAGCAGCAATAGAGAATGAGTGTACTCTTTCTGAAAATTGAATTAATTATCTGGTAGAACCAAGTCGGAGAACTATTTCATGTTATAAACCAAAAATACAAAGAGAGGGAAACACCAATGAAAAGACAGACACGGACTGTAGAGCTAAGCTACTTAATCTAAATAGTAAGCATCTAGAAGGAAAAACAACAAGTAGAAAAAAATTAAGTAAATAGATAATAGAAGAAAATGTCAATGAGCTGAAGAAAGATTTAGTGCAGGTTAAAAGACCACAGAGTCCTAGACAAGATTATTAAATAGGATATTTAAAAGTTCTAGATTTATTGTGTAACATGGTTGAATTCTAATAGTGATAATAAAACACCTTATAAGCTTTCATATAGAAAAACTACTTATAAAGGAGTGAGAAATCAACATCAAACTTCCCATTTGTAACCTGAGGATTATTGAATGATATCGTTAGTTTTAAGGGTGGGGGGAAAGATTGCAATGAAAATCTCATATATTTATAAATATGTCATATGTATATTAGGGCCAAAAAAGATACTCATTTACTCCTTCATTTCATATCTGTATGTTGAGTATCTAATCTGTGCTAGATACTAGTCTAGGCATTGAGAATATGGCAACTTTTATACTGAAAGAAGAATTTAATAATAATCTTACACTAAAAATTTAATTAATTAATTAATTTGAGGGGGTCAGGAGAGGGGTAGAGGGAAAGGGAGTTTCTTAAGCAGGTTAAATGCCCAGTGTGGAACCTGTCTTGGGGTTTGAACTCATGATCCTAGATCATGACCTGAGCCACAATCAAGAGTCAGACACTTTAACCAACTAAGCCACCCAGGCACCCCAGTATACTAAATATTTTTAAAGCAATGTCAGCAGAATCCAGGATTTGGGAGGAGGGGGTGGGAAGCAATGAAAGAATAGATGAAAGTATCATGAAAGCTTCATCTTGGTACAGGAAAGTTATTCAGTAAAGCATCACTATGAGGTTTTAACTATGTTATATTGAAAGAAAAGTACAAGTCTTTGTGTGTTAACAGTGAGAAAGTAACCACTGAAGTGCCAAATTAACCTAGGGAAAAAGAATAAACAGAAGTTCTGCTAGTTGGGAAAAGAAGAAATAAACAGCAAAATAAACAGAAATTATGAAATTATGTGAGAGGAGAAAGAGCCACCAGTCTTCATAATAAGCCAACTTGTAGATGGCAGCACTCAGTCCCTGGATGTCACTGTTGAGCTGTGGGAAAAAACCCACGTTGAAGCCCACTCTGTGTATAAACTAATTTCATGAAACTATTTTCTTTTCTTTTTTTTTTTTTAAGCTACTTTGAATTGAGGTTTTTGATTCAGTGGAAAACATTCTAATAAATACACCTCATTTCACATACGAGAACACTGGGGTTCAGAGAATGAGAACTTGAGAAAACCCCAATAAAATTTTGGAATTTAGCTGACCTGAGAAAACCTGAGAAGTAACCAGTTCAAGGAAGCTAAATCCTAAGCCACCTGTGCTTGATTTATATCCTGGAAGCCCCCAAAGTTTCAAGAGGTGGCACCACCAGATATGGAAGTGGAGTTGAAGTGGAGTAAGTTTAAAGATAAGGAGCACTGGTTGAAGACCCTGTTAATGAAGCGATTTGATCACCACATTTTCCCCCTCCATCCAAGGTACCAGGCACTGCCTCTTTCCTGCCGAGAGAAGGGGGAGGGTTGTTCTCCAGAGAGCGAAACAGAGGCTGTGGCCTGGACACAGTGTGAAGTAGAGGATGGGGTGAGTGCTCGCAGGCTCCCATCTCCCTTCACTCCGAGAGCCAAGCTTTAATACCCCAAGGAGATCAGGAGAGTCTTATCTGGGGATTCTGTCTAGCCCAGGAGGAAAATCCCACAGATGCCAACAGTAGGGTGTCCTCCACGAAAGACCTGGCTGGATTACCCAGTAAGAAGTTGTCAGCACCACCCACACACTCTTTGAGTTTCACATTAGCACATTTAGTGCTTCATTCTTTTTCTTCTCAAAGATTTTATTTGTTTGGGAGAGACAGCATGTGCGAGTGGGAGGAGGAGCAGAGGCACAAACAGACTTCACGCTGAGTGTGGAGTCCCCTGTGGGGCATGATCTTACAACCCTGAGATCGTGACCTGAACTGAAACCAAGAGTTGGAAGCTTAACCAACTGGCGTCCCAGTGCTTTATTCTTAAATATGAGCAGACAACTAAGGCTCACCAGACTTCTGACCCACATGAAAGGAGAGGCCAGAGCAGATAAGAAAGACCACTGAGGGAGACAGAATATACATTAGAGAAAAATATTTAAAAATAAGCCTGTTGTTAATATCCTGAGAGAGACCAAGATTGCAGTCATGATAAAGGCCAGGGTTTCATAAAAATGGGGTATCTAGTGAACAGAAAGGGACTCTTGATAATTAGAAATAATGACTTATCTAAAAGACTCGAAGATAAAGAACTTTTTTAAGAAGATAGGTCAAAATGACAAAAATAGGAGAAGAGTTTAGAACATCAGAGAATCAAGTTCAGGATATCTAACATCCAACTCATAGAATTTCCAGATGGGGAGAGGAGAAAAAATTCCCCAGATCTGAGGGATGTGAATTTGGAGATTGGAGGGCTCACTAGTGCCCTGTGTAGTACATGGGAGGGGACTCACTGTAAGGACCCTGGAAACAAAGCTCCCACACAAGGCACAGAATGAAAGGAAGTTCACACTCAAGGGAGTAGGAAGAAGAGCTTCAGACTTCTCAGAAGCAGCACTAGAAGCTGGAAAACAATGGAACAATGACTCAATAATTCTGAAGGATAGTTTTGACCTAGATTTCCATATTTAACCAAACTATAAGAGCAAAGATAAAATATCCAGACTTACGTAGTCTCAAAAATACTACCTCTCATTCACCTTTTATTTGTAAGCTGCTGGCGAGGCCATGTGCCACCTACATAAAAGGCTGTGAAGCACTGAGAAAGGCTAAGTTGGAAATAAGAGATGTGCTATAGAGAGAGAGAACAGGGCCTGCGATGCCAGTGAGCAGCAGGCCTAGAGAACAGCCTATCCAGGCCGGGCCAGGGCTCACGACTCTAGGAGAAGTTGGTCCCAGGTAATGCGAAGAATGGGATAACAGGAATTTATACACCAAGAGAAAAAGACATTTGGGAGGAGAGGGTGGTTCTGAGACAGTGATAAGTACATAGAAGACTAAGCAAATGGGAGAAATGACTACTTTTAGGGGTGGGAAGAACACTGTATGGAAGAAAGGAAAGCTAATCACAGTTCAGTGTGTGGATAAGCAGTGAATGGCATTTCTTTTGTAATGATGCAGACATTGAATACCGATGTGACCAAAATGCCCAATAATCCACGTTGGGAGAGGGGGGGATATCAAGGGGTGTGGTTTGGTAAGAAGGCCATAGTTAATACTTGGAGCTGGAAAATCAAGACCCAGCAAGGGAAGCTGTTGGTTTAGTGCTAGGAAGACAGATACTGGAAGAATCGGCTAAACAACTTGGAGTAGCTGTCTTTGGGTAGGTGGAACTGGGAGGAAGGCAGCATGTATGTATGTGCCTGGTGCACGTATGTGGTACTCGGAATTGTGTGCATGTTTCATTTTGATGAAGATAAAATTTAAAAAGAACACTTCAAAAGTAAAGACAAATAGTATGGAAGGTATAAAATCAAGTTTGTCAGCTGCTATAAAAATTATACTGAATGCAAATACTTTATTTTACTAAATGTAAATGGGCCGAATTCCACTGTTAAAGAACAGAGCCTGTCAGGTTGGGTTATTCAGCCATTTTGCTATAAGCACTTACTGCCCTTTATTCTAGTAAAGCATCTGAATGCACTTTGTTGTTTCTCCTATTTGATCACTTCTGTGGAACCGCTTGTCAACGTTCTCTGCCTCCCCTACTCAAGAAATTAATATGTGAGTTAGGCCATTAGGACACTGGAAATTTATTTTTGATCCTAGCAACAAAAAGATGGGAAATTTTATTCTTGATCATTGCAACATAAAGACTGAAAATAGTTGGGACTGATCCATCCCAGGTGTAATACTATGAGGAGATAGTCCATCTGTTCCTGCCTCCTGGAGCCCCCCGGTGCCTGGTTCCTCTCCTTTCCAGGAAAACTAGAAGTTTTCCTGCTGGTTCTTTCTGTTGCATGAATTCTTTCTGTTTTAACCAGTCAGTCATTTCAGTTGCTTATAACCAAGGAACTCTAACTGATAAGGTTAAACCTCAAATAAGATTCAGCTGATATACACACACACATATGTATATACCTTTAATTTTAGTCTTTGTCTCTTACATGTAAGTCTGTAATAAATCAGTAAGTAAGGCAGGCAGAAACAAACAACAAAAAAGTAGAACTTAATTAAGTTCCACAAAACAGAATTTAAGTGGAAAAACATTAAAGACAAAGTGGGTCATTATTTAAAGATAAAAGGTGTGATTCATAAGGCGGGCATAACAGTCTTATAGGAACCCAAAAAAATTAGCAGACAAACACAAATACATAATGAAAAAACTCTTAAAAGCTGAGAAGATGTGGGGCGCCTGGGTGGTCAGTCATTAAGCATCTGCCTTCGACTCAGGTGATTGAGCCCTGCATCGGGCTCCCTGCTCTGTGGAAGCCTGCTTCTCCCTTTCTCACTCCCCCTGCTTGTGTGTCCCTTTCTCACTGTGTTTCTGTCAAATAAATAAAATCTTAAAAAAAACAACAACTGAGAAGATGTAATCAATTAAAGTACATTTGTAGTGGGGGATTTTAATTTACCCATTTTAGAATTTAATGGATAAAACAGAAAGAATATGGAGATGTATAAGTCATTAGAGAAATAAGTAGAAAATGTGAATAGGGAAAATCCATGTGATAAATAAACTTCTGAAAAGATGCTCAACCACATTTAGGGAGATGCATGTTAAAGTTACAATAAGAAAACATTTTTTATCCATTATACTGGCCAGAAATTCAGGAGTTACAACATCCAGTGCTAAGGAAAATATAGGAAGAAAATAGGTACTTTAAAAAGCTATAAATGGAAATGTAAATTATTACAATAATTTCTTTTTTTCCCTTTTTTTGAGAGAGCGTGTGTGTGTGCGCACATGTACCAGCATGGAAGTAAGGGCAGAGGGAGAGGGAGAGAGAAAATCTTAATCAGGCTCCATGCCCAATGCAGAGCTTGTCATGAGGCTCGATCTCACGATCCTGGAATCATGACCTGAGCCAAAATCAAGAGTCCAGTGCTTAACTGAGCCACCCAGGTGTCCCTTTTTTAAAAAAATTATTATAGTATTTAAGCCACTACAGTAAATTACAATATTTGGAAAGAAGTAACCTTTCAATATTTCTTAACTGTAAATCCTTATACCCTTTGACTCAGCAATTGAAATTTTGGGAATCTGTCCTGTAGAAACAATAGAATTAGAATATATTGGATATGCATACAGAAATTTTTGTTCACATTTTGTGTGGTTGCAAAAACTGGAAAACCTGACTGGTCATAAGTTAAATAATTCTGAATAGAATTGAAATGCATCCATACTGTAGAATGTTATTCATTTGTTAAGGGTGTTGGTACTATCTGTCAACATGGATGTATCATTGACTAGGAAAGCAACTGGTAAAATAACATGTCTGATTTAACCAATTCCTATACGATCTGTAATAGAAACCACGTGTGTGACATATATGTATATATGAATATTTACATGATCATGAAGAAAGACGTGGAAACACCAACCAGGCTGTTACCAATTGTCACTTTAGGGAGGTGGGACAGAGAATGAGATCGTGAATTTCTTCCACTTTCTATAGTCATATGATACCTTTGTCATTATTGAAAACTTAACAACAGATGAAGTAAAAATTTTATCAGTCAGGCATCTTCTAGGAAACATTTAATCAGTAATTTAATCAGTAAGAACTTGGAAGTCTTGAGTGGTGAAGAAATGGATACATTTTCCTGTGAATCACAACAGCATTTGTTTTTATTCTCTGTGATCAGGATTTGTAGTGTTTTATCTTATATTTTAATTTGAGGGCTACCCATTCTATGCTGTTAAGGTTCTGTTGTTATACTTCTGAAATATTTTTGCTTTTGACAGGACTGTCTTCATCAGTGGAATACAATATAATGGAGTTGGAACAAGAACTTGAAAATGTGAAGACTCTTAAGACAAAACTAGGTACTGTACATTTTTGTTCTTGACTCATGTACTGGTCTTGGATTCTTTCCAAAGACTTTCCTGTAGTCTGAAATATTCAAAAAAATTATGAAATCTTTAGTATATGTTATAAGCTTCCAATCTGTCCAAAGCTATTGATACAGACTGTTTTTTGGGGAGAGGATAAATATGTATGTACTCCCATTTTTATTTTGTTTTGTTTTGTACATGCATAAAATGACTTTTCAGATGTTGATGTTTGGAGATGTCAGTCTGTTGTCTCTTCATCTGCTTTATTTCTGACAAGTATTCTTCTGTCATCCTCATCTTTTGAATTGTCTTTTTTCTCTCTCTGCTTTTAAGATGTCCTCTTTGTCATTGACTTTGAACAGTTTGATTCACATGTGCTTTAGTTTTCTTTATTCTTATTCATTGGGTTCATTGACTCTCTTGGATCTGGGAATTTATAGTTTTCATCTAGTTTGGAACATTTTTGGCCATTGTTTTTCCAAATGTTTTTTTTCTTTTCCTCTCTATGCCCCCCATTCAGGGACTTCAGTTACATGCACACTGGCCCCCTGGAAGTTTCACCCCAAACTCATGGATTTTTCCTTTATTTTTCAGATGTTTTTTTCTGTGTGTTTCATTTTGGATAGTTCCTATTACTATATCTTCATGTTCACTACTCTTTTCTTTTGAGTGTCTAATCTGCATTTAATCCCATCTGTTGTATTCTTCTCAAACACCGCAGTTTTTTTGTTTGTTTGTTTGTTTTTTGCTTTTAAATAGGCTCCATGCCCAGTGTGGAGCCCAGTGCAGGGCCTGAATCCGAGACCCTGAGATCAAGACCTGAGCTGAGATTGAATCGGATGCTCAGCCGACTTAATCCAGGCATCCTCAGACACTGTAGTTTTTATATTTAGAATTTCTGTTTAGAACTCAGTCTGTGTCCTCCACTTTAAAAACAATATGAAATACATTATAGTAACATAATGTTTTTATCTGCTGATTCTAATTTCTGTGTTAGTTCTTGGGAGAGTTTGATTGAGTGACTTTTCTCATCATTGGGTGTATTATGCATGGTAATTTTTGATTGGATAGTGGACACTGAGAATCTTATTGCTGGCTGCTGATATTTTTTTACTCCTGTAAGTATGGAACTTTATGCTAGGATGCAGTTAAGTTACTTGGAAGCAGTTTGATATCTTGGGTTTTGCTCTGAAGGCTTGTCAGGCAGGGCTAGAGCAGCATTTCCTCTAGGGCCACTCATTCCCACACTAAGGCAACAATGCTCATGATTTATGAGGTTTTGTTCCTATCTTGTGGGAACAGGCCCTATTCTTGGCCCTTTATAATGGTTGGTTACTGTTGCTCCATCTAACCTTTTTGGGTGGTTCTTTCTTCAGCTGTGGGTTGTTTGTTCATGTACCTGAGCTGATCTTTACCGTACTGAAGACTCAAGGATGACCCTTTGAAGGTCCATGGAGTTCTTTCTCTGGGGACTTTTGCTTGTGGTACTTTGCTCTGTACAGTCCAGCAAACTTGGTTTCTCCACACTCCCGTTTTTTTTCTTCAACTCAACGAATAAGTTGGGCTTTGCTTGGGTTCCTGTGTCTTCTACTGTGGCCAGCAAACTGTCACAAGACAGTAAGCAGGGGCAAACCCACGGCTTGTCTTGTTTGCTTCCCATTTGTCAGAGATCATTGTCTTTCTGTGACCACATGTCCAGAGTCTTAACTGTTTCATATGCATGTATTTTTTGTTTCCTAATTGCTTCAGCCTGGATGGAAAATTGGTCCCTATTATTACTCTGTCTTCAGAAATTAAGTCCAGTGTTTTGTTGTTGAAAATTCATTTTCATTTTTCTTTTTTTATTGAAGTGTAATTACCATGTGGTATTATATTAGTTTCAGGTATACAATATAGTGATTGAACAATTCCATATATTACTCAGTGCTCATCATGATATTTAACCCATCCTCCACCCACTTCCCCTCCGCCAATCACCAGTTTGTTCTCTGTATTTAAGAGTCTGGGTTTTTTTGTCTTTTTTCTTTTCTTTGTTTTGTTTCTTAAATTCCACATGCGAGTGAAATCATATGGTATTTGTCTTTCTCTAATTTACCTCACTTAGCATAGTACACTCTAGCTCTATCCATGTTGTTGCACATGGCAAGATTTCATTTTTTGTGGCTGAGTAATATTCCTCTGTGTGTGTGTGTGTGTGTGTGTGTGTGTGTGTGTGTGTGTGTGTGTAAGTGTAAATGTATATATATCACATCTTTATCCATTTATCTATGGATGAACACTTGGGTTGTTTCCATGTCTCGGCTGTTGTAAATTAATGCTGCAATAAACATTGGGGTGCATATATTTTTTTGAATTAGTGTTTTTTGTTTTCTTTGGGTACCCAGTATTGGAATTACTGGATCATTTGGTAATTCTAATTTTAATTTTTTGAGGAACCTCCATAGCGTCTTCCTTGGTGGCTGCACCAGTTTATATTCCCACCAACAGTGCATGAGGGTTCCTTTTTCTCGACATCTTTGCCAACACTTGTTATTTCTTGTGTTATTGATTTTAGTTATTCTAACAGGTATAAGGTGATATCTTATTGTGTGTGTGTTTTTTTTTAAATTTGCCGCAGGGGTACAGGTCTGTAAATCATCAGGCTTACACCTTTCACAGCATTCACCATAGCACAAACCCTCCCCAGTGTCCATAACCCATCCACCCTATCCCTACCTTCCCACCCCCCAGTAACCCTCAGCTTATTGTGGTTTTTATTTGCATTTCCTTGATGATGAGTGATGTTGAGCATCTTTTCATGTGTTTGTTGGATATCTGGATGTCTTCTTTGGAAAAATGTCTATTCAAGTCCTCTTTTCATTTTTTAATTTGGTTCTGGGTTGTATAAGTTCTTTATATATTTTAGATATTAACTCTTTAGTGGATATATCATTTGCACATACCTCTTGCCATTCTGTAGGTTGCTCTCATTTTTATTTCGGTAAACAACATTGTATTATCTAAAGTTACTTTATTCATTCTACTGTTGACGGATATTTGATGTGTTTATCTTTTGTTATGAATAATATTGGTATAAACATTGTTCTCCCTATCTCTTGGTGTATACGTTTTTTTCAGGGTACATACCTGGAAGTGGAATTATAGGTTCATTGAGTATGTGGATATACAACTTTTTAAAATAATGCCAAATTGTTTTCCCAGGTAGTTGTATTATTTTGCATTTGTTTTAACCATGAGTAAAACATGTTGCTCCACATCTTTGTCAATAATTGACAATGCTGGACTCTACATTTCTACCAGTTTAGTGGTTGTGAAGTGGTTTTCTGTGGTGTTTTGTTTGTCCCTGATTTGTGTTTTCAATGTTCATTTAGCTTCTACTTAAAAAACACCTGCTAGCATTTCATTAGTGCTAGTTTGTTGGCAATGAATTTCTCAGTTTTTGTTTCCTGAAAACATTTTTACTTGCCTTCTCCGTGATAGGACATTTTTATAGAATTTAGAATTCTTATTTGGTAGTTTTCAACATTGAAAAGATGTCTTACTAGTATCTTCTGGTTTCTGGTTAAAAGTTGTATTGTTGCCCTTTTGAAAGCTTTAAGATTTTCTTTTTGTCTTTGTTTAGTAGTTCTACCCTGATGTGCTCAGGTTTGGTTTTCTTTGTGTTTATTCTTCTGAGGTAGGTGGTACTTTGTCAGTGTGTGGCCTAATGTCTTTTATCTATTTGGGGACTTGTTGGCCATCGTCTCATCAAATACTGCTTCTGCTCCTTTTCTTTTAGTTCCTTCGACCCTAGCTGCGTATGTGCTAGACCTTTTCACTCCTGTATTTTTTTTTCTGAGTTTCCCCTCCTTTATCACATTCTTTGATCTGTAATATTTTCTATTGATGTGTCTTCTATTTCACTGTCTTTTCAGCTTTGTCATAACTATTGCTAAATTATCTCTCGAAGTCTTAATTTTAGTTTTACAATATTTTTCATTTCTAGAATTTTCATTCAGTTATTTTTCTAGGTTCAAATTATGACATTTGCCATCTTGTCACTTATCTTATTGAACGTATTAGTTATTTTAAGGTCTCTTTCTGGTAAGTTCAATATCTGGATAAACGGAATATCTGTTTCTATTATCCTTTTGTCCCATCTCCAGGGAAGATTTTGATTATCCGACATTTCTTATACAAAATAAAAACTCTGGATAATGTTTTCTTCTTGAGAGGATTTACTTTTTGTTCTGGTAGGCAGTTAGAGTAGGGACAAATCCTTTCATCTGTTTGGGCTGGTGATCGTTCCATAGTGGGTTTTGGTCGTCACGAGGGCCTGTTGTTTTGCAGTTTGGCCTTGCTCCTCGTGTATAGCTTTCCTAAGTAAAACCCTGGGTGTTTTGTTGTTGACTATGATACCATCTTCTTCATGAACCCTGAACTTTAATTTTTATCTCAAGAAACGTGAGCCTGACAGAAGCTTTGCTCCTTCTCTTTGTTGTACCTTCCTGTCACTCTCAGCCTGCTGGCCACTGGTGCCTTGAAGGGCAAGAGGCTGAATGTTAGGCTCCCTTCTTTTTCCTTTCTTTTTCTCTGTGATTATAGCCTCTGAAATTTTGGCTGCCTTGGTAGCCCCACACTCCAATTTTTGTTTTCCTGATGCTGTTGAGTTTGCTGAAAGCATTGCTTTAGCATCATTTTCTTTTACCCACTGATATTTGCTTCATTTCTCAGCTTCATGGGGCCATGTCATTTCTATGTTGGAAAACCCTGTAGAGGGAAAGATAGTGCAAACGTGAGGGCTCACATCAATCCATATCACGGAGTACTGACCTCACAGTTCTGTCATGGTAGCTCTGTGATTCCTTCATGTAGACTTTTTTTTCTTAGTTAAGTTTGTTTTTACCAGTTGTTCATAGCATGAGGATTGGTGTAATATCAGGTAGATCACTATAGCCAGAAGTTTGCTTCCACCTTTAGAGAATTAGAGGTTTTTATCTTTGGATTGGAGGGGATTTTTACTCGTGTTACTTTATTCACTCAAATCTATATCAATATGTAAATCTATATCAAATACAAATATTTTTATATTTTCATAGTAAGCTGTGTATTAACAGTACATTTTGTTAGCAACTGAAATGTCTTTACAGAGCTAAAATGTAAGCATCATAGGATTTAAGTATTCAATGTAGCAAAGTGATTTTAAAACTCTGATTTTTATAGTTTATGGAGAAAAATTAAAAATAATTTGTGAAAAAGAAATTATATAAAAATAATACATATTGGTTATAGCAGTAAGGAATGAAAATGTGGGTCTGGAGAGGATTTTTGGAAATCTTTGTTGTATTTTGTTTTTTTTCCTAATAGAGAGGCGAAAAAAAGCTTCAGCATGGGAAAGAAATTTGGTGTATCCTGCTGTAATGGTTCTCCTTCTTATTGAGACAGTAAGAATTTATTTGCCTAGTTAAATAAAGCAAATTATTTTTTATTTACTTTGGTATTTGAATATGGTAACTCCCTCAGCTAAATGGTTCCAAGTAAACTGGTTTTCTATCAACAGGATTAAAATCCATCTCTACTTTTATTTGGAAAAACTCAGTGGGGCAAAAATGGAAATTAATGGCAATTTTTAAAAAGTCCTTAAGATTAACTATTTCCTCATGAAAACAGGACATTTATTCTTTTGTGCCATTTAGAATTAAGAGAGGAGGTATTACAGATATCTTGCTTCAGACTCTATGAAGGGATGTGAAAATTATATTATTAAATTAGTTCTGATAACTATTAACCATTTTTTAAATCTTTGGAGTTGTGGGTTTCCAGTTGGTAGAATCAGTCAGTAACCGGATCTATATTATTAGCTTTAGTCACAAGCTTTGAAATTATAATAATTTGCAGAAGCTTTTAGCACATATTCTGCAGTTTTTGCAGATAGTTTTGATTACTTTTGGTTTGATTGTGTGTAGAATTTTGGTCTTCTCTGTTCTGAACCATATATTTGGTCGATAACTTAGATTTTAATACATGTATACTCACAAAATATCTGTGAAATTCAGAACTGATGATCATTTTTTATGTTGTAGTCCATCTCGGTCCTCTTGGTGGCTTGTAATATTCTTTGCCTGTTGGTTGATGAAACAGCCATGCCAAAGGGAACAAGGGTAAAGTGCTTTAAATGTCTTTCTTTTGTAAAAGTGTTCTGTATATATATCCTGAGTGTTTCATATAAGTAATTTAAAACATCACCTTTCTGCACCTATGTTTCAGGTTGTATGAATTTCTTTATGTAAAGAGCATTCGTAAACAGTGTTTGTAAACTATGACTTTTGTTTCTAATTTCTTACTTTCGGTTGGCCAGCGCTTTTTTTTTTTTTTTTTTTTAAAGATTTTATTTATTTATTTGACACAGAGAGAGAGATTAAAAGGAGGCAGAGAGG